>CAWUHX010000400.1:112500-137000 GCA_963922205.1 Romanomermis culicivorax | reverse complement strand
AAGGAAAGGAAAGGAAAGGAAAGGAAAGGAAAGGAAAGGAAAGGAAAGGAAAGGAAAGGAAAGGAAAGGAAAGGAAAGGAAAGGAAAGGAAAGGAAAGGAAAAGGAAAGAGGAAAGGAAACGAAAGGAAAGGAAAGGAAAGGAAAGTTAGTTTAGAAATATTAATTATCAGTTCAAATAGCTATCGTACCGTGGGAAAATAAAGTTACGTCTGCGTTCGATACTGAACTCTCTGCAGGATGAACAGACATACGAGTAGCCGAGTCTCTAACTAAACTTTACTTTCCTCTCTTCTCGGCAGCAGACGATTGGTCGGTGAATCTTTCCGCCTTTTTCGCATAAATTATTCAAATTCAATTGACCGTTCCATCCCAGCGTGTCAAGTAACGAGATTTGATTACCTAGCCAACACACAAAATTGCATGCTTATAAAATGCCATGCTCGGCTATTTTGCGGCAGCTGTCAACTGGGAAATACAAAAGGTACAGTATTCATAGACACACACACAAAAATAAATACATTTACTCAACCGTAATGAACCTCGTCGAATAACGGTTGATGAGGTTCGCCATAAACCGCAGTGCCCTTTTTGGGCAACAGTTTTTTTCCGTTATTTATTGCCAACATAAATCATCTCATGTACATAATTTATTCATCTGTTGGTCATGTGGACAAAAAACATCTGTTTCCAAAAGTGTGAAAAAATCGCATACATTTTTCTTAACGTAAATTTAATTATATGTCGCATTTGCTTATTTTAAAACTTGTACTTGACCATCACATTTTTCAACATTCCAAATTACTATAGCCCTATTTTGAGGGAGCTTTTGCAAAACTAGTTTTCTCCAAAGTCACACCGATATGGCAGTGGTGGTTGGCCGCCTATTACTATAACACAACACGCATGACTGTAGAGGTGTGTCTTCTCTTTCTCCATCTACCATCAGAAAGAAATGTTGAGAGAGAAAACACAAGAACTGTATAAGTGTACGAAAAAGATGATGATGTCATAATTATTGTCAATTTTCCATTTCAAATTGTACTACTTTTCTCCTCCTGTTTGGAATTTTTGTACATTATTCAAAAATAAGAGAATATCCATTGAATATGATGATGATAGCCAATGATAACGGCGGAACTTTGCTCAAAGTAGCTCAATCTAAACTTTTGGGTGGCGAAAAAGATTACGTCGATAAATTCGACCCTAAACAATATTTGGCCACTTATTATTCGGATAACGCTTATTCGAACGAAGATTTGGAATTTGATCTTTTACATTTTCAGGTATGCGTTTTTAAAACAACCTGTTCCAGTAGAAATATTGATCAATCCATCATTTCGAGCTCAAAAAATGATTTATTCTTTTTTTCAAAACTAACCCACTTAACGTAGATATTTCGGACTAATTTTCGTTCGATAATTTATTTGGGACCAGTTTTTATGACATGTACTCAACCGGTACTGTTTTTTACAGAAAAAATAAATGTACTACAGTGATGACTAAAAAAACATTTTTCATGTTCTTCCAAATTTGCATAGTTTTCATTATTTCTTTGTATTTTTTTCACTTCCTGTTTGTTTGTAATTGTCCTTCTTTTCTATGCTTTTTTCTTCTACTTGAATGTTCTATACATGGTACCCTCTTACATATTCTTTGATTCATCATCGTTTTTTTGTTCATGTTGAATCTACTAGTTCTTATCATTTTTAATTTTGTATTGCTTCCGTTGTCGTGTTCGAGCATCCTCCTCAGTTCCACTGAAAAACTGAACATTACAGATTTTCATTTGAGTATTTTGTGCTGACGATACCTTCACAAGATCACAACTCAATGTCTTAAATTAACAAAAGCATCACATCATTTTGATGCGAATGTTGAAATTTTATAGAACAAATTTCGATTTTACGAAACTTTGTTATGCCAAAAAAATCACAAATTTAGACTGGTTTTGAAACCCATCAGATTCAGTGACGGATCGTTGTTCAAAGTCTAATTCGATCCGATTTCTTCTAAAAAATTTGTTTGTTCGAATTTCTACTACCATAAAAGTCGCTGATTTTTGATTTCGATCTGTATGATGTTTCAGTCGCAAAAAATTTACCTCCACTCAATCTGTTCTATACCCTGAAATGTATGTTCTGGTTCGCTTTCGGGCTGGTATGATATTCGGGCACTCGAATTTTTCCCAAGTTTTTAAGCATGTGCTGTATGGTTTAGACACAGTAGGTTTAGACGTATGCTTAGGCTTAGCCTCGGGCTTAGGCTTAACCATGTGTAAAAAGATTTTAAAAAATTTGATAGGCCATAAAAAGCGTAAGAATCGATATTGGATCATCACACGATAATCGGGCCTTTTTTACCCAAGATTTGATCATACACTCAAAAATTGTCCGTGTATGAGTTTTTACTGTAATATTTTCCATGAGATTTTTAGAAACAGTTTACGCAGATTCGAAATGTATAGGATGACATAGATTACAACGGGTATGTGACTGTTGGAAAATTCTCAAAACGCAAATTAAGTTAAATCTAATCTTAGGATCCAGTTTTGTGGTAGCGACGAGAAAAACGTGGTGAAGTGAGTTCCACATGACATAATAACAAAATACAACTGTCCTTATGCAAGACAACAGTCACAAATCTCGAAAATGTGTTGGGGCACCTGTTTCACGTCCCAGTCTTCTCAGAATCTTTTGCGGTCTGAGGATCGTTAAGGGCTCAAAATCTTTCAAGAAATGTGACACAAAGAATTCCTTACAACTACTAAATACTAAAAAATTGAGTACTCGAAAATGATTGCTTTATTTTTCAAGTTTATAAGACTCGCAAAATCTGAAACTGTGCTCGTATTTCCACCCAAATACTTAATTTCTCCAGCTCGAGTCCCTGCGTTACATTTACGGCAAAATAAATGATGATCGAAACGCCGAACAAACGGTTAAAATCAACCACAATATAACGTGCCGGGTAAAGCCGCCCAAAAGCCGTTTGTGGGACGTTGGGAGCGGCCCCAGCTTACAGCTGGCTTTAGGCGCCGGCTTTTGCTTCGATGACATCCTCCTAACCGACTTATCCGATCGAGCCTTGCGCGAATTGTCCAAATTTTTGGAATACGACGCTACGGCTTTCGATTGGACGACCATAGCCAAAGTGGTGGGCGATTTGGAGGGCGACGTGGAGGACGAAGTGATTTTGGAACGAGTTAGAGAGAAAGTGAGTGAAGGAGACGCTTTCGAAAACTGGAGTGTCATGAGACCACACTGATGGCATCGGGCAGAACTCGAATTCATCGAAGGAATATTGAAATTGAAACTTCGAATTGTATTGTTCAGCTGAGTAGAGCATGCAGACGGTAGTTGTAAGGCCACCAGTACGCTCCCTCCACTGACCCTAGCCTTTACTGAAATAGCGAACAATCTTCATTCAACCAGGTGCGGGCTTCAATGTCATATCTTGTACATAAAATCTAGCTATAGTCTGTTTTTCTTATAATGCTTCCAAGGAGTGAAAGTGGAAAGCAAGTAGTATTTCAGATTTTTGCGTATATCATGTAGGATTGCATACTGACCTAACCTTAGCAATTTTTCGAGTGAAAAATTTTACAAAAAGAACTTTATGTAAACGATTTTGACGACAGTACTGATTTGTGTCACTTTTCTATTTGGAAGCATTTTATAAAAAACAGACTATAGGGATTCTGCCGGATTCTGAAACCACTATGTAAAACCTGCTTCCGCTTTGTGCTGGCTCGAGATACTGACGCAGAGCCAGCGGGTAAACACCAGCTTACTGGTGAATGTACAAGTTACTTCAGTGACCACTTATCAGTAGGATTGAATGTAATCCAAAGTGTCCTTGAGTCAGCACCAGCTTTTATCCAAAAGTGTTTTTGGGTTTCATCGGTTGAATAAAACTCAAGATCCAGAGGTGACAGCATATTGATCCGGTTTTACCTGGACCTCGCCACTGATCCTGTCTTAGGTCCAATGGATAAGGAAATTTCTGGTGTATAACAACAATTCCAAGGAACTCCATGACAAATTACGATTTTAAACTGTCAATTTTTCTAACTGTAACGGTAAAGAACTGTAACTGGAATTGCTATCTGACCAATTTGACCCAAGTAATAAAAGTCGATTTGATTCCATATTTTATTTACTAGATTTAATAACCAAATCGCACAGCACACAAATTAAAGGGTCAGGTGAATCCATGCGAAAAAACACAGAAAAATGACGAAACATCGCTGATGGAGTAAAGACTGTGCAACAGAAAAATATCACTTTAACCCATTAGAGTATCTTCACCTATGTGTCCCCCCAAAGATTCTTCTATCGTGCACTCGAAGATTGCAACCTGCCGTTCGATCTGGGATGTGACAACTTTAAGAAAGTGTCTTTTTACGATGCTCTAAAGCAATTCATCCATAAATCCACATAGGAAGGTAAACTCTCCTATCTGAGACTAACCGCCCTGAACTTTTTTGAAGAGAGTTTTTGATTATTTTTATGCATATAATAAACATGCTTGTGGAGCTGCTTTGTTTTTCGGTTGCTCACTTCCTACTCCTTCTCGATGAAAAGTCCGATGACCCTACCCCAGCTGTGCATGTCTGAGTCCATCTTACTCAAATAGGGATAAGGCAACTAGAACTTTTTTCAAATGCAACAAAGTGGACATCAGTCGATATATCTCGTTGTGCTATGAAAAGACGTCGCCTGATGAACAGCTGGAAGCACCATTACAATAGTTGCCGGGAAGCACGTTTCCTCATAGTAGTGACTGGAGATAAAAAATCCGACATGCTTCAGGGATTGAACCCAGGTCCCTGCAGTTACTCAAACCAACTGAGCCGACCGAGCCACGGGTAAGAGGTGCTGTGCCCTGTGCAACAGTTCGAATTGTGGTCGACTGCTTTGTTTTCAACAATGCAGGACACTGTTGAAAACAAATCGAAATGATCACTCTTCTGGTGATCCAATTAAATTGCGTTACTTCAGGTCAAAGAAGTGGCCAAATGCAATGTGCTAAACTCGGAAGTCATTCCCAACTCTTACGGGCAATTCGACGGCGTAAGTTGCCTATTTTGCCTCGAATGCGCCTGCGACACTCACCGACAATACGAAAATGCATGTCGTAACATCATAAAAAGACTAAAGCGCAAAGGGTCTCTGATTTTCGGTAAGGATTACCATATTTTTATGGAGCCAGTTGAAAGTGAGGTCCGAAAACTTGAACAAGTGCCTCGTTGTATTTTTTGACAGGTGGCATACTAAACAGCGCTTTTTACGACGCAGGCGCGGGCCAAATTTATAGAATTTTGCCGGTCACTAAACAAGAAGTGACCAGCGCGTTGGAAAGTAATCACGTCGAAATTCGCGAATGGTTCGAATTTCAGACGTCGTTCGACGAAAATAATCCGCATCCGAGAACCGGCCACAAAGCCGTTTATTTCATTTGCTACGGTGTGAAAAGGAAATGAAATTTGAGATTATTTTTGAGACTGTTTTGTGTTTTTTCTCGTTTGCCTTACCTTAGCTTTAAAATGTGTTCTTTTATTGGCTTGTATGTGCTTCAGGGGTGTTCTGAAATATACAATTCACATTGCTGTTCACTGTACTCCATGAAGGAATACTTATTGCATGTCAAGATGTGTGCACTACAGTAATCCCTGAAAAAAATAGTCATCAACGACAATGCTCTGTTTCGGATTCTTGTTTTGTCGATGCTTGTACGATGATATAAAAATCCAATGCAGACGTAATATGTTAAGTCCGCCCCAATCTCTTACCTTACAGCAACCAGAATAGGTATTTTTCCGTTTGATAGCAAAATTAGTCCAGCACCGTAGCCATGGTTTCATGCATGCTCGAAAATCGTCCGATGTTGGAAAAATCGAAAATCAGCGGAAGAATGAATGCAAACGTATTCATTTTTTGTTTTAAATGGATTACTTTCAACCTGATTTCAGACAATTTTAAAGTAAAGCGCCGTCGATGAGTCCAGCACTATGGATGATGAGAAAAAGTTAACGACATTGTTATCTATTTTGGAATTTGGTTAGAATTATTATTAGGAAAATGTCCGATTTTTCTGCAGCTCTGAATAAGAAAAATGAAACGAGAAAACAATGCACACGAGAGTTTGAAAAGTAAGTATTATGCGAACAGAACCTCAACATTCTAGCTCGACAGGGAGCCCTTTTAGGCGGAGTGTTTTTTCAACCTCTTTTCTAGACCCTTAAGTTTGCGAATTTTCTGAGAGACTTTTACAGACTTTTTGAATCGCCTCAAATTCTCTTCATCATACCTAGATTGTTTGCTAGAAGTTTCTAGTATTTTTTATTCTGTTTTGATGACCTTGTTCATTTTCAAGATCACTTCCAATTCATTGCACCAAAATTTATAGCCCACTGCGCAATTCAATCTTGGGATAAAAATCGTGACCTGAATTCTCAAAATTTTTTGTGTTCACTTCAATATGCTGAAGACGGCTTTTGTTGTAGACAATTATGTAACGCGAATGAATATTGGCCATCGTTCGACCTAAATAATAACAATAACAGCAAAAACAATCCTTTTACCGTCATCCCTAAAAGTGATTCGTTTTTCAAATTTAGTCACTTTCCCTACAGACCTAATTTCCCGAAAATTTGTATAAAGCCATTGTATTTAGGGTAAAAAAACCTTAACTTCGCATCGTTCGTTTTTCTGATTCAAATGGCTACTTATTTTCGCTTATTTTTCTGGTTATTGCCAATAACATTAACTTTGATCGAAGGGCAAACTGATTCCGACAACGATCCATTGATCAATTATCAATGTATGAATGATCAGGTTCTGATCGTACACAGTAAAACTGCCGATTACATCAAAATGCATTGCGGAAAACCCAATATTTGCGGTGAAACCAAGGTAAGTTCGATGTAACAATAAACTGTTGTCATTCATCAAGCAAGTCCCAGTTTGTTACTTGTCAGAAATGCGCCCTATCTAATGTAAACGGTGGCCAATGTACCAACAAAGGCAACTACTTGCAAGGCGTTTTCGAGAATTATGACAAAAGGTACAGTATGTTAAAATAGGATGACCTCCAGCACTAACAAACCTTTTTTTAGTGTGAACGCCAACTGCTGCAACTATGTACCCGGCTCGTCGTTGCACATTTCCGATCGATGCACTGCGCAAGAGATTTACGACAGGCCGGAGCATATCACACCCACTACGCCATCCAATAACCCTCTCGCGACCAATACCGTACCCAACAACGACCCTTACTTCATAGTCAATGAATTAGGTGCCACTGCGGCTGGTAAAAAAATTTTCCATCTCGACATTTACCATTATCATGCCAATCTTTCTTTAGGAGATGATCCAACAACGACGGAGGACTCCCATTTCATCATCAACGACGTTACACCCTCGACCACGGAAGACCCGCACTTCATAATCAATGATGTCAAGCCGGGGCCCCAAGTTCAAGCTAGCCTCGACCCTAAGCTACTACACGCTCTGACCGACTACATGCGGAAACACGACCCTAATTTCCAATGGTCTGATCTTTTACTGAAGAACAACAAAGATGATCAACAATACAGGAGGTTGAAGAGGGCGGTCTTGGGCTTCGGTTCGGAAAAGCCCTTATTTTTGGGGAACATGGACGCCTATATCGCTTCCTATACGGCGCCTCCATACGGACATGCTGATATAAAGCTGTACAAATTGAACGACACTCAAAAACCGTTCGAAGTCGTGAAGGCTATAGAAAAGATACCGTAAGTGACCAATGACCTATTTGATGACCCAGAAAGTGTCTCCACTTGATTGTCACTTTTTTGCCTCAAAGGCAATTAGGTTGACCAGTGACTAATCAAATGACCAAAATAAAAACATGGTTTCAGCCACATGAATCGGTTTCCAAATTTTACAACGAGACCTCAGAGCAGCTTTCGGTTGCAAGGAGGATATCTGCTGGAGTTGATGACTGCCTGCAGATCGTTTCGGATATCCAATAAATTTGGCCTGCGTTCTTATTTTCGAGGCAAAATGTAAAAATTTATCCAAATTTCTGTCTCGTGTAAGTTTGACTTTGGCTATCAGTAGTGGACTGCCTCAGGACTTTGATTCGTATCCCATCTTGGATCCTGTCGTATTTGAAATTTCACAAAAGTTATTGTTAAAAGGTCGCTAGCGTCGATTTTGCTGACTGCCCAGTAGCGACTAAGCGATACTACGGTTGATTTATTCAAAATGATAGAAGCAGCAAAAGACAGAAAATCAGGTTCAATTTGATATGCAGTTTTTACTTACTGGAAAACCTTATACTGTAGAAAAACGCAAAATTTCTTGATGAGAATGGGAAAAGGCGAAATTATTGAAAAAAAACATCTGCTCATCTATTGTTGATTTGGACCGAACTGCATCGATACCTAAGTCTTACTTAAGAAATTTCGAACACTTGACCAGGTTATTGAAAGATATTTGCAGTAGTAAGTTCACTTGTTTTTTCCGTATTGAACTTACTTTTGTTGTATCGCTATGTCGATCATTTCAGAACGAATAGATTGTAGAAGTGTTTTAGCATGGCAAGGAGAAATAGAAAGAAAGCTTCTTGAAGTTGTGACCTCAACGTCTGAATTCTCAGCTGGAGAGGTCTCTGGATGAAGCAGAGCAGAAGGATTTAGAAACTTTGGAGTTTAACCCAAATTGCTAAGATGATGGTGAGTAAATGCCATAAAAATTACAAAATTAAATCGGAATAACAGATGACACAAGCATAACACCATACAATATTGCAACTGTTGAGGCTATAGAGAACTGCAGCAGGTAGTTCCGAAAGGTTCTAACCTGGGAGTATGACTAGTTATCATACTAATTCAAATTTCTTGTCTTTTCTGGGTTTTCCACTCGTAATTTTTTTCCAGGTTTTTTGTAATGGTATTTTTACAGTCTGATTCTGATTTTCAAGCCGTGTATCATAAATTTAGATATAATACTCAACGCCACTTCCATCGTAGTTTGTGGACCACGTTTAGCATATTTTAGCAAATTTCACTTCTGTCTAGACACGGCTACCGAGTCACTTCCTGCGAAGTGATCTGTGCTCCGCCAGCAGACTTCACAAAATCCGCCACTCAAACCATCAAACGTAGGTGTCGACGAACCACCACTGGTCCACCGATCACCACTGCGGGCACAACCGTGGAGTACGATGACGACGGTTGCGTTATCATTCGATCCACGGCATCACCCTCACCGACCACCAGTACCAGCACACCAACGCCATCGACTACGCCTACTACAACCACCAGCAGCACCACCACCACCACAACCACCACCACCACTAGGAGACCATGCCGTAGGACTACGACGGCCAATAGTCACTTGGCGACGACCACGGAAAAATTTGACGACGATGGTTGTGTGATTGTGGTCGAAACGAACGGGGCGACGAGTAGCAGCAGCAGTACGACATCTTCTAGCACGACGAGCACGTCTACGACGACTACACCGACGACAACGACAAGGACGACGACTACACCGATGACAACGACAAAGACGACGACTACGTCGAAGACGAGCACTTCTACAACGACAAAGACGACGACTAAGCCCACAACAACTAGCACGTCCACGAGCACCAGTACTACAGCGATCAAACGGTCAACACTACGAGATACTATAACGGGCGGTGGATGCAGACTCATTTCACTCGGTGCTGCTGCGAAGATGAGAGAGTTGTTGCACGCCGGCAAGTTGCTGCACCAAACACGTGAGTCGAGAAGTTTCATCGTATCTGTTCCTGTTCAACTGTCTATTTTGCTCATGAAAGTTCGGATTGTTTAAAAATTGCAGTATTCGAGACTGTTTTGCTGTACTCCATCCATTTTCAAGTAATCGATACAGCGATCCCAAAAAAGTAAGTTCAGAACGAAAAAGGTTATTGCTGTAATCGGAGAACGAAATTTTTTGTGAGTAAGCAGCAGACAGAACAGCTGAAATTTTTTTCAATAACCTGGTTAAGTGGTGTAAATTTGTCAACTAGCAGCCAGGTAATGTTTTTTCAATGACTTTGACCTTGGTCATTTCCGTGAAAAAATTTAGCATTTTTGAACAGTATAAAGTTTTCACCCAAATGGAAATAGTGTATCAAATTTAATCTACTTTTTGGCTTCCACTGCATCTATCATTTTATAGGCTCACGTTTCACAGTTCGATCTTACTTTTTATGTGACTCGGTCATGCACCTCCAATAAATCTCTGAAGTCGACAAGTGATCATTCGTGGTATGTCCTCGTTCCTGAATATTCTGCCAAAAGTCTATAGATCAAGGGAATACATTTTGAAAGGGTTCAAAAATTTTAATTGCTTTCTAGTTTGATCAGCTCCATTCTTCAGACTTGGAGACTCGGTTTGCTAACTTCATCCTATATAGCTTCTCTGCTCACTTTGGTCATCTAAATGAACATTTGCATCCCACAACCGTTCGATTGTTCTTTTCTCAGAACGTTTTTTTCTGTTCTCGATTGTTCAACTTCTTCATATATATCAGGGTGAGCCAAAAAAAAGGCGACCGGTACTGACTTTCATAGTTTTCAAATGGCTGAAGCTTTTTTGATGCGGTTTTCTGTCGTCCATAGATGGCATAAAAATTGCGAACTTTCAGCCATATTTCTCGAATATTTACCGACTAGAGTCAAAAATACTGACCGTCCGTTTTTTGCAAATAAATTTTGAAAAAGTGACAAAAATTGACAAAATCAACATGTTCTACAACAGAAAAGTACAATAGATCCAATCATGAGAACCATATAACAGCTGGAAACTACGAGAGAGCCATGTTAGTATATCCCACTTTCCCTTTCACCAATAATTTTAATCGTTTTTCGATCTGGTCAATGGCAGAATTGATTTTGCTTTGATTTTGCTTTTTTTCCAATTTCAAAACAAAAGCTCTTGATTTTGGCGAAATTTTGTCCCATACTGCAACAAGAAGTTAACGACTTTGAATTACGTGTAACTTACAAATCTGGGTGACTTTTGAAGTATTATTGTGTGTAAAAAGCTTTACAAAACTTTTCTCACAATAGGAACACCTTTTACTTTGATTTCACAAGTTTTACTTTTTGAAAAATGATCACTTTTACTAAATTCCTGTCTGTACAGTAACCATAAACGCTAGGAGCATAAAACTTAGCCTTTATAGCAAAGAGTAACAGGGCAAAGAAAAAGCTTTATCCGTTGAAAAGCTATGGAAGTCAGCACCGGTCGCCTTTTTTTGCTCACCCTGTATACTTAGGTATTTAATACTTTTTCCAAATTTAATATCAAAAATTTGAAAACTTTTGGAAAAGAGAAAATAGACTTGATGAAGTATCAAACATTTTTAATCAAAATTAAAGTTTGATATTTTTATTGTGATCAACAATTTTGATTTTTAGAAATTCAGTTATGATCGAAAGTTTTAACTTTCTGGAAATTTTGATAGTGATCGAAAGTTCTGAAAAGAACAAAAATTTTTATGGTTGAAAAAATCGAAAATTTTGATCATTGAAAATTTCCATTTTTGATCAATTTTGGGATCACGATCAAAAATTTGGACTTTTTTCGGGGATCTTGGTCAAGGTAAAAAAATATTCCTAGAAATTTTAATCATGGTTGCTCTGTTGGACATTTCGATCAAGATCAGAATTTTTTTGAAATTTGATAATAAGGAATAGTTTTTATTTTTTGGAAATTTTGATTATCGAAAAATATTTGCAAAAAAGTGCTGTAGCACGGTAGGAAAAAACTGTGTTGACTTGCTAATGCCCCAAGTGGTCGGCAATCGATAATTTGATTGAGGAATCCAGCCAGTCGAGGAAGTCGTGGAAACACAAAAGCGACCAATCTATTTTAGTAGTTTAGTGGAGGTCTGGTCAGAGAAACGTCTCACGACCTGTTCGATAGATGGCTTTTTGTGCAAAAAATGTAAATCTGTTGATTCTAGTCCTCCCGTTCATTTCGCATTCTCTTTCATTTTTGCGTGACATTGTGCAGATACTTCAAAAAAAGCCCTGCAGTGGAGAGTATAATTTGGAACGATTTCGCTGCAATAGTTTCTGATTTATCATGTGACCGTTCTGTCAAGACTGCTGGCACAACGATTTTGTTTTTAATTTTTCAGCCTGTTGAAGTAAGGTGTCTCTTGTTACCAATTGATGTTGATTTGCATCAGATGCCTCAGTTTCATCCTACTCTTTTGCAGCCATACCGGGATACAAGCAGCCTGGCAGATTCTGTAAAGGAGCCATCGACAAAGGATGCCTGGAAAAATGTTTACAAGTGTTGGAAACTCGTTTCAAAAACGCCCATTGTCAAGCCAGTACTGGAAATTGTATTTGCGATCAAGGTATGTGATTTTAAAATTTACTTGTAACGTTGTTGCAGTATAATTAAGCTTTCAGATCAAAATTCATCAAATTTCGAACAAAATTTACGACTCCACCATTTCGACCCTTACGATCCCAAATGTTGCCATTCCGGGGGCGGAGGAACCAAAAGTACCAGTGGTATGGCTGACCCTTCCAAAAAGGTCACGCCCCGTCCAGAAAGGTGGACCACAACGCCTCCGGCTTGTTTCAGCGCCGAGAGCCTAGTTGAAACTAGAAAACGTGGTCTAGTGAAGATGATCGATTTGAAAGTTAATGAAGAGGTATGAGAATATCATTCGCAGCTCTGCCAAAAATCGGGATATAAACTTTTGAGTTGTGTTTTCAGATAGATCTCGACGAGATCTATGGATTGAAGTCAATTTTGCTATGAAGTTAACTAGTGGAACTTTAATTCTCAGGTCAGAACATTGTCAAGTGAAGACGGCACTGTTGCTTACGAGCCTATCGAATGGTTCTACCACAGAGATGTGGATAAAAAAGCCAAATTCTTACGAATAGTAACCGAAAATGGTAACGTCCTGACCTTGACCGAAAATCATCTATTGCCGACTTTCGACTGCAGCCGAATCGGTCGAATTTTAAAAACGTCTATCGCCGATTTCACCGATTCGCATTCGCGATTCGCTCGACGAACGAAAATCGGCGATTGCCTTTTATCGATCGACGAAAAATCCGGCGTTTTATCCATCGACGTTGTTAAAGAAATACAAAGCAATTTGTCGTTGACGGGCATTTTTTCGCCCATCACAAGATCGGGAACGATTATCGTGAACAATGTGCACGCTTCGTGCTATAGCACGGTGGAAAATCAATTATTGCAGCGATCAATGCATAATTTTTTGATCAAATTTAGTAGCTTTGTACAGTACGCCGCGAAAGCTATGGATCCGTTGAACATTTTTTCGTGTGCTGAGCACGATGCGACCATGGAATTTGACAAAAACATTCCAGTCATGCTGCATTACATGCTCAAAGTTGCCAAATACGTTTTGCCATCAAATGTTGCGTGATACAGACATTTTTGTGTTGTATACTTAAGTTTAGAAGATTTATTTTATGATTGATTTACGACGAGATATGTATTTTAATTTTTCTAATAAATTCAAAATCAGAAATTTTTAGAATTCATAGAAACGATTCTCAAAAAAGTACGAATTCTCAAAGCAGTGATTCTCATATGACATTTAAAGATCTAAATAACGATTTTGAAAATAACGAGTTTTCAAGACATCCAAATTATCGAAGAAATGCTCCTAGGTGAAGCAGGAAATCGTTATGCTGACATGCAGGATATTCTGAAAAAAGTCAAAGTACTGTATAGTTTTCCAAGTATGGGTTGCAAGTTACGGGATTGTTATTGAACGTAAGCTTAACACATCGAATTACTGTAGCTTAGTTCGAAATTCAGATTTCAGGACACGTGATTCATGGAGGCTCTGGACGAGATGATCGATTAGATGACGATTTGACTCGTTATCATGCAGAGAAAAAAGCTACTAGACGTATTAGAATACGGAATATGTATGCGTCAGACAAAAAATAGTAGAATATCATAAAAGAAAAAAGAAAGACTCCTTTTTATAGCGGTTCCCGAAAAACACTGGCTGACTGTCGATGTTTCCATCGAACATGCCCTTTCATAATAGTGACACACGTTTGACTTCGCTCTTTTTTGTTGAGGTTTTCTCAATTTAAAAATATATTGAAAGAAAAAAAATTTTAAAATATATTGAAAGAAAAAAACGCAAACGCCGCTGCGTCTGCGTTTTCTTTCATCAATATGTTTAGTATTTTGTAGCTTATTATTTTTACTACCGTTTATCTTAGAGACCCATTGTCCGCAAGAAAATTAAAAAGTGCATGCCCAGGCTATATCTACATCCGAAACATCGAGCAAAAGAACGGATTTACTCATTCAAACATATGAGAACCACTGTTGAGTTCGTGATTATGAACTATAGTCAGTTTTTTATAAAATGCTTCCAAGTATAAAAGTGACACAAATCAGTACTGTCGTCAAAGTCGTTTACGTAGAACTCTTACTTTAAAATTTTTCACTCGAAAAATCCCTAAAGGTTAGGTCGTTACGCTCACAAATTTCCAGTCCGGTTTATCAGCATAGCGTGAAAATCTGAAATACTACTTTCTTTCCACTTTCCTTAT
Organism: Romanomermis culicivorax; assembly: GCA_963922205.1. Lineage (NCBI taxonomy): Eukaryota > Metazoa > Nematoda > Enoplea > Mermithida > Mermithidae > Romanomermis > Romanomermis culicivorax. Next base: position 122,403 of record CAWUHX010000400.1, on the reverse strand, counting down.
TTAGAAGCATTTCAGGTAAAACAGACTATTCACTTCGAAATGATCGATGCAGCCGTCAGAGCTTCGGTAAACGCAGCCCTGCTGGAGCTAAAGAAATGAGTTTCGGCAATCTAAACTGAAAAGAGTGATCATCTAGGAGTTTGTATCACGAAGGAAAAATTTACTGAGTTAATGAGCCTTCATAATTTTGAACAAAAGTTTGGCTGCATCGATCATTTCAAAGTGAATGGAGGTATAATGAAGTTTTTGTCGTGCGTTTATTCACAAAAAAAAGCAATTTGAAAATCGTACGACAATTAAGCAATTAATAAACCGGATGCTTCACATTCTTGTAGTTTCACTTTTAAAATGTTGCAAATTTCGTGTTCAGCGTCCAATCGTATGCTAAAAGGCAGCATGCTTAGTCGCTCTTCAACATAATCGCCTGAAAAAGTCAAAAAAAGTAAAAATGGGAATGTCACACATGTGTGACAATTTAAAGTTTTCTGAATTTCTTCATAGTGGCATAATTATTACAGTATCCCACAAAATTGAAGTCAAATTTTCTGTGTAGTAGATCACATGTTGGGCATAGAAAAGTTCCAAACAGGAAATTTATGGTCATGATTTGCAAGGAACTCGTCTGTTAAAAATGTTAGAAGACTTTTTGCAGAATAATGGTGAGTTAATCGAGACCTCTTCCAGCCGGTGGGGTTAGACTTTGTTAAAGGGTCAATGTGGACCACTCTGCAAGGGCCTATTTTGAACTGTTGTAGTTTTGAACTTTGTTAGTAGACCTCGCAGAACGGACCGTTGTACTACATCCGGGGCATCATCCAGGAGTTCTAAAATTTTTTTTTCTCATCCGTTTGCCCACCAAAGAACCGCACAAAAAGTGCATTCTATGCAACTCCTGGCGTTTCCTTTTCTCCATCTTTGCACGTCGACATTCCCGATGTGCCAAGGACAAATGCTAGAGGCTCGCCAAACAAATACAAAACGGACTTACCAAACGCACTATTAGACTTCCTTTTGACCGCCGACGTTATGGCCAACTGACCCGAATCGGATCCACCTTGGATAGCGTTGAATAATATTTCGTCAAGTTTTTCACTTTTAACTCTTGATAAATCTATCGAAGCTAAAAATACAATTCGGCTTGAATTCTTTTTGGGAGAAGTTACTGAATTTAATCATAGGTGACGCGATAGCGTAAACCTATAATATACTTGGCCCCCAAATTTCATGTCCCCCCCTCTAGAGCCAAAACGGTAAGAGCTAGGACCTTCGGGTTTTTTGCATAATATCGGGCATAGGGGCAAACTATGGGGTGCCTTTTGTCATTTCGCCTCTATCTGCAAGTGGTGCTCGGTGGGGCCCCAAAAACAGGTAAAAAACGCACTTTTTTAGGCCCCCTCAGTTCCACCATGCCCAGCAATCGGTGTGCCATATCCAACCTCCATACTTCGGCCTAAGCATCTTGGGGGTGTAATCTCAAATGCGAATTTTTTTTTTTTGAAATATGGCCTCAATTCAATTATATGGTTGTCCAAAGTCCCGGAAAACGCCAAATTCCCCAATTTTGATATATAATACTTATGGGTTCAAAAAAAATATGTTTTTGCAGCATAATGCACTACTAATTTTTTAGCCGTTTCAAATAAACCTGTAGCCTTTTGGGATTTTTGGGCTGCCAGGGTTTTCGACTATTGGGAATTTGATGGACACGGTCACTTTACACGAAAAATTATCCCGGGTGTAAACAAGCGTATTTCCGTGATTTTTCAGTGGGGGGAGTTTTCGACTGCGGGGAATTCAATAGACGTCCTCACTTTACACAAATAAATTATCCACGGTGTAAACAAGCGTACAGCCGTAATTTTCTTGAGGAGGGGATTTTCGACAACGAGGAATTCAATGAATGTGATTACTTTACACAAAAACTTATCCCGGTTTTAAACAAACTTATTTTCGTGATTTTCCGGTGGATGGGGTTTTCGATCACGGAGAATTTGATGAATGCGATCATCTTATAAAAAAAACTATCGCGGGTGTAAACAAGCGTATTTTCGTGATTTTTATGGGAGGGGTTTTCGACTACGGGGAATTCAATGGATGTGTCACTTTACACAAAAAAATTATTCCGGATTTAACCAAGCCTGTTTTCGTGAGTTTTTTGTGGGAGGGGTTTTTGACCACTGGGAATTTAATGAAAGTGATCACTTTACACATCAATTCATATTGAGTGTAAACAAATGTATTTCTGCGATTTTTGAGGGAAGATGTGTCTGACCATGGGAAATTCAATGGATGGAGTCAGTTTACACGAAAAAAGTCATTTGTGTAATCAAAGGTATTTCTGCGATTTTTTGGGTTGAAGGATTCTAAACCATGAGGAATTCAATAGATATGGTCACCTTTCAGTATCTTTACACCGTTTTTTAAGTACTATGCGGTTTACACATCCTTTACTTTTGCCGGAAGTGAGAATTCGTTGCTTGAAGTTTTTTTTTATTTTTTTTTTGAAGTGCAGATGACCAAATTTAAGACTTCAATGTGCTTCTATGAAAGTTTTTGTGCATGGTTGAGGCCCACTAAAAAGAGGTGAACTAGTTTATTAGAAAATGCCCCGATCGGGCAGAAAAAAGGAGAATATACTTGCTTCGACAGTTGCCATGGTAGAAAAAGAAGTGGACTAGATTTTTGAGAGCTTGGGTCAAAGTTGGAAAAAATTCACTTCCTTTATATTGGATTTTCATTCTTTCTCAAAAAAATTGTCTATGTCTGTGAAAAAGTATATTCCGCAGCTGAGTGCATCAACACACTTTCCAACCAAGCATGTGCATCTCTGAAATTTTTAGGAGAGTACAGGCGTGGACCTTGGTGTTTTAGCATTTTGTGAGACAAAAAATTCAAAAAAAATTGACCAAAAAATTTTTTGCATAACAAATTTTCCAGTTCCAAAACCCTTGTGGAAATTTGTACCCTCGTGTCTCCTCTCACACATGTTTGCTTCCAATGGTGTTAAACATTTCACTGAATTTGGTGTCAACAAGAGGAATCAAGTGACATTTTCGCATAATTTTCTTGTCTCTAAAGCAAATAAATATGAAAATTTCTGTGATTCCCAAACTCGAACTTAAACCTCAGTTTTAGTTAATCCTGAAGTGAGTATGATTTGTGCATTGGAAGAAAATAATTTGGACATTGTGAATAGCTTAAACTCAGGATCATCAATTTAATCCCGATGTTGAGATTATCCTCATGTTGGGTTAGTGCAATGAACCTCAGGTTCCTCTATCGTTGTGAAAATGACTATAATATGCCTCCCTCACTATTTTTCAGCTAGTGTGAAAGGCAGGAGTTTTGAATTGGTCGGAAGTTAGAATGCTATCGGTTTACCATTTCTTTACACTTGAAGTCAGGTGCATATAATTTTCATACAGAAAAATTTTACTGTAGGTGATGCCAGTTGAAGGACAAAATCCACGATGCTGCAGAATATACTTTTTCACAGACATGGAAAATTTTTTTTGAGAAAGAATGAAAATCCAATATAAAGGAAGTGAATTTTTTCCAACTTTGACCCAATCTCTCAAAAATCTAGTGCACTTCTTTTTCTACCATGGCAACTGTCGAAGCAAGTATATTCTCCTTTTTTCTGCCCGATCGGGGCATTTTCTAATAAACTAGTTTTATAATAGTTTGACTGCAATTTGCATGAACAAGCGTGGAATCATTTTTTCGAAATCAATGCATATTTCTGGTGTTACGCCCCAACCTCGATTTCATGAAAGTTAGTTCCAAATGGAAAAACTGATAAAGTTTATTACTGTAATTCCTCGTCATAATCTCGTTAAATGGTCAAAATTATCGAGTGGTGTCAAACATCCGAATCAAAAGATGATGAAACGGCACAGTCTTTCTACCGCAGCCATTGTCATAGAGAAATTTAGGGTTTTTCTACAGTATAATGTTTTCCACATCGTGAAAATTTCGTATCGAATTGAACTTATTTTTTTGTTCTCACAGCATTTATTGTTTCGAGGCAAATAGATGGTTGCTTCTCTTTCGAAGTACGATAAGTCGATTCTAGTTTGAAAGGATCATATAGACTACTTATGCCCTTACAGTTCACATTGAACGCCTCCGAATCCATTGATTCTGCATCACATTGTCCATCAGCGCTTTGTTCAGCCAAAGTTTCGACGTCACTAAAATAGCAGAAAAAGTGGTTCCTACGGTAGAACATGCAAATGTGACGAATTGGCAATATTCCAAATTTTGTAAAATGAAGAAACCTCACTCATCATCTTGATCTTGCGATGAACAAATAACAAACTGCATCTGTTTCCAAAAAGGCCATCTCGGTTCGCCGACCGACGTGCCTTGGGCTAACTGTTTTTTGTATATTTTCCTCAAACGTCCGAAAATATCTTGCAAATTTCGCCACTTTCTTCTGGTATTGTTCACTAAACAAGAGGAGCAAAAGTTGATGAAAAATCAATTCACACAATGAATTGGTTCAAATTTACATTGGATTCCGGGTAAGATTTAGATTAAAGCATAAAGCCATATTGAAGAAAATCAGCTATAAAATTTATCAAGAAAGTAATGTCGATTTTTGATCAGGTTTTTAAAAAATTACGCCGGTGCAGTAGCACTTTTTTGGATTTATGGTCTTGTCGTTGTGCAGTATGATTTTTGGAAAATCGATTATACGCGTAAGAGGGGGACCCCCTCTCTTTAGATTTCGGGGAAATGATTTCAGATTTCCCAATTTTCGGGAAAATGTTAGAAGATGGTGCCATTTTTCGTTTTTTTGGCTGAAATAAAGTGTTCAGAACTCAGCCAAAAGTAATCAAAATGCTGTGAAATTTCCTTTTTATATGTTTCTCAGCATACTCTTTCCTTCGCGGCCAAAAAATTGAGCTGTCTTTCAAAAAATTCGAGATTTTCACACGAAATTTAGCCAAAAGCATTGAAATTCTAAAAATTTCTTGACTTTTTAAATAATTTTCTAACTTCCAATGTACAAGATGGTACTTTTTACTTTGGACAATTTTATGACATTTTACTATGCTTGAGAAATTGCTTTAAATAGAGTTAGAAATTTTCCAAACAACTAGCAATTCTGAGAGGGGGTAAGCCAAGATTCTGCTAGGGATCAGCCAGGGTTCTTCGCGGGGTCAGGACTTCAAGCAAACACGCTTCCTCAAGAACATGTGGAATATGCAAGCCTCTACTCGCGTTCTAGTGACACGTCACGTGAAAAAAGAGCAACCCTGATTTTAACAAAATCTGAGCAACTGTTGTCTCGGAGTTTCAATTCGATATGGATTTCTTGCAGAAATGTAAACTCATAAAGATATGCATAGATTTCCGAAGCATTTGACAGCATCAACTATACCTACAACTATAAAACTTCATCTTATTGATCTCAGATGATAGGAAATTCGATTTACCATAAAATTGTTAAAGTCAGTTAGCTAAACTATTTCAAGTTGGAAAGAATGATTTTTCGGAAAACTGAGTAAACATGAATGATGAAACAATTGTGCCACCACAGCTACGCCAAAAATTAAGAGTAAAACTTAATATAGATGTTTTTTTCAAAAATCTTGTTATGCAAATAATCGATTGATGTGTAATTTCAATTATTCAGTATTGGAGGCACTTTATTTCTAGCAGAAGAGAAAACTTACCATCGGAACCAATTTGCTTGGCGATTTCTTTCCACGCGTTCTCGATCAAAATACGATTGTTGTGATCCGGATCGTTTTTCATCCACAAAAATTTCCGTTCGTGGACCAAGCGGATCAACAATTCGCGCTGGTCGTTGGTCAATGTTGTTCCTCGCTTGACGACAGGTTTGGCTTTCTGGTGCGACATGACTAACTGAAAAATTTTTCTAATAGTGGTAATTATACTTAATTCATTGTTAAATGATCGATGTAGAAAGGTAGCAGGCTAACTTTTACTCAAAATTGTGGAAGGCTCGTTAACTTTGCTGAATAAATTGTGCGTTTATGATGCAGATACCTTGATGATCAGTATTTTCAACCATTTCAAGGTTATCGAAATTTACTTCCTCATCTCTAGTAAGGCTGCGTCTGTCGAAACGACCGCATCAAAATGAATTGAGTAGTAGATTCGTAAATTTCCAGTTCTCAGATTTTTTTGCAGAAAAATTTTTCATTCCCATAAGAATTTCGAGATGAAAGAATTTCAGTTTTTGGAACTGGTCATATTTAGACCAAACTTCATAATTTGAACTTAAGCACTAGAATTTGACTGAAAAATCGCTCAATGGCAAATAGAAAACATTGTCCAGCGAGCGAAACTAAACACTAGGCACGATGTATAGTATCGATCTCCAAGATTGGTCGATATGAAACTACGTCGTTTGCATACAACCAAGCCTCTACATTTTATGTTCTGGGGTAGGTACATACGCATGTTGACGTAGTCTATCTATCTATACACATAGAAGAGAAAATGTTGCTCAGTTGAAAACGGGAACCATATGTTTTAGTCGTAAAATACTTCGAATCGACGTGGTAGGAGATTGGCTTCACCACTCACAATACGTCGCGTGACCTACCAAGCAGTAATTTCATGGTCTAAAACTCTAAAACTCAAAAGACATGTTTCCGTGCACAATCTATGGAAAGACCGAATTTAAAATACTGTATTTTTGAATCGTTCATGTGCATTTTGATTAAGATTTGTTTCACCTCCTCAAGGAGTCGGTTCAACCAAAGAGTGCTGAATTATTCGAATGGTTCAGTAGTCGAAAATTTCGGCTGACCAGAACGTTAATTAATGCACTACTTTGTTGAGACTAAACCTAAAAAAACGATTACCAAATAAGTTCCATCAGTTCACCAAAGGTTTAGTGGTTCACTAGTCCACTACTCTTTACTGTCGGATCTTTCTGGACTCTTGATACAATCTAAATTTTTTTTGGAAAGTAAAAAATGAAATCAATGCGTCTCAGGAGGAGTAATGACAGAAAAAATGTACACTCTTCCTGAGGGGGTATGTCTAAACGTCGGAATCGGCCTGCAGATGCGGACGGCAGATTGTCTCTGAAAAGCCGGCTGCGGATCACAGATTTCCTGGGCCTATGCTTAAGCCTAGGCTCGGGCGGTGCTTGCCTTTCAGACACTAAAATCCGCCAAAACTGCGGATTCTGTCATGTATAATCCGAACTTCCGTCAAAATCCGTATTCGAATCCGTCTTTTAAACACAATCCGTCGTCCGCATCCGCAAGCTCATTCCGCAGTCGGACTCTTCTGAGGGACTAACTAAACTACTGATGTTGTTGCAACCAGCCTAAAATTTCACTTGCTACAGATTTAACATTTTGAACTTTCGTGCTGAATGGGCCACATATAGGGAAGTGAGTATAACTCCCAAGCGCCTCGATAAGCGAGAAGAATGGAAGATTTTTTTCTCCTAAAGACAACAACATACATCTAGGATCTGAATATTTCATTGTGAAATACATACAGCATCAAGTGAAACTATTTTCAATATGTAAATCTCCAAGTCATTCACGTATTTCTCACGACTAATGACCACATGGACCAATATGATCCTGCTTAAACCAAGTAGTTACAGACAAATTGGACTTCACCTACTGGTAAAACGTGTCGTGTTGTGGAACAAAGTTCTTGTATTATCTGGAAGTAGCTTTTACTGGAGAATAAAGGTTCATATCTGCTGATCAATTCTACGTATAACTTTTGACATTTTGTCTGTTTGGCGAGTTAAAAAGACGTAAATAATAAAGTTTGATTTTTCTGCCAAATTGTGCCTTTTCAAGTGCCATTCTTCCGGAAACATTTGAAAGCTGCGCTACTGCTACAATATGTGTGCGAACGAATTCTGAACTGCTTTCCCTCAAAAATGTAATAATTTGGCGTACCATTATGGTTTAGACCACTGGATTCTTCCAAAATTGAGACTGTTATCCGTCACTCTCAAGTGGGAGTCGAAAAAATGCAGCATTAGGGTGGATATCTGCTCAAGTAATAAAATAATCGAGATTTGTGGGAGAAAAGCTTCGGCTTTCTTTTGATGGAAGGAGCAAGGATAGGTTTTACCCATATCAAGATTACATAGAATCTAGAAATTCGCATTTTTCCTGCGTACTCCGGGGTCATACGATTTTATTATTGTGGAGAATCGAAATTCAGGACACATCAAACGTACGTCCATCAATAAATAAAATTACATAAAAAATGGAAATTATTTCTATTCTCTCGCCTCCATGTTGACTGGCTTGCCCTGCATGACCTACTGAAAAAAATCTGATCAGAATGATTCAATGTGAATCTGTTTTTGCAACAAATAATTGATATGAGCAAGACTTGTTCGAGCATCAGTAGAAATCTGATTTGAATTCCGGCTCGTTTATTTCATTATGAAAATTTTCTTTTGCACCTAGAACAGTTCAGTCGCAATAGTTCCTATCTAACAGAACAATTTCTTTCAAATCTCCAAATCTTCAAATCTGATCAACAACAACTTAAACGTGATTATATAGTTCGTAGTTTTAGATGAGTTACTTCTTCAGTTTTTATTTTCCCTTTTTCACGCTAAATTGATTTCTGTGTTTCTCCTCATTGACATTTCAGCAAGATGCTCAAATTTCACTAAATTAATTAACCACCAGACTGCTTTTACACAGGTTAATTAATCTATAATCAAATTTAGTTATATTTTTTTTTCTAAATCACCGAATCATATGTTAGGACAGAACAGATAATACTGAAATGTACGTAGTTTTCCGAATAAAATTTCAATACAGTAATATATACAGTAACAATTTTGATCTCTGTAGCATGAACTGCTCTGCTATAGTCTGTTTTTCTTGAAATGCTTCTAAATAATGAAAGTGGAAAGCGAGTAGTATTTCAGATTTTCACGATTTGCTGATAAAAATTTAATCATATAGGACTGGAAATGCTGATCTGACCTCTGACAATTTTTCGACTGAAAAATTTTGCACTAAGAGCTCTATGTAAAAGATTTTGACGCCAGTACTGACTTGTGTCACTTTTATATTTGGAAGCATTTTACAAAAAAACGGACTATAGGTTCCAACTCTTTTTAGAAAAACAACATTTGAATTAGATGAGGTTTTCGACTACAGGCTCTTCAGTAAGCAATTTTCATGAAATTAACACTTAATCAGTTCAATCCTAGCCAAATCTGAGATTTAAATTTTCCATGAGTAATTTTCAACTGTCAGTTTGTTGTTGTTGAGCTGTGTTCAATGACGCCAACGTACGAAATTGATCGATGTATTTTTAATGCTAGAATAGGACACAAACAATCCCAAAAAACAGATGCAGAACATTTTTATAACTTTTTTATCACACATAGTATGTGTACTGTATATAAAAGTTCATTCTGTCTCTACAACTTTTGTCCTATCGCTGCGACGCGTGACCCCCTCGCCATAACAGTTGAAAATTAGTGTACATATTTATATTGTTGTTATGAAATACGACGGATCTGCGCGCAAAACAACCAGTTTTTTTCTAACAAAAAAAGTCGTCACCACAAAATCTGTATTTTTCATTATTTTTCAAAGTACCCGACCAATGTTACACGTTTTGTATTCTTAAAGCCAAAGCTCGAGTAGTGGTCTAATCTTTTACCATTTTTGTTGTTGAATATGTCCCGAACATCGTCCTTCACCGGCCCTGGTCTACTCTTGGCCTTTTTGATCTTATTCGTGTTGGTCATTTTTTGGTCGAAAAATGTCCCGCTCCCTGGATCGTCGGGCGCTGGCTCCTCAATTAGCCAAGAAATCCTGAACGAAGAAGCCTCGTTGGCCGCCATTTTCGGGAAAGAGACGTTGATGGAACGCCACAAGGATATGACTTTCGAAAAATGTTTCGAACAAG
>CAWUHX010000400.1:0-110000 GCA_963922205.1 Romanomermis culicivorax | reverse complement strand
GTGACTGTTAAGGAATGTCATCTATTCGTGCAAAGCAAAAGCGTGATCTGGTTCCAGTTATTTTATTTAGTGTCAAAAGCGTTCAAGTATCAAGTTGTGATGTATAGAAGGTCAAACAAAGTTGATGCGAAGAATAATCTGATTTGCCTAATTTTCCTTGACCGATATCGACAAGAATTGAAGATCACCCTGCAGAAGTGTCAACGTTTTTACAGAAATGTTTACAGAAATCAAACTACTGTAAAACATATGAAAAATAAAACTTATTGAAAATTTCCTGTCCCAATACATTGCTACAGTAATTGTTATCGTATCATCCGAAACTTGATTCACAAGGTTGACGTTCGCTTTATGCGTTACTGTAGGTGTACTGGCGAATTTAGTGAAGTCTATGTTACAAAAAATTGGCACTACTGTGTTGTATGTTCATGCTCATTTTTTCAGCACAACCGAAAAATTCCTCGAAGCGTCGCGCACTTCTTACTACAGTAAACACTTCTTGGATGATATTTATTTTTCTTGGTTGGCTACCACTATGAACTTGACTTTCACGAAATTCCCCTTGGAATATTACGACGCCCGTTGTTTGTCCAGGGGTGCGGGCGGCCATAAGGGCGCCTTGGGCGCCAAGGAAGAGAGAGCGTCGGGCGGCGCGGCACCGGCCGTCGGCGGCGACGCCGATTCGGCCGACAAAAATCACCAAATTCAATTCATCGATAATTTGGCCGTCGTACACGAATGCGACCACATGCACGAAATGACCACCGTTTGGGAAAAATTTTGCGACTCTAACGTGCCCAAAGACCAATCTATTTTGAATTTGCATAAAATTTATTGTAAAGATCATTTGGATCGGATAACTGTATGAAGTTAATGTGCATATTTTCGCTTTGAAAAAAAATTTTATGCAGATAATCTGCCGCAGTATTTTTGCTACAGTATAGAAAATTTTGGCAGCAGTTGTGAGTATTCTGAAAATTTAGGACAGGCCAATCAATTTTAATTAATCCTAGCTCCATCAAAAATGAACGTAGAATATTTATTATCTTTTTGGATATTAATCAACGAGGCCTATTGATTGGGAATACTTTTTGAACAAAAAATTACCATTACGTTATGTTTGGGATGTAAATCCATAAACTTTTACTAGTGATAAAAATAGTGACAAACTACTGAACATGCGAAGCAAAAGCCTCCTGACGTCAAGAAAGTGCATGTTGATTTCACTCATTGCCGATGGTTGCCATATTTAAATTTTTAAACTTGGCTGCCTCTGTCAATAACTGAAAAAATTATTAGTAGTCATAGCAGCAGATGAGAAATTTGTTTCGCACATCGCCATAGTTGAACAGTTAATTAAAGCGTGACGTCGTAACAATTATCGCGAAAATTGCAACATGTCGTGCTCGTTAGTTTCTGTGACTTCATAAACTTGACTAGCTGAAATGACATCGCTGTATTTATTTCTACTTTTCACGGTTAGCATAACACGGATTTGTGATGGTCAAACTTGCAACGTCGGATCTATATATCAATGCATGAAACCCAATGAACCGGACCCGAAGACCATGCAGAGTCTCCAAGAGCAGTGCTTCATCAGGTTTGAGCTTCTGACTTTGAAAAAATTTTTATGTTTAGTCTTTGATTAGGTCAAAAGACGTCAGCAACATAACTGCTCTCAATGACTGATTACTGTAGATTACTCGAAAGAGGTTCCAATGAGTAAAAGTCAATGCAGTGCAACAGTTGCTCAGTAGACCAAATAGAACCTTCACTCACGGTGTAACCGAAGTTTCCCAGTAGACAGGTGTGCAGGGTTTCCCCAAGGTGGTTCCTGCAGGCTGATACGTTAAACAAGAAACTCACTGCACTCGACGTCCAGTAACCATGGGACTATGGGTATAGTAGTTTTACTCAAAACCCGAGCAACAGGGAAATATTGCCCTAACAAGATTTCCTTTGAAAGTCAAAATTTTCTAGCGCTGGATGTACATTGCCCGCATTGTCGCCGGATCCTTTTGCGTCGTGCGTTCAGCAAATTCACACCACGATTCACACCAACGTGGAAACCTGCGTCTTGGCGAAGTTTCCTCCGTCTTTGGGGATTTCGCTGTTCAACTACGAGTAAAAAAATAAAAGACTGCGGAATTTTTAGACTGATCAGTATTCTTTCGAATTTTGTAGCAGCCATCCGGTCGTCAATCGCCGAGAAGATCAATTGTATACAATGGTGAATATTAGCTGCCAAAATGCAGGTGCAGCATCGAAAGTTGAAGCATGCTTGCGAAATGTTTCTCGACCAATGAAAATGGAACCTAAACGTTTCGGTGTGAACATGACTGATTATTGTGAAAAGAAGAAGAAATGTATGGGCAGGTATGTATGAATCTGGAATTTAAAAAATCCGCAAACTGTGATGCACAATCTTCATGGAATCTTATTATTTTTACGCCTGGGATTACTGTATCCTTGCAGCCTGAGCAATGCTACGCATCATGTGAGCTTTATTTTCTGCAGTTTGCCCGTGAATTGTACGACAGAGATGAAAAACCTCAAAAACCAAATCTGCTCGTGCGCTAGATCCGAAATTTTGGGCAACAGTTTGTCCATGCTCGGTCAACTCAAAGCTTGTATGTCAACCACCACCAGCTCGCCAGTGGTAATGACGAGTGGTCAGCCATTGTCAAAACTGAACTCGTTGATAGAAGGAGCAAAGCGTAATTTGGGTGGTTTTGTCAAAAGTTTGCAAGATGCAGTGGCCGATGAAACAAAACTGAAAATGCAACACGTTTTGGAGGATGTCGTGAAAACTATGTGTGTAGAAGAAAAGTGGGATATATGCTCGATGATCAGTACAAAAATTGGAGTTTGATCCCTTGATACTTGATATTTATGTCCTATATCATTCTGTGAACTTTTTGCACTGGCATAACTTAAACCCAAAAGAATGTACTGTATCAAAATCAAATTTTTCTTGTTCAAAATAAAAATCGTAGCATTCATAAGAATATTGATTTTCTTAGGGTGTTTTCTGTTTTCCGTTCTGTTTCAGATGCTTATATTCATAATATGATCTTGCCGCTAACTACTCCATGTGATTCGCATTCAAGTTAGGTAGGTCAACAAAGTTGCTGATCTGTTCAGATCCTCCAACTGATGAGCTCATATGGAAAACTTAAGTTATTCAGGTATTTCGAGAAAAACAATAAAGTGATAGCTTTTGTAGCACTTTTTCAAATTTTTTAATCCAATTAAACAATTGTACACTAAAAGTTGCCGACAAAGTTGCTGGATTTTTTACAGTCATAATTCAATTTCTTACTTGCACATCAAAAAGGTCAAGTGTTAGCCAGTTAAAAATTGGGCGTTTTCCTGGTCTATTTTTTAGCTGTTATGGGTTGTATACTCCACTGTATGCTTTTCGACATTTAAACATTTATTTTGAAAAAATTAGAGTAATTAAAGCAAGCTTTAGGCTTCAGTATACTGAATGACATAGTGGAATAAGAGTCAAGTTCTTTTTTTGTTGGTTTCAAAGCCTGGAGTAACGATTAAGAGGAATAGACGGGGGCATTCTTATTCTTGTGTTAGAGCTGAAACTCTTGAATCATAGCAATTTGAACTACTGGAGCCGGTTTCACTAACTGAAACCGACGATCATCCCGACGTCAATATCGAGTGCTTGAAACTGAGTATTAGCTGAGTGCAACGTCGGTTTCATTTTTTTCGAGTTTCACTAAAAGGTTTGAGCTCAGGATTTGCTGAACATGAGGTTCAAGCCTGAGCTCGAGATAATCTTGACCTTCCAAATAAAAACACGTAAAATGTGATATGTGATTCATATTATATGTACTACAGATGTTTGTTTAGAAAATAATGTGGAAAAGTGATGTATGAGTGCATATAATTGTACTGCTTGAAAAAGTAACGGCCTGTCACAGGACAAAATCAAAATGTGCTAAAAAGTGGCCCTAAATTTGAAGTATTTGTTGTACTTTTCCTCTTACTTTTATTGATACTTCCATCATTTATACGTTGGAATCATGTTGAAGAAAGTAACGATTTTATAGTTCAGCATCATTCATAAAATCTAACTGATTTGTCCAGTCCTGAAAAATTTGTTCACGTTTACTATACCGATTTGTCAATCAATACCAGATAAAATTCATTTTAACAATCAACAGTAAAAAACAAAACATAGAATTTCGGAATAAAACCGCCTCGATAGGAAGATTAACTTTTGTGTGTGGCTGAAACCAACGTCACGATCAGGATTAAATGGAAATTGTTAGTCGATCCCAGCATCTCAAAGTTGGGTTTAAGTCTGAGCTCGAGATAATTCCAACGTATCAATAATCTGGAGCTCGGAATGATCTCGACGTTAGAGAAACTACTGAAACAGATTTTGAGCTCAGGCTTAAACCGCCTCAGTGAAACATTGTCCTTGATGCAAAAGAATTTGCGAATAATTATTTCATAAATCAAGGATTGAAGTTTAGAGGTTCGAAAATGATCAGATGCCTGTCCAGTTCTAACATTATATGATGCCAACTGGCCATTTGCAAGACTTAAATTATGACTTAGTGGGCGGCCGCCAGGAAACCAAAGTTTTCTTGTTCCATGGCAAGTATATTGCGATGGAATTGATTTGCTGTATGGCAACTTTCTTAGGGTGTTAAACAACAGTCAGTTGCACAACAGGCCCATTATGCCCTTACATGTTACTCCCTGTGTATGTGCAGCAATGAAAGTAGTAGAATGTATCTAAATCATGTCTGGGAAGACTCGGTAATCGTGAATTGTTTTTCTGCTGGGGAGCGCTGTCCTTAAACGAGGGATATCTAGTCAACATGAGTCACAAGCTTTTGTTTATATCCTTGCTTTTTTATACATCATGGTCACTACCACAAACTGGAAAATTTAGTGAAACACATCTACTATGTCTACGGGTGGCCCTGTAGGAATCCTTGAATTACTGCAACTGGTAATTACTTCAGTTTCAGAGGTTCTCCTTCTTTCCTCACCCCATTTGGAGTATCGGTCCTCCAATAATTTTGCATCTATTCTCTTTTCCAACTTATCATTTCTACTATCCTTTTCTCTCATTCCTGAAATTCACATAAAAACTGTAGGTCATTCTCATGCCTAAAATTTCCCAAAAACATTCATCTTTCTTCATTCTATTTTTTATCGTTCCATTTTATTACTCATCACTATTCAAGCTCTTTTTTCACTATTATCTCTAGCCACCTCAGCTCCAATTAAGATCTTTCATTGCATCCTGTGACTAGTTTTTATGGTATGTTTTATATATCTTCTGCGTAATATAAACCGCTTTTCGTTTTTATTTTTCAGTCACTTTTCGCTTGCTTCCTTTTCTCATTTCCGCAATTAACTGTTATCTTCCACTTGGCTTAATCTATATGTCCGCCTAAATTTTCATTTTCCATTTTTTGCAATTTTTTTCTCAATGAACTAGAGAGTCCAAATTGGTTCCCAATGGTCTTTCTGGTTCATGAACGTCCATCCCATCTGATTCGGCGTTCATTGTCAACGACTGTCGACACAGTAAACAGCTTTGATCCGAATCCTCATTACCATTCCCCATCGTTTTCTGTTATACATATTCTAAAACAGCTGCTATACATTCTGAAATAATCATGTCGTTTTCCACAAAATAAAAACCGCAGGTAAGTTCAAGCAGGCCTACAGTAAATAAACGATTGATCGAGGCAGTCTTTGTATGGTAAACTGTAATCTATGTAATAAAACATCCCATGCCCAAAACTGAACAGCCTATGGTCACCAGTTTATAGAAAATACGTTGAACTGTCCCTATTAGAGAAAATAAAAGTCGAACGATAGATAATTACAGTATCACAAAGCACTATATCATGGCATTTGATTTTTTCGCCAGATTCCAGTATTTCATGGATTTTTTTATAATAAATTTATTACATAGTTATGCAAATTTCGAGCTGAAACTTACAAACTTTTTAATGAAGTCTATTTTCGAAGTACAATATGATACAATGTTTTGTTTTCCAAAAAATCTTGATATTATTTCCAATCGGAATCTTGTGAAACACAATGTCAATCTCCGAATCATAAACCATCGAATCGCAGCACAATATGTCTCGATGCTGTCTCGAAGATATCGTTTGTCTTTGCCGCCTTATGCTAAATTTCGTTATCAGAATTTTCTTCTTCGTCAAAGTACGTTTCGGCCGCGGAACTTTTCTTCAAATCGACAATCATCAAATTTTGATGACTCGTCGATATTCTTTGTTTTGTAGCCATACTCATCGTACTAACGATCGAATTGTTTTTTGAACTATGGTTATCGGCGGCCATTTTTTTCAACATTCGTTCTTGTTCTTCCTCCATTTCTAGCAACATATGAGTTAGACACCGTTCTTGATTATAGAAACGTTTGAAATTCGAAACTATGACCGGCACCGGTAAGGCCAAAACTAAAACGCCGACGATGGCGCACATAGAACCGACGATTTTGCCGTAGACGCCTATTGGTACCAGATCACCGTAGCCGACAGTGGTCATGCTCACCTTAAGAAAAAGAAGAGTTTTGATCTCGAGTTAGAATGATTTTGGTTTTTAGAATTTTATTCAATCTTCCGTACAATTAATTTTGTATATTCATGTTATTTGACATGTCCAATTTCAGACTGATAAGTTCAAATGAGTCCGAATTAGTGTGTTGATGAACAATCTTTATGCAAATCTTGGTTCAAGTCTTGTTTGTACAATCCATGGATGTTCCAAGATTTTGAACACTGAAAAATCATTGATGTTAAAATTCAATAAGTGAACACTATCACAGTTCAAAACTTAGTGTTGGGCACCCTCTTGCTGCCCACTGCGCGACCCGGAAGTCGACATGCAAATCAAAGATGGGCGACTGGTGGCGCAGACGAATTTGCGTTGCAAGGGAGCGCCAAAGAAGGAAGAAAAAATAGTTGTGAAATTATTCATGTTTCTGGTATTATTTTTGGTAATTTATGCTGGCGCCCACCAGTAAAACTTTATCCCAGCGTCTATTTCTTAATTTACATAAGCATTAAGTGGTCCGTCCACACTTTTAGATTTGTTTTATAATATATTTGTTTATTGCATCAGCGTACTCTAAGTACACGAAGTGCTTTAGGCCCAGGAGTCGCCTGTTGCAGACGTCAGGTAGAAGTCAGACCACTCTGGGACACTTATACATTGTTCCTTCCAAGGACATTCATTTTCCTCTGGGAGTCTTCGAAGTCCGCTCTTTGAGGGCCAATTCGTTAATATTTTTTGTTTGTTCTTGCCAGGTCTGGACGAGAACTATTGCACTATATCCGAGGCCTAGCCAAGGAGAAGTTCTAACTAGTTTCCGGGCAGCTATCTTTCTTTACTGCCAAGGAAAGACTTGCACAACATTATTACGCGTAGGCTGGAATGAATCCAAAACACTTTTTTTTGATGCAGAACATTAATATGAATCTTGGTGGAGCAATGACAAAATTTCAGGTCTTCATAAAATACATAAATTTTCAAGTTTTTGAATTTACTATAAATGCTTCAGGATTCAGATTCAAAAAAGTTGACACTTTTGAACCAAGTATCACAGTTCAAAGTTTAGCATCTGTAAGTGGGCTTGCAAAGCACCTTGGATAAAATGAAACTAAATTCCAACTTTCGTCTATAAAACATAGAAAAATTTCGTTTCAGCATTAAAAAACTTTTAACGCCTCATAATTCTGTAACCCAACTCAATTTAACCATTATTCATTTTCTTCAGTATCTTTCATTAGTTTAAAATGTTTATAATTTTTAATTCTAAAATTTGTCACATATGGAAAAATCCGTCATTCCAGATGAAGCAATTTCTACCAGTATTAAAATTTATATGGTGAAGAAATTTCGACATCTGACTTTCTGTATCTAAATATATTCTACAATGCAACATTTTGAAATTGATCTGGCGACCACTAGAGGTGATTTGAGTGACCCGTGTGGTAGTTGGTCACTGTTCTTATGACTTTATTTTGGTTGCCAGACTTCAGCTAAAAATGATGAAAATTTCGCTGCATGCTCAAAAATAGTTGATTTCTGAATGCTTCTGAACCAACAAATGACAAAAAATCAATGCAATCGGTAGAATCGTCTGCGTAAAACCTATACAGTAAGATTTTTTAGTGCAGTCTACTGTGACGTATGGTTCAACAGAACACAATGAAAATATGGAATTGCTTTCCACTCAGGAATAACTAACTATAATCAGCTGATTGAGGTATGGATGCACATATTTCAGGGACTTGAACCAGATTCACAGTTCAGTGTCTTAAAGTAGGTGTCACCCTTGTTCTGCTTTCTGTACTGCATCGTTTTTAAACACCTTGTCTACTTACAATGCTGAACCAAAACGCCGCTGGTATACTGTCGAATTTGGAACCTTTGATGCCACTTTCGGCGAAATACATGCCGCTAGAAAAAAGCACGAGTCCGATGATCATGAAAAAAGCTAGCAGCATCAACTCTTGAACGCTGGCTTGGAAAGTTTTGCCCAAAATTCGCAAACCGCTCGAATGCCGGCTCAATTTGAACACCCTGAACACTCTGACCAATCGGAAAACGCGCAGTATAGCGAACGACATGCTAGAACTGGCGGTGGCTTGGCTTACTGTAACCGGCGATGATGCGGCGACGTTCGTGTGATTTGCGAGCAAAGAAGCGACAGTAACCTGGTGCAGCAAATTTGACGACGACGACGATGTAGAACTGAGCACCAAATTGATAAAAAACGGAACGATGGCTATAAAATCGATAATGTTCAAAAAGCTCTTGCAAAATACCCATTTTTGCGGGCAAGTGACGAAACGGGCTATAAATTCTATGGTGAACCAACAAACGCAAGAGAATTCTACGACGAAAAATGGATTTTGCACGTCGAATTTACTGCCGTCTTCGTTATCTGTTTCGGCGTTTTGTTGTTGTTGGATCGTCGCCAAATTTTGAAGTCTGAAAATTAAAATCCAGAATTCGTGATTCAGGCTTTAAGTCTAAGCCTAGGCCTTAGCCTGAGCCTAAGCCTGATTTGGAATTCGGACTTCAGAATTCAGAAATCAGTCGAAATTTATCATTTAAAAGCAAGTTTTCTCACCTATTGGATCTACTAATATTGTTCGTAAGGCTAGAATTTGCATCCTTGCCGTTTTTGGAATACTGTAGTACGGTCGAGGTATTGTTCGTCGTTTTGAAATAGGCCTTGAATTCAGGAATAGTCTCCAAACAAAACGAAACTGTAGACAAAAGAATGACAAAAACGGAGAATAGAGCTACGGCTTTGGCGGCTCGACTCGTGTCCGGTTGCTCGATCAGGCGCCAAATAAACTTTTGCCACGGTCGGGTCGGATCGGGCATTTCGTTGGGTTTTTCGTAACCTGAATGGAAGCACAGAAAATTATGTAGTACACTCACTAAATTTTCGACCTCAAAATGGTGAGCGTTTCACCAGAACAGTGACCGTTAAAGGCAAATGTGATTTTTTTGTTCCAAAATAGCGTCAATCGATAGATCTTATTGAGATTTACTCGAAAAGATAATTTAAAACGGCGTGTTTCAATTTTTGACATAGCTAGATATGGTCAAACATGGGTTGGTCAGCTTCCCCGGATTTTCTTTTCTCATGATCTATATCCAGAGTATTTACAGTTTATTTTTCTTCAGAGGTGAAAAGGCAAATGATAAATGTAACGGGGCCCTGAGATCTGGGGAGGGAAGGGTTGGGCGGGGGTCGGCAGTCTCTGAATCCCAAAATTAAAGAGGGAGGGGTGTCTAAAAAAATTGATTTTTTCAGCAAAAAAGTCCGAAAACCGGTTCAAAATATAGTAATTTCTGTCTAAAAAACTGCAAAAAATGTATTCATGGAGCGGGTCACCGAGAAAATTAACATTTTTGACCAATTTTTGTCAAAAAAATTGGCATTTTGTCAAAAAAATTGAAACTTTTCAGTGTTTTTCCAACCAAAAGTATGGGGGTCCCTATAACTACCATAGTGCCGGCGGTTGGATTGGAATCTTGGGGGAGGGGGTCGCCCAATGGCTAGCCATATGGCCGGCGATTTCTGGGGGGGGGGGGGATTTCCTATAGCACTTCCCCCCATTTAAATGTATGCAAATACCATTTTATATGTTGTTGCGATTTTTTGTCAAAACCATATTCTACTCAAGGCCGAAAATTTCTCAATTTTTTTGGCAATCTTATGGGTTGCAAAATTCTACTTTCACTCCATTTCAGGAGTAAACCGACGAAAGTTAAAAAAGAAAAATCCACGTCCACTGTTCGAATAGCGCAAGTTTTTTTATCCGATAAGATTCATGCAGATCATGTCTTGAAACAACGACCTTGCTGCAGTAATTGAGAAACCTGTGTATGCAGTGAATTCATGTGAAGCAGAAACTAATGGTCTGTTTTCCTTACATCAAATTCCAAAATATGCAATCGGTAAGCGAATAGTATAAAATCTATTTTCTGCTTAACCAAACCATGCAAACTATTCTAAAGACAGTACTCCTTCTTGTGAGTTTTTGATTTAAAATAGATTATACCAATAATTCTCTAGAAAAATTGATTTATTGCACCTAGCAAAAAAACGTATTCATGGCACTTAACATAAATCACTAGGAAAATGAATTTAAGATCATCTTTTTATAAGGTAGAACATTAACATGACTTAAAGTATTTGCTTTTCATTTTCTTCCTGAGGATATACTATATCTACAAGCTGCAACCGGCCTGCAACAGAGAACATTGCCTCAAGAGATCTAGATCAATACTTAAATGACTTGCATAATGCGTCAAAGCAATCATGGTTTTTCTGTATATACTGACGTCACATTTGATCTCTAGAGAAATCATACTCGTATTTGCATATCTATTTTTGAACTTATTCATTATTCTAGCCTGCATGAGCTTTCGAAGCTCATTTCTCGATCTTGAGATTCTAGTATCGTGATAAGTATGCGAAACAAATCAATTAGTCACTCCACATCAAAATAGAAGTTCTTTCAAGTAAAATACTGACTAAAAATTGAATGACAATTGAATTATTGGATTCAATAAAAAAGTGACGTGGGAACGAAAAATTCTTCAAAAGATAGTTGAATGTTAATGGTGCTGGAACTCATTAAAAAGACAATAAAGATGGAAGCCTGAAGCAATCGGTTTCTCTGAAGTGCTTCTGTAAAATAGAACTGATTTTCACAATGCTAGATCACTTGTCACATGGGGCGAGAAATTTGCAAATAAAACAAGAAAAATTGTAGAGTAGAATTTTTGCGTGAAGGATTCTGACGATAAGTGCTACTTTTTGTGTCATCTTTCAAGGTAGAAGCATTTTGTAAAAAAAGATTATAAAAACATCTGGTTGTGTACGCAAAATAGCGTTTTGTGAAATATTCGAAACATCGTCAAAGATATTTTGTAATGTGAAGAACTTGAGTAATTCAGATTGAATCTTGTTTTGGGTTGATGAGGAGATTTGAAATTGTGAAGCATGTGACCAGGGTGGCCGATAATTACAGGGGTTCGCCAATCTCGATCCCAAAAAAATAGTCGAGATCGGGATTTTCCTGTACATGCTTACGAGTGTTTTATGAAGCTATAATGTGCTTAATTCCACCATTTATGAATGGTTTCTCAAAAATGTTAGTATAAAATTGCTAAGTCACGACTAGATAACCGAACTGCTTTTTGTAAAAGGCTTCTAAAATGAAAAATGAGACAAATAATGGATGACTTAAAAATCTTTTACCTGAAGCTTTTACTGTATAACTTTTTACTCAGAAAATTTTTTGAGAATAGTTGAATTTTGTTACAAATTTTCAGTTCATAAAATGCTGAAAATATTAAATGATAATTGCTTTCCAGATTCATTATTTGGAAGCATTTTATAAAAAACAGACAATAGATTCAGTTGAATTTACAATGAGGTGATGTCACTCGATATAAAATTTTCATTTTCATCTAAATACAATCGTGTTTTCAATCCACGGAATGCGATTTAAGAACTGTAAATTTTGGAAATGCTATTATTTTTATCAGAAGTGCTTATTCTAGAGCTAGCTATACCAGATTATTGTTTGGAGGGCTTAAATTTTTCAGTATTTAAATCAATTTTTACGAAGACAAAAAATATGCGCGTACTTACAGTAACAAGAGTTTTTGAAGCAATAACGATTAATCCGACTTGATAGCTTATATGTACAGTATGGAAATTTAGGGTCAAAACTGCTGAGAATTCGGTTAAAATTGATCACAAATGCTTTGAAACTTTGTACTCTTTCCGTTCCAACAAAAAAATAAACTAAAGAAATTTCAAAATTAACCCTCGCTGATTTACAACATTTTACGCCAGATTCACAATTCTTTATATGATCTAATCTTCAAAGCGCACTGAATTATTTTAAAATCATTATATTTGGTATGTAACAGTTATTAAGAAAAAATTTACTTCTACATTTCATGGTATAAAGATTCCCAAATAATAAAAATTCTCCTCGGGGGTCAGCCAGGGTTCTCCGCGAATTCAGGACACCCAGCACGCCCCCAAAAACATCTGTGCGTGAGTTTATGAATGGAATGATGAATTTTGAGCAGTAATCTTTTGTTTTATTTGCAATTTTTATATGAATTTTGACCAGTGTTGATCTAATCCCAATCCCGTTCCCGAGAGGAACCCTACATATGACTCCAAAACAGGACTAGAATTTCGCATGCTCGATGCTAAAATTTACAAGAATCGGATCAAGATGCATCTAATATTCTATTCAATTTCAAAATCTGATCACTCCCTAAAGCTAACCTTCGCTGATCCAAAATTTTTCAATAATTTGGGCGTTCATTTCGAAAAATCTAAGCTCTTTGAGGAAAATATCGATCGGCACACCGCCCGGTCGCCTTAAATACCCGTTGCTTTGGTAAAAATATAAAATGGCCTCGAAACTAGCCCTATGCCTGTCGAAAAAGTATTCGTTCGTTTTTTCGTTGAAAAACGAACGGCGCCTGGACGGGTCGCCCAACAACGTGTCCGGATAGCGGCTCAACGTACTTTCGAAAGTTTGGAATCGACAACCGCTAATGTTCAAGGTTAAAATTTCGCCGTAATCTTGGCGCTTGTTCATCGAGCAATAATTGCCCGTTATAAAACTGGAACTATGCACAGAACCGCCGCCATTGATTACGGCTTGATTGCTAAACATGATCCCGTTGATCAGACTATATTTCTTGTGGGCCGTCGAACTACTCCTCCTGGAGCTGCCTCCGTTTTTATTATTTTCTAACGTCATCATTTTTCTGACTAATGTCGATGACGTATGTACTCGTTTGCCTAAAGGAATTTGACGCCGAATTTTAGAGAAAAGCTGTTTTTGGAAGAGGATATACTAACAAAATGTTTTTCACATTTTCTACACATAGCAGGTACTGAAATTTCGAGCAATGTGAGATAAATTATTCTAAAAGAAAAAGGAAAAAGAAAAGGAAAGAGATAAAGAAAAAGAAAAAGAAAAAGAAAAAGAAAAAGAAAAAGAAAAAGAAAAAGAAAAAGAAAAAGAAAAAGAAAAAGAAAAAGAAAAAGAAAAAGAAAAAGAAAAAGAAAAAAAGCAAGAACAAAACAAGAAAAAAACAAGAAAAAAAACAAGAAAAAGACAAGAAAAATAAAAACAAAAACAAAAAGAAAAGAAAAAGGAAAGGGAAAGGGAAACAACAAGAAAAAGAATAAGAACAACAATAACAGCAACAACAAAAGAACAGGAAACAACGAGAGAAAGAATAGGAATAAGAGCAACAGTACGAACAAAACAGAAAAATTTAAAAAGTAGAAAATCAACAAAAATGCAGAAATTCCATTGTCCATAATTCCATAATTTCCAAATTCCATAAAAAGTCCATTGCCAGGAAGGCAAAAGTTTGGAGATCTAAAACAAACATCTTCTCGGAAACATATCCAAACTGGTTGAAGAATTGTTACTTCAGCAATAAAGTTGAAAGTTAGAAATGGCTTAGTCGAGGAATGCCCAAAAATCACAAGTATTAGTAGAATGTCTTCACAAATTCAATGTTTCGAGAAACTTACTGTAGTTAAATTAATACCCGAACAAGCTACGAGACAACCAAGTTAAGAACTCGACGGTCTTTTTTCTCGAGACGACTGCCAACTTGATCCTCATTTGCATAATTGAAGGAAGAAAATTGAAACTGCGCTGGCGTGCGTGCGTGTATAGAATAGTAAAACTTTTTTCTCGGTCCGAAAATTAAATTCTTCAATCAATTAAGCTGGTTGGAGAAGATATGGAAAGTCTACATCCAATTAAGATATAGTAAGCTACACTCTCTTATTACCAAAGTGCCCCGCTGGAATCAGCTGTGTGTATTATTATAAGAAAAAAAGTGGAACCATGTTTTAAAGCCAGTATATAAACTAGCAGCTGCTTCTCTCCTACTCCCGAAAGATGCGCGTAATAAGCTTTGAAGGGCGTCCGGAGAAGTTTGTCAGTTGTTCTTGGTCTCTTTAAGCTGCTTGCTGAGCCTAGGAAAATTGACTCTGGGAATAAGAGGCGCCGGATGAGAGAGAAGAAAAAAATCCAAAAAAGCGTCCTCTTAGTTAAACCGCAAAAACAGGTCATTTTGATATCAAACTAGAAAAACAAAGTCCCGATTGGGCTTAGTAGCAGTAGAAGGAGGAATATAATCATCTTTTCATATTTTTCCGAAAATGACGCCATGATCGGGTAAATTGGATAATTGGCAATGTGCCGAAAAAGAGAGTCGAATAAGCTATGGCTCCTAGAATGTACGAGTCTGCTCCCAAATAAAAACGTTATACTAACGAATGTCCCGCAACGAAAAATATGAGCTCATGCGCACCAACATTTTTCCATGATTACTGCTAAGCACGCAATTTTTGCCGAAAATCTAATTTTTTTAGCGCGCGCCAAAATTAGCCGACCGTGACCGCCGTGGTAGACCAATTTTACGGCAAACGCAAACACGCTATTTATAGCGAGTAATTTATTCTGCAGGATTCTAACCACAGATAGATGTCACAATACATGAATATCGTATATCGATAAAAATCTAATGGTCAGAATCGGAATCGAATTTTCCAATATTGAAGATAGTTTGAGACATATCAGGCTAATCAATGTGTTTGATAAACTTTCTTTAGCATTACGTGATGAGAATAATTTTGTGTTCAATTTCATCCTATGAATCAAAAGCTGACGATGCCGTAGAATCTTCAGTTAAAATTCCTCTTTTCGTGCAAATACTTCTAAATTGAGATATGAGAAAATTCGCACTATTTTCAACACAGCTTACAGCAAATTTCAACTGTAGAACCTTCAAGTCAAAATCTGTTTAAGGTGAGATGAGTATATTGGAAAATTTTCAGGAAATCGTAATTATTTGAAATAGTACTAGCCACTATGATGAAAGGTGATCCGAAAGTGTTGCTGTAGATTAACAAGAGCAAATTTGATTCTGAACTGTACCAAATTCGGCAAGCATCACAGATCGAAATTTCAAGCACGTCAATATATCACAGGCAAGTTAGTATGGCTTCACAAAACCATTAATTATTGCGATTTTTCCTTGATTATTATTTCACAGATTGGAAAAAATCAGAAAATTCAAGGGAAAATGTATTTCAGAATTTCAATTAAGAATAAAAAATGCTCAATCTTTTCTAAACAAATTATTTGATTTTTCTGCAGCAGGTATAGGAAAATTTAGAAAACCGCGCATTTTCGCTGGAAACAATAGTTTTGCCCATGATTATCAAAGCTAAGAACCTATAGTCTGTTTTTTATAAAATGCTTCCAAATAGAAAAGTGACATAAATCAGTACTGCCGGCAAAATCGTTTACATAAAGTTCTTAGTATAAAATTTTTCACTCGAAAAATTGCTAAAGATTAATTCAGCACGCTCACAAATTTTCAGTCCTGCATGATATTCTGTTTATCAGAAAATCGCAAAAATCTGAAACACTACTTGCTTTCCACTTTCATTATTTGGAAGCATTTCAAGAAAAACAGACTATACATATTCACTCTGAAATCTTTCCACAGTAAGCTCAGATTCAATATCTAAATATTGCTCATCATTATCGAGTTATGAAGTTTATAGTTTCCTTTAGCTAAAGTTCATAGTTAGCTTTAGCTAAACACGAAACTTATAAATGACAAATAGGCTGTCTGAAGAACATAAGCCGAACATTCTAGCTTGTATGTTATGGCTTTTGGGCCATTCTCATTTTCGGTCAGTCTAATTCACAATAAGGAATAATTTTAATCAAACTTCAATCCCCAAAAAATTTGAATAGAACATTTTAAATGACGTTTTCAATGATGATGCAAAGTTTTCGATGCTCTGAAAATGAAAAATTAAGTTTTACAATTTTTAGATCAGAATTGCGCGATCCAGTGAATTACAGTACATTTTTTATCGAACAAATAATGAACTCTACTGAATTAGCATCTCAATATAAACTTGATTTTCTAATACAAATGTACATCAAACAGCAAAAACCGAAAATCGTTAAAAATAAAATGCCAAAAATGTCTACCATAAATTTTTGTGTCCACGTCATAAAGGTAGCCCTCAAACGAAATCTACGCTGGTCCTTGTGCCGCAAGAAAAATTCTACCCAAAATATACCGTAATCTAAAGGTTCCATGGGTCTATCGATCAAAAGTTTTTTGATACGTTGAGCGTTTTTTCTATACGTATCATTGATCAAAATCGATTGTATCAAATCGCCTAAATTTTGACGACCGGTGATCAAATTAGTTTTATCGAAAGTTCGACCGCAGCCCGATTTTTCTACCATAAGACCGTTGCGATTTTGATCGTAGAAAAATGGAACGACGATTTGGGGTACACCGGCGCACGTGGTTTCTGACAAAGTTTTCATACCTCCGTGGTTGACGAACAGTTTGGTGCTCGGGTGATTTAGCAGCGATTGTTGAGGCACCCATTTTGCTGACCATAAATGCTTGAAAAAATCGCAGAATAACAAGTTAAAGCAACACATTCAAGAAAACACACACACAGACTCACGCAAAAAAGTCGTCGTGTCCCTTTTTTCAAATTTCCATTACATCCACCAATGTATTTTTATTTCAAAAACTTATTTTTTAATACAATCCCTTCACTTTGACTTTTATATATCAAATGATATTCCAATGTTAGCCTTACATTTAAGCTTGGACCTAGGCTTAGGCTTAGGCTTAGGCTTAGGCTTAGGTTAAACTTAGGCTTAGGCTTAGGCTTAGGCTTAGGCTTAGGCTTAGGCTTAGGCTTAGGCTTAGGCTTAGGCTTAGGCTTAGGCTTAGGCTTAGGCTTAGGCTTAGGCTCAGGCTTAGGCTAAGGCTCAGGCTTAGGCTTAAGGCCCATCTACACTTTTTCCGCTAAAAAACATACCCAAGCGATTTGCTCTCCAAGTATTGGAGCAATTTCAGTGTATAATACATGGCGAGGTAGATATTGAAATTTCCGATTGAAAGATAAGCAACACGTTCAACGAGTATCTATAGTCTGTTTTTTATAAAATGCTTCCAAATAGAAAAGTGACAAAAATCAGTAGTGTCGTCAAAATCGTTTACATAAGGCTCTTGCTGTAAAATTTTTCACTCCAAAAATTGTTAAAGGTTAGACCAGTGTGCTCACAAATTTCCAGTCCTATATGATATATTATTTATCAGAAAATCGTGGAAATCGGAAATAATACTTGCTTTCCACTTTCATTATTTAGAAGCATTTCACAAAAAACAGACTATAATGTTCGCTTTAAATCCAGCTTTGACGCAAGAAACGTAAGATACGCAATATGCTTACAAAATAACTGATTTCTGCAACACTATGCAAATTTATTCTGCAAAATATACTTCACTGGATAGAACTCATCAAGATCTTTCTTGCGCACAGAGAAAATGAGGGATTCGTTCGATTTTGATCGTTGCGATCACTTGCGACAGATTTTCGAGAAAAAAGTATAGATGGGCCTTGCTCATGCTGTAACATTATTCGGAAATATCACGTTATGTTGATACATCCGGTCAATACGGCTTTATATTTTCTTGCCGATCAATATCAAAACGAATTAATTCCCAACCCATTTTTCGACATCACACTTTTTTATGCTCTATCGATTGGCGTAAACGACGTTTTTTTCTGATTTCTGGTTGTGAACTTATTCAAGCTGGAACATCCTGGTTTTAATCTTTAAAAGACAAGTTCGTATTGTATATCCCGACATTACTAAAGCACCCAGATTCTAAGTCTAAAGGCCCTGCTATACCGCCGGCTGGCGCCAGTTGTCAATTTCGATTCAATCGAAATTTCTGAACCATCATTAGCCGTCGTGTATGTTATAACATATGAATTATGGTGCGAAAAATGCATTTTGGTGTTTTATCATTTTTTCGTAGCTTTGTAGGAAGTACGGCCGGCACCGGATGAAGTATAGCAGCAAAAATTTGCAACCGGTGAGGGCCGTCGCCGGCCGGCGCCGGGTTAAAAGTATTTCATCCGGCGCTGGGCGTCGAAGTTTAGAAGGGCCTTAAGCCTGAAGTCAAAGAAATGTCCAGGCCTTAGCCCACGCCTAAGTTATTTCAAATGTACCTATCTAAGAAGATCGAGACTCTTATATATTAATAATATCGTTAACTTTACACTGTAATATGTTTCTTTTATAAAATGTACGGAATACGAGTAGGGCCACTTGGAAAAAATCGTTACCTTCGATTATTTTTTTCAAGATGCATTGCAAAAAATGAAAAAAAATCAAGATCCCGTTTCGAAAAATCAAGATTCCATCTTTAAAAAAATCAAAGTGGACGTCATATCAAAGGATAAAAATTTCTGAAACTAGCCAATGAAAGGCGTTGCTCCGTTTTCTATGTTTATACATACGGGAACTCTTCAAAGTCGATATCTGAGGTCACGGCTAGCTGGCGGAGGGCGCCCTCGATTTTTACGGGCGTTGGCAGGGAGGGGGGTTATTTTTCATGAGGAATCCGATGGATATATTGGTTTTTCATGAAAGTTTTTATTTTTCGAGATTTTTCACAAAAATGTTAGAACTGTTTGCTTTCGACTCGAAATTTCAGAAAAGGATAAAAATTTTCGTTTTTTCGTCGGGTTCCTAACCAGGTAGGGAATGGCCTTAGAACAGTCGACAAAGTCTACAATTTTGACTATTCTCGAGAATTACTGCATTTTCAGTGAAATACAAGCAGTTCTGACGTATTCCTGAAACATGTCGAAAAATAAAAACTTTTATAAAAAACCGATATCTCCACCGTCCCCCTCTGCCAGCCCGTTAAATACCGATTAAATACCGCTTATCGCCAGCTAGCTGTGACCTCATAAATCGACTTTGAAGGGTTATCGTTTATATAAACAGAGAATTCTGATTTCTGCAAGGTAGATGTGTAAATTCTTGTTCAGGCTTTACCCCTTCGTGTGGACCGCCATCTCCAAGTACTCCGCCAATTTTTTGATAGTCGAATTGAAGGACGATACGGTATTGGGGGAAGCGTTGCAAAGTCGAAAGAATGTGGCTCAAAGTGGAGTTGGGGGCGTTATTCCAATCGATATAGTGCCAGAAAGCCACCAGGATCGTTCCCTTGGATGATGGATCTTCGATAAAAGTTTGCAGATCAGGATCAAGATGAACAGGTTCGTAGTTGCACGAACTGCCCATCGAAATTGTATCGTGTGTTACGGGTTTACTGTAGTCTAAAATTTCGGTATGAGTATAGAGGAAGTAATTGGACGTAGTCGACAAGGCGTGAAGGCTTAGGCCATTATGATACGGTCGAAATCTGGGCACGATTATCCTGTAGTCCGCGTAACTACTCACAAGCACGTCCATCAAATCCGTCCATAATGTGGAAACTCTGTCGAACAAATTTCTATGATCGTAGGTCATCTTGGGTACGAACATGGCCGGCGTATAGGACCAAGCGTCTGGTATAGATCTCCTGACCAGGTCCACGTTATAGGGCACCGAAGGATGAAGGACAGCCAAGGAAGCATTGCTAAACAAAGAAATCATCAATCCGGTGATGGTCAGCGAATCGCTGATCACCAAATCCCATTTTTGATCCAAAATTTGAGCCTTAAATTCCGTAAAATTTTCATTCAACATTCGACGAGTGACGCCCGATAATCGTTTCCAAGCATTGAGCATATCTTGCGGTTTGTACATCGGTCGACCCCAAAATAACTCGTAACGAAAATTTTCTATATCCCTGTGATATTCGGGGTACATTTTCACAGGCCAGTCTACAATTTTTACGTCACCGAAACGACTAAAAGTCAAGTTTTGGCCTACAGGCGACTCCATAAAAATGGAAATTTGGTGTCTACGGGAGACGTCCAATTTTTTGGCTAACGGAATCATGGATTTCATGTGGCTTACGACGCCCGGGGCCGGAACGAAGAGAATTTTGGCGCAAAAAATTCCATAGCTTGTGACATAGTGCAGTAGTAAAACAAGATGTAGAAAGTTCATGGAGAACATTTTTCTGCGGAAATGTTACTCGGCGGAAGATAAGATGGAACGCGAAAAGCTGTCATTGTTGACACGATGATAACAGAAAAATCCAATAAGCACATTATTTCCTGATATTTATTTGGTATGCTTAATCTTGACATTTGAGTGAAAAATACCACATTTGCAACATGAACAATGGCGACTTTGATTCTAGCAGGATACCCCTCAAAAATTTTTGTTAAAAGATCATTTAAAGCCGGATCATGTGATATTTAGCGGCATGAATCGATTTGCAGACTTGAAAAATAATCAACTCCAAATCGAATCTCATCCGGATATAACACTCATGAGTGAACTGGATTTGGAAGACAATTTTTTAGAGAAACGGGCTGATTCGAATATAAAAATATGCTTCTCATTCCCATTTCGTTGTTTTGGTCTGGAATCCATTTTGACAACCAGTATCCAAATATGGTCTTTTTTGAAATCCGTTGTTCAGATTCAGTTTCTAGTACCTTTTCGCTTCGTATAGATCAAGTATTTACTTTGCATTCCATGTAGCTTATTTGGTCAGTCTTAGTTTTCATTATTGTTTTTCCAGTCAATTTTCAAAGACATCCATGACATTTATTTTTCAATCCTAAGTTCTCAAAAATTAGTGAAACAACTGAAATGATGACTTTGGGGCTGTTAGGACTTCTGTAAAAGAGACCGAAAAGTTTTTAGGAGAAACAGAGACTAGAGCTAATTTTTCCTCTGGTATCCAGTCTTTTTAGGCTTATTCAAATTTATCTACTGTGATATTCACATGAATATGAGTGTAGTTTCTCAAAAATGTTACTTTACATCCACATACAGAATATCTCTTATCAACATCATGAGTCTCATGGGCATTCTTTTGGATTGTGTTTTGCAGCCACTGGATCGAATCAGGCATCTTTTTTCGACGTCGAGAATCGATTTAGGCACACGTTGTCTCAGCCAAATACGTCATTTCAGCCACTGAGTCGATTCAGCCACTCAAACATAAATGTGCAAATATGCAGTGAATTAGGATCAGATACTGATTGTGAACAAGTTAAGATGAAAGAAATAAGAAAATTCTTCGAATATGCATATTACTATCAGGAGGAATGGGGACGAGTTGACTCACAGGAACGGAAAACGTTCATTTTTTGCTGAAATATTTGACTTTAAGTTTAAGTTTGTTCTATGATTACTTTTGACGCAGAAAAAGTTGTCCATAATTCTGAACAGTTTTTAGAGGTCTTTTGTTTTACCAAAAATATTTTTGAACAAAACGATCACTTTTTACCAAATGTTTGTCTTTCCAGAAAACATATGCTATTTGGGGCACTTTAATGTAGGTCGGCCAATCGAAACTGATCGTACACAGTTAATTTTAAGTTTATTTTTTGAGGACTATACATTGTTCTCTACTTTGAATTTCGTCATTGAACACGCCAAATTTCCAGAGTGGGCAGGGTTGATAGTAATAGAAAATTAATCGCTCCAAGATGAAGGTGGAGTTAGCGAATTAAGGCACTTTCTGGAAAGCGTTGGTGACCGAATCAAGCCAGTGGCTAAATCGACATTACTGACTTGTCTTTTACTGATACTGACCACCAATCAAAAGTCTTGCAGTTTGTATTGCATTTTTCTTCTTCAAATTCCGTAACAACTTTTTTTACTTTTCCTCTTTTTTCCCACATTCAAAAGAAATAAATTCTCGAAAATCTAGCATCGTAAGAATTTTGTCCGCCATAGAACACTAATCCTTGTCGGTTGGCCGACAATTTTTGACCCATTTTTGATAAATGAAAATATGGCGTCCAATGAAAAACACAATTCTTGAAAAGTAGACACTTTCTTTTCTTTTGTCCATGCGTATATGAAAAAAGTTTCACTACTACTGGCATGGAAACGCCGAGTCATTTTCTAAAAATATGTGTCTATTTCGTGAGAATCGTTTTGCTGTTGCACTAAAATGTTACTGTGCCTGCGTGTTGACCCTACAACACGCTCAAAATGGAACACTGGCGTTTTCAAAGACTAGACAGTCCTAAAAGTTTGCTCCTGTAAATTTAACACTGCGCAAATTGTGACACATACTGAATAAGAGGTTGGCGGATACGTCGAGAGAAAAAACCTCAAAAATTTCACCATACTATCTTACTAACCCACTAAATTGTCGTTTTATAGAGCATCGTAGGGTAAACGATGTGGCGCGAAAATTTTCGGTTACTGTACCTATTTTATGACGTTTACGGCCACCAAGTTCACGATGAGAGCTTTTTTGAAGAAATTGGCACCACTATCAAGTCAATTGTTTAAGAGAACCGGAATGATTTGGTCAGTTTTTTCTCCAAATCCACATCATCACCATGTCCGGACCCGATTGTTTTGTTTTAATAGTGTCGGTAGTTCATGTGTGTGTGTAGTGGGTGTGTGTGCTGCTACTGAAACACTGCATTCATATACTTGATCCGTCGCTGCTGAATTGTGCCGTTCTAGTTGATGTGTTCGCGAAAAATATAAACTTTTTGCTCTAACAGCAAAACAACACTGTTTTATAATTTTCGTACTGTAAGTCTGGAATGTGCGTCGAATATTTTTTTTGTGTTATGTAACTCAAAAACTGGTATACAATTGTTTTGTAGGCGTGTAGGCCCCCTCCATTAGCATATCCTTGTTTGACTAGAAAATTGCATCCTTAATTTTTGACACTGCTTCTTTGTGAAAAAAATGTTTATAGTGATTGAATTTTCAGCATCTTGCCGACACCTTTGTAACAATGTCGCTCGCAATAATACTATGCCTTGCTATTCTATCAGCCGCCAATGGTATATACATACTATAACTTTTCTTTTTCCAAGACTCTTCACGAATCTTTGCAGATCTTACGCTCGGATGTAGTTCCAAATCGCCGGCCCCAGATCAGAACAATCCGAGCACAAATCCTTCGGCAATAAAAAGTATGTAATTTCGAGATCAAGGAAAATCGCGTTCATTTATGCTTTACGCTATTTCTAGATATGCTGGGCGACAATGTTCAAACGACTCCATACGATAACAGTGGTAAGTGTTTTAGAATGAAGAAATTGAAGCGATTGTGGCCAAAATCATTTGCTCATTACACTATGTACTGGAAAAATCAGTCAAGTTATCATGAGACGTTGAATGACAGGTGTCAGATTTGATTGAGTTCATGACACATCATTTCTTCATGTATAGACAGAAACTAACAAAACTCCAAGCCTCATGTATTCCTCGAAGATGAGATTTGGCGTCGAGTAAGATAGATACTCACACCATGCTGAATTTTGAAACGACCACATATTGCGCGTTTCATGTTTTTTGTTCATCATGACCAATGGAACCTACATGGTTCATTCAACAACCTAAATATAACTCATGCACTTTCAAATTGACAGTCGCAGCAACAATACGCGTTCGACTTGACAAGAAATGTCTGTCCGGTGCTGTTAAATCTTTTTCATTGACTACAGTAACGTAGCTTACAAATTTTTCTGTGATTTTTCTGTGACTCCTGCAATTTCAAAATTAAAAACACTATAGCATCAGCTTTACAACAGGCAAAGACTCCATGAAGATTAATTTTTGGGCTAGCAGGTCACATTAAGTGTTTCAAAAATCGAGTTAGTATTGAAAAAATGTACTGTTGGGAATATGGTGTTCGAAATTCCAACTCTTCTCAAAGGTTACGATAGCAAAAACGGCCAAGCGAACGACCCCAGCGATCTGAAATGCGATTTTAGCGGCCCGTGTTGTTGGAAAAATTCCAAGCCGCCATACGATACTATGGAATGGGTGAAAGCCTCCGGGGACCCCGACCCAACAAAGTTCCAGTCCAATTTCGGCACGTCCAGCGCACCGAGTAAGGAGCTTTTAAGGCAGGTTTTACTCTAGGTTATTCTACTCGGAATATCGATTCGCTAGGTGGAAATTATCTACTAACGTCGTCCGACACGCAGGCTGGTCCTGCCGACAAAGCCGAATTTCAATCTTGTCTCATACCGTGCGCTGGTGACAGTATAAAAGTAACATTGAAGTGAGCACTTTTTGTGAATTCTATGCAGACACTTCATTGTAGTGGTGCCTCCGGAATTTTATTATGCCTCAAGCATCATAAAAATAAGGCTCGGTGAGGGGTTCGAACCCTCGACCATCTGCATACAACGCTAAGCGGGTCGTGGTAATGGTTCGAAAGTTGTCCTTGTGATGGTGGTGGTATGTGCAGAGCAGGCTGCATGATAAACGGCCAGATGCACGACTACTACGCCCTTAGCCGTTTAAAAGGAGAAAGGCTCCTGTTACAGTCACCAATGTCGTATACCAAAATCCGTATGGTTAGTTCGTCAGAAAAATAATGCTCAGTAAGGGGTTCGAAGCCTAGACCCTCTGCTTACAAGGCAAGCGTGCTAAATGAGCTGTAGTGATGGTTGGGACCAGGTAATGGTGGTGGTCTGTGCACAGCATGCTAACTCATAAATACCTTGGTGCACCATACAACACACCGCTTAGAGGAGAAGGGTCCAGGGCAGGGTCACGACATCAGAAAAATAACCCTCAGTGAGGGCTTGAACCTTTGGACTTTGCTTACAAGGCAGACGTGCTAACCAAGCTTCAGTGATGGTTCGATGTAAGTTATAATGGTGGTGGTGTGTGCTGCGTGATGAACAAATGCGCCAGACGTGAGGAAAAACGGGGTACAGTCAACTGTCTCGTATGTTCGAATGCATGCGACTGGCGCATCAGAAAAATACCACTCCATGAGGCACCCCAAATCACATGGGGGGTTCGGAAATTGTGCTTGTAGTAGCGGTGGTGTGTGCCGAGCATGCTGCATGATGATAGGTGGACACATCACTACAACACCACTCCCTCTTTGGGGAGGAAGGCAATGTCATATGCCTAAATCTATGTGACCTGCGCATCCGAAAGAAATGTTCAGTGAGGAACTCGAATCCACGACCTTCTGCAAGCAAGACAGATGGGCTAACTGGACCAAGTGATGCTTCAGAAATTATGGTCATAGTGATGGTGCTGTTTGCTGAAGATGCGGACACATCACTACAACACTTTCCAAGTTTTAACAAGTATTATTCTCGAGCTTTCACATTGAATCATGAGTTTCTTAAACATTGATAATTATGGCTCATCATCTTTCCAGACATTGGCAATCTAGCGGCGGCCCGAAAATCCAGGTTTGCGAAGTTGCCCAATCCGATCCAAACACACTGCTTGGATGCCAAGATTTGCCGTCCAGTGGGCCTGGTCCCGACACAGTTTCTCTTCCACCGGGTCAAAACGTCTATGTAAGTGACAGTGAGACGCACAAATTTCCACACTAATCCTTTTACCTTCTTTTAGATCGCCATTGTCGGGTACAACATGGTGGGAAAGGGTGGAAATATGGACATTATCCAAGATATTAACGTGGATTATCCGCCATGTTCATGTAAGTAGAGAATGTCATCTGGAGGAGATCAGTCGAACTTTAACAGGTCATCGTCAAAAGTGGAGGTATTTTAAGTCATGTTCTTGATTAAATCTAAATAAGCTATCGATTCATATGCAGTTTGTTAGGCTTTAGAACGAAAGATGTTGTGCTCTCAGGAATGTGTGGGGTTAAGTACCCACACCCAGCCCTTTTCCGATGATGCAGCTTAGCCGCAACAAAAGGGGTCCATTTCAAGTTCACCAGTCCACAACTAGACAGGGTTACTCAAATTTTTCATTTCAGCTTCACCGCAGCCCACGACCGCCGCCTCGGCCACTCAGCCACCCACATCAGCTGCTCCCGACATCAGCGGCGAATGCAAAAAGGTAGCCAACGACTTCAACAGCGGTATGGGCAATTACGGACCTTGCGATACGGTTCCCAACACTTTCCAGCAAGCTGGACCCGATCCGTTCAAGAATCCAGCTACCGGTGTAGCCAAGTCACGTAAGAAGCTTACTTTGAAGGGGCAAACTCTGTTCATTTTGAAATCAAACCTCGAAAGACAAAATTTCCAAAAAAATCAGTAGGCAGGTGGTGACCGTGCATCATGCCGACAGTTTCTCTGTTCGAGTTGTTGTAGTCCTGACTGCTACTTTCAATTTGAGAAAAAACACGGCCATGTGTGGTCCTAATTTGCATGAGCATCTTTTTTCTTCTTGAGGCTCATTTCGAAAAAATTTACTAGCATAAAGCCTAAGCCTGAGCTTAGCAGTATGTATAGCGCAGGGCATGTATTGTCCATCTTTTTCGCACACAGCTGACAATTCGAAATACGCCGCCGCATACCTCAAGCCGGGCGACAAAGCATGCATGCAATCGCCATCGGGATTGTTCCAAAATAACGACTACCAAGTCAAATTCCAAGAGTACAAAGCCACAGAGGGAATATCGATGAGAGCGTGCTGCGATACGATCGAAGGTTGCCCCTACGAAACGGGTTCAAAAGTGGAGAAAGGCGATTTCAGGCAGTGGTATCAGGGCGCCGTTACGTGTAAAAAGGGCACCAGCAAGGTCAGTGGGGTCAGAAACGCAAGTTCTGGTGTGAAATCAACTTTGTTGAAGGAGTGCATAAGTACTATCGGCAAAAAACTGTCGTCTACCAAAATGGTACATAGTATAAAAATTGAAATCACCTCCATATGGCTATAATGTGATACTCATCAATGTTTCCCAACGAGGGAGCGTTTCCAAGTCTAAACTCTGAAACTAGATATTATGCTTGAGTGAATCTGATGACTAACACCAAATCGGTGGACCTTTATATGGAAAAATTTTTATTTATGTGGTATAGACATTATAAAAAGTTCCCGTTTTCTTGATCTGACAGTCAACGAAATCAAACCTTTAGTTGTTTTTCTTTTAAATCGGTGACTTTGAAAGATTTCACGAAAATCCATCAAGCTGCCGACTCATCAATCGTTTAGGCCTGTGACTTCAAAACAATACCAAGTTCAGAAGATGAAAATGAACGAAAAATCACGAATCACTGTTTACTAAGGTAATCTTTTAAGATTCTGTCGACACCTGAATGCACCAGAAATTTTGACTACGTTTTGAAGCCTATAGGTTGTTTTCTGATCAGTCTTGACAAGAATTTTTTTCGCTTACTACTGTAAGTATCATACGTCATTTCAAAATGAGTGAACTATAGTTTGAAGTGTGGTATAATCGTTCTAAAAAAGTGCGTGGCATTCTCATCACCTGAAAAAAGGTGCTTGTGAGTTGGATGGCGAGTTCCGCTCCAAACTACGGCCAACTTTTGACTGATAGGTTATGCTAGAATTTGTCGAAAGTCTTCTATGTTATATGACACAAAAGCCAATTGTACAACGAAATATTTGGCAGACTGCAGCTGAAACAATTTTTTCCTTCACAAAGGAAATTAGTGCGCAGTTTTTCTACCAACAAGTAGGTTGTCAACAGTGAAGCAGAATTTTTGATTTTGTGTGAATTTTTCCTAATTTTACAGATAATCTATGTGGCCGAAAATAAAGGTCCTAACGAAGGCGGCGTCGGTATCGATAATATCCAAGTTTTCGATGCTAGCGGTGCCAATCAAGTCTGCTAATTAAATGGTCCGAAAAATCGTTCCGCAAACCGGTATAATTTTCCAAACGTGCTTTTTTACACACACGCAAACAAAGAGAATCAACTTTATCGTAAAATTCGGCTAAGAATTTTCGACCTTTTTCACCATTATAAACAAAATTTTTTGCGGAAAAAATTTTGTTATAATTTAGGGATATGTTTGTCGACCTGTTTTCCATATTGGGCAGGCAACTTTTCGCAAGTATATGTTTTCGGTGCCGTTTTTTATGTGTACAGTAATTTTATACTGCATTGTGTATTGATTTGGAAAGTGCATTTTTTACGAGTAAATTTATAAAATCAGTCGAGAGCTTTGATAAATGGGCCACGTTTAGGCAAAAAAGCGACGAAAAGTTTCTCAAAATCAAGTTTCACAGGATTTACAGTACTCCATCACTCACGTCAGCCGCAACAGTTCCGTCATATCATGTGATCTTTGCGTAATTAATATTTCATAGTTAGAGAGAGAAAACAAATGCGATACTTTCTCCTCGTCGTACGGAAAAATTTTCCACCACCGATCATCAGGATCTAGTGGGAATGCTGCGGATTCCCGATCTCTAATTATTTGTTAGTAAACATGAACAGTAAGGTAAAAAAATTGGCATCAAAAGATGATGCATGGATACTAAATCTTGTTCAACCGGATTCGCTAGTTTCTGATAATGTTATAAGTTTCCAAGGAATGATTCTAGCAGTAGTGTTAGTTTTATTACGAATCTATACTTCGACCATATGAACACGTTTATTGTGACCGCGATTTTAACTTTTTTGTGTCGTGAATGCGCCTCAGTCAAAACGAAAGCCAAGACCGGCAAGGTCAAAGTCCCGCAGACTATCAAAAGTATGGTTTGCTTAACTATTGTAAGATAATTGCGTCAGAAAACTTCGCTTTCCACTTTTTCTAAAAAGACACCATGGGCGACAAAATTCAAACTGTGCCTTACGACAATACAGGTAAGATATGCAGAAGATATAAAACCTGTTGATCATTCCCTAAAAAGTCCCTATTCTCATAAGCATTCGACTCAAATAATGGCCAGACTACGAGCCCGCAAGACTTGTCATGCTCGTCGAGTAGCCCTTGTTGTTGGAAAAACGCCCAGCCACCCTATTCCACTGTCGATTGGGTTCGGGGGAGCGGCAAAATCGACGCCAAAAAATTCAAAAAGAATTTCGGTACTACGGAACAGCCGGGTAAGGAGCATTTTCGGTTTTTGTGCTCCCATCAAATTGTGCATTTTATTCAGCTGGCGACAATTTCTTGATCGCTTCTATGGATAAAGGTAGTGAAGACAGTAATAAAGCTGAGCTGCAGTCTTGTTTGATCAAATGTTCGTCGGGCAATGTGCAAGTTTCGCTCAAGTGAAAAAGCTTTTTTTAACTCCGGAACTCGATCTGACACCCTGTGTCCGTCAGTTTTTATTTGGAAATTTGAGCCGGAACCTGTCGAATCAACAAGTTCTTTTCTTAAATCTGAAGCCGGGACCTGCCGGATTCATCAGCTTTTGTCCTGAAATCTGGAACCGGAAGCTATAAGGTCCATTAGCTTTTGTCCGGGAACTGGAAAATATCGGGTACATCGGCTTTTATCCGAAATCCAAAACTGGAACGTATTAGATCTACCAGCTTTCGACAGGAAATATAGAACTGGAACCTGTCAGGTCCATCAGCCTTTTTCCAGAAATCTACAACCGAAACCCGTCAGATCTATCAGCTAGCTATGGCCGGAAAATCAGGAATCAAATCCGTTCGGATCGTCCGGAGTTTTCCGGTAAAATTCAGAAGCAGATAGTGTTCCCGGGTTAGACTTCTTGAAGATGGAAAAAATTGGCGGATCCGACCTTAAATCTTATAACTACAAGATTATCAGAGGTGATTCGAGTGACCGAGTGACCTATTCAATCTTTTTTGGTCAAAAGGTTATCAGAGTGGCCAGTGATCTCTCGGGGTCATTCAGTGACAATCATGAGAGTCTTGCTCAGTCTCTATAAATCTGAATCACTGTGGCATTATGAAGCAGTTGCGGCTCATCGGGCAAGATCTAGAATCAGAACATGGGGTATTTTGACCAGACTATTTCCAGTTTTAGCCAGGCCGTGGATCCGGTTCCGAGTTTTATTTGGTTTATTTCGAATTTAATGACCTTGTTGTTCAAGGCACTGGACAAAAGGGACGAAAATTCGAGTTTGCCAAGTAGCCCAGTCGAATCCGACGCAGCTTATGGCGTGTCAAGATTTGCCGGACAGCGGACCGGGACCGGATACGGTCGATTTGCCGCCTGCGGATAATGTTTATGTGAGGATAAATTTAAATGATTTCGTGACCAATCCATGCAATGAGATATTTATTTTTCCACCCTGCAAACAATAGAGACCTGCGCAGAAATCCAATTTGTTTCGGTAGAATTACTTTTTTTCTAATCTCATCAACTAAAACTTTTTTCAGATCGTTGTCGATGCATACAACTTTGCCGACAAGACAAATAATGTAGCCATCGTTCAAGATCTAACTGCATCTTACACTCCATGCCAAAGTAGACATTTGAATCGCAAATCTACAATAGCTTGATGGAGTTCATTTTCAGGCACTGCAGTCCCGACGTCAACTACTCAACTTCCGCAACAGACTCAAGGTCAGACTGCTGGATTAACCAATGTGGCAGTTGCTGACTGTCAAAAAATTGCTTGCAATTTCGAACAGGGTACGTAAAAAATTGTTTGATTTCATTCAGATGGCATTTAGCAAGAAATTTATTGCTCCGAAATGCCACAAAGTGGCCATCAAACGATAGATCTCCTTGGCATCAATCCAAAAATATGATTCAAGTTGATTGACCTCCCTCAGATTTTCTAACACTCACACTGATCATATTACTTACGGTCTATTCTAAAAGTCTACTTTATTATTTCCACAAATTTTAGTTTTTTATGGTTTTTCCTAGGTATGTGTGGTTATGCGCCGACCGACGCCGATCCATCAAAATTCCAAACAACCGGTCCAGGAAAATTCAACAACCGCGCCACGGGTATCGTGAATTCGCGTGAGCAATCATTTTTACAAAAAAAAGTTCACTACGAAAAGTTTGATTTGATCTTTTTAATATAGCTGATTCATCGCGTTACGTAGCTGCGTATTTGAAACCTGGTCAAAAAGCCACGATGGAATCTACGGCGGAGAATCTATTCGCAGATTCTGATAAGCAGATCAAGTTTCAAGAATATAAAGTCACACAGGGTATCGTGAGTAGGGTTTGCTGCGATTCGATTGGCACTTGTCCCTACGCGACGGGCGCCAAAGTGGAAAAAATTGATTTCAGACAATGGTATCAAGGAAGCATCACATGCAAGCGGGGCACGAAAAAGGTAGTCATGGAATTATGTTTACAGCTATCCATGAAAAATACAGTAAGCTGATTACTGTATACATATGACAGGTCATTTTTATCGCCGAAAATAAAGCCGATAACGAAGGGGCCGTCGGATTCGACAATATTCAAGTGTTTGATGCCGCTGGTCAGAATCAAATTTGTTGAAATCATGTCACATTGAATCAATTTGTTGCATTTTTTAAAATTTCGTGCCATTAAAAGTTGAGAGAAATGCAAATATTTTTTTAGGATCTCATACAATAATTATGCAATTATTCTTCTGTCAAATAGGCAAAAGGTTACTGTAGCTTCATTGACACCTTCACGCTGTAATACTTTAAGAATAACAAAAAATCTGCGCATCAAATCATCTGTAATTTTTCCAACAAATTGGCGAAACACTGCTTCGAAAAGAATTTTCTATTTCGCGATGAGATTTTTCGTTCACTGTCCGTCCGTCCTTGATCAATAAAAAAATTGGACGTTTTTTAACGAAAACCTGCTGTCTAACCAGGAGCAACGGCGATTTTTCAGACGATTCCGACAAACGTAATTTCTTCCGCTTGCTTTTATAACGGCGATTTTGGAACCTGGGTCATATTCGGAAGCGATGACGCAGGGCATTTGACTTATAGATCAGTACAAACAACACTCGAAAAAGCTTCCATTGATTTAATGTATCAGGATATGCGAAAAAATTGAGGCAGATCTGGAAATCTTCACTGGACATATAAATTCGATCAAATTTATTATTTAGCTGAAATCTGCTCTCTGATCCATTCCTATTTTATTCAAGTATCACCAGGGACCGGTTTCATCAAAGAGACTTAAGCTCCAGCTGAGCTTTAGCTTAACTCTATATGTTATACCATTGCCATTAAGCTGCAGCTCAGCCGTAGCTTAACTCATGCACACAAAACATATCGAGAAAGTTGAGCTGTAGCTTAACTCTGTATGTTATAACATTGTTGTTAAGGTGCTGCTCAGCTCCAGCTTAACTTTCCCGATATGTTTTGTGTGTATGAGTTAAGCTACAGTTGAGCTACAGCTTAACGGCGATAGTATAACATACAAAGTTAAGCTACAGCTTAAAGTGCAGCTCAGCTGGAGCTTAAGTCCCTTTGATGAAACCAGCCTCAGGATTCGATTTTTGGAAATCTCATTAATCGGCATTCAAATAAAAAATTTGTTAATAGATCTAACTTGATGACTTTTTTCAACCACAAATATAGGTCAGAATCAAATCAGTTTGATTCATAATCCATAATATTGTAATTTGTCCGTTGGAAAAAGTTGACATCTGTGAAGGTCACTTTTCTCATTGCTCTAAAACTTCCGTACATTGTTCACAACAGTAAAGTTCTTACCAAATTTTGACCTGAAAACAAAAAAGTGGAATTACTCATACAGTATATTGTGTTAATCGCAAGCGGTTGAAAAGAATCAAAACGTGTAAAATCGAATGTAGAAAAAATTTTAATTATTACGTGGTTGAAGTGTTCTACCATGGAGTGAAGTTTTTGGGCAAATGCCTTTCAGACAACCTGTTTCAAAAGTATTTGATAAACCTAGAAACATATCAACTAAAATTTTCTACTTCCATATTTGACAGAGTTGTATGAAATATGATAATTATTGATCACCAATGAACTTTTCTACTGTAGATTATGGTAGTTTTAGTGTAGCTGCTAAAATTTTTTTCTTCATATTTTTCATAACCTGCTGTTCTGTCAATTCCAAATCGTTGGCCAATTTCGATCTTTCTTCGCCGGTCAAGTAACAATGCAGTCTAAATTCGCGTTCCAACGTCGATATTTGTTGCCCGGTGAATGAACTACGTTTTCGACACTTTCGGAATAAGTTTTCTACGACTTGTTCGTGGTGATCAGGGTGGTGAAGCGAATCATTTTTGATCGTATTCGGTTGTGCGCCGATGATTTCTGTAGGTAAAATAGTTACAGTAAAACGCCATAATGTAGCTATGTAGCTAGTAGCAATGATAAAGTCTAGGCCTTGTGAAAACTAATATGCTGCAACAGGAATACAATCACGAAATTTGGATGTATATTTGCATACGGAAGCTTTTTAATACAAGACTGGATTAGAGACCACGCTATTTTTGTCATACAGTTAGCAGAAAAGTAAAATTGAGAGAACTTCATTCATCTAGAAATCTTTGGTCTGTAAATAAACTAGAGACCAGTCAATATTTACTGGAGCAAAAAATGACGTTTCATACAATGTTGATCAGAAAAACGCTTCCAATTTCCTTTTTCTAGCATCAAAAATATCTTTGGTTTAAAGATCCAAATTGGTTACAAAATCTAAGTTACTTACTGTATGGTAGGAAACAATTTCCCAACAAATTAGAAACGCTGAAAACGCTGTTCATACTGTAACACTGCGAATTAAAATGAAAAATAACTTCAAGGGGAAAGTTCGCGACTCCGAGGCAACATTTTAATATCCTGAAATTTCGTAGAAGGAAAAACGAAACAAAAAAAAGTTGTACCACTGCCCACATCTGATCATTAAGCTTATACGTGTCCATCATTCACCGTGTTATTCGTTCTGCTAATAGCGCATTAATGTTTTTATAACGCGTGAATGTGAAAGGGAAATTGAGTTCATAAGAAGACTTAAAAAATACAAATATCTGTGTCTCAAAAAGTCAATACTGCCAAAATCAGCGTGAATGTGGCATTGCTTAGAAGAAGCAAAAACAGGCTTTTTGCACAATCCACATTTGCAACCGTACCTACCATGTTGCACTTTTTGCTCAATGTGAAATAATGCTGAAATTTTCACAGATTCCCATGCAATTAATGTTTTGCGTCAAAAATTTCGTTCAATTTTTTACAAATCCAGTTTCGAGATGTTTCCGAAACAAAAATCTGGTTGATAATGAACTAGAAAGGAAGTAACAAGATCATGATTGGAATATCTAACTAGATACTCAGGAGAAGAGCAAGAATGAAACCCTTCTTCTACAACTTTAATGAATATTTTTATTTCGAAAAAAATCAAAAATGCGTATCGCTTTTTTCTTCATA
Source organism: Romanomermis culicivorax (assembly GCA_963922205.1). NCBI lineage: Eukaryota > Metazoa > Nematoda > Enoplea > Mermithida > Mermithidae > Romanomermis > Romanomermis culicivorax. The sequence continues at coordinate 75,407 of CAWUHX010000400.1, read as the reverse complement.
TTTTCCATGAGTGGTATATTTTTGGAATTTACTTTTTGTGTAACATATGCTGTACATTTTTTCCAGGCACTGTTGAGTCTTGTGGCACCAAAAGACCCGCCGAAGGGAACAACGAGAGTCCGTCGAGCAACAACCCATCAGCCATCTATAGTAGGAATTTTTATTTGTAGATTATTTTTGTATTTTTCAAATTTTCTTTACAGAAATGCTAGGTGACAATGTCAAAGTTAAACCGTACGAAAGTTCAGGTTAGTATGCTGTAGTTAAAAGGAATTAGTGCTTTGTGATTATGTAGTTTTTGGATCCTTCAGTAAAAGCTTCTTACAAAAGTCATTTTTGATGTACGAGCACACACAAAAATAATTTTTAGGTCAAGCTGGAGATCTGACTTGCGACTTTAGTAGCGATTGTTGCTGGAAAAACACCAAACCGCCTTACGATACGATGGAATGGGCGTCGGCGTCCGGGCAACCGGACGAGACAAAATTCGAAAAATTTTTCGGCACGTCGACGCTGCCAAGTAGATTAAGGATGCTCAAAAATTACTCTTTCATTGCGCAAAATTTTCGCAGCCGGAAATTATTTGATCACCGAATCGGACAATGCGGCCGGTATCGCCGATAAAGCTGAATTTCAATCTTGCCTCTTACAATGTTCGGCCGACGATGTGAAGGTTACGGTCAGGTTCGACAGTTTACTGTAATTTTTTTTCATTCTTCGCGACCTACTCTTTTTTGGAAAGCCATTGGACGTCGAAAGGTGGTCCTAAAATTCAAATTTGTCAAGTTTTCGAATCCGATCCCGATACGTCGGTCAATTGTCAAGATTTGCCTTCTAGTGGTCCCGGACCGAATTCAGTCACTTTGCCCGGTGGTCAAAACTTTTATGTGCAAAAATTTCCAAAAGTTGATGATCAAACGTGATGTATGTATCTCAAAATTTATAGGTTACGATCACTGCTTATAATATGGTCTCCAGCGACGGAAATATAGCCATAATCAAAAATATCAACGTCGATTTCAAGCCATGTTCGAGCAGTAGTGAGTACACTGAAAAATCTATGTGAATAACTATGAATATGGTTTTTGCAGCTCCTGCTGTGGCGACCACTGTTCCTGGTCCGAATTTGGCCGAATGCCAAAAAGTGGCCTGCAATTTTAATGACGGTAAACTGGGATACGATGTTACAGGTTTACCAATATTCATTATGCCAATTCTGAATAGGAATGTGTGGATACACCAAGGGTAATTTTGGATCCAACTTATTCCAACCGGCTGGACCAGAGCCGTTTCAAAATCGCGTTACTGGTGTTTGGCGATCACGTGAGTGAAAATCATTTTTTTCGGATGCCTGGAATATTCACTTCAAATTTCTAAACTGTGAACTTAAATGCCGCCATTATTCATGAACGAGTGATGGAGATGAGAAACATTAACAAAACGTTTGGAACAAACATTTAAAAAATCTAATTGAAATGTTAGACTTGATTCTACATGCTTATCAGATTCAAAAATCATTGTATGAGAAGAAATTGATTGATTCTGATGCTCATTTAGTTTCAAATAGTGGTCATCTGATGAACATCAAAAATGCACTCTTTACTATCATGAATACAGTTTAACATAATATTTTTCATTCGTCAAAATCGCGTCACAAATTTTTGACTATCACGCGAGTGAAAATCGGGTTTTTTTACAAATCGTGGCCCTAATTCATTTCTGATTTCTCAACAGTAAGGACTAAAAGTTTTCATACTGCATGTGACAAAGTTCTGTCAGGATTTTTCATCAATTATGAGCATAAATCTGAGGGAACGCAATAAAACTATAACACCCCCAGCCCTATCAAAAATAGAGATATGTCACTTTGAATCTTGTTTTTGGATATATCTCAACGAGATCTATCGATTGACGCTTTTTTGGAACAAAATTCTATAAAAATGTAGACGTATTGGAGCTAATTCTGTGAATGTTTTGTTTGTTTCAAAATGTTACTATAGAGAAAAATGGACACTACTAAAAAATTCTCCTTTTGTCAAGATAAAATTTCTCAAAAGATGATTTTTTGTCTATAGCCGACCAATCCAAATTCGCCGCCTCGTATTTGAAACCGGCCGAAAAATCTTCGATGGAAGTTTCGAGCGATTTATTCGCCGATTCAGATAAACAAGTGAAATTTCAAGAATATAAAGCTACCGAAGGCATAACGACCAAAGCGTGCTGCGATTCCATAGACAATTGCCCCTATGAAACGGGTTCTTTGGTTCGTAAAGAAGATTTTAGGCAATGGTATCAAGGTGGTTTGATATGTAAACGAGGAACGAAAAAGGTGGCAAATTTTACGATTTTTTCCATGCTTAATTTTAATTTAGTTTTTTCAGCTTATCTTTGTGGCAGACAATCGGAATTCCAATGAAGGCGGTGTTGGAATCGATAACATACAAGTGTTCGACGCCAGTGGGGCGCAGCAAATATGCTGATCACTTTTTTAACATGTGCATTAAGTTATTCGTGTCGTAAAATTCTTATAAATTGGGTCTTTTTCAAAAGATTTGCAGGTTCGTTAGTTTTATGAAACACTGCACTCAGTAGAATATTGCTTTTTGTTTTGACAAAAATACCTTGAAGCATTTTTTTGGTTCAACACAGATTTTATTCTGAAAAGAAGAATGTTTCTTCAACAAAAGTCGATACAACGGATCTTTTTTCAGAGACTTTTAAAGAAACTGCTTTTGAAAAATTCAGAGGCTAATCGATCTATTGAGTTCACAAGTAGCGAAACACCTTTTTCAGCAAAGAATCCACAAGCCACACCTGTTAAAATTGTTTCTTGATCTTATCTCAACAAATATCTGTGCTAAAAGACTTACGAACTTTTGAGAGATTTTCTAAAATTTTAGAAGTCATTGCTCCACGTGCGACAGCCATTGTGGAAAGATTAGGTATATGAATTTGACACGAACAATTTAGCGAAGGCACGTTGTGTTTCCTAATGATGCAACGAATAAATCAATTTAATCAATTAATCAATTAATTTGTATTTTATCATCTGGACAGAAACAAAAATTTGCTGTCATGAGATTCGGACTAAATATTACATTTTGCGTGAATTTTAAACTCAAGAAAAAGATTGGAGGCCTAATTTTCCTGCTTGCTTGATCAACTTTTTCAAGGATGCAACTCAAAATTTTACATATTGTGTTTTTTTCCGGCTTATAATATTCGAAAACGCAAACTGCAGGTTTCTTGTCGCACTTAGTTATAGATTAAAAATTGAAGATGGATCTTGAACTAAATTGCAGCAGAATTTAGAGTCTTAAAGTAGAGTCTCAGGATAAAAATTGATGCTTTTTGGTATTATCTGATCTTTTGCCGCTAGTAAAATGCTTCTAAAATCGAAAAGCCAAGTACATTTTTGTGATTTTCTTCCGAACTGCACGTCAAGTATCAAACTGATTTGTTTTTTCTAGACAGGAAAATTCCATAGAATTCACGACATACACGTGTCATTTTTCATGCCGATCTTTAGCACCTCAAAGTAATTTTCTCCCCGAAAGTTACGGTAAATGCTTACATAGTACAATCATTATTACAATAAAACGAAGTTGTGCAGCAGCGATGTTTGCCATATATAATTACCATCAGTCTGTCGTGGAAAAGTTTATCCAAGAATTTATTGAAATGGTTCATATAGTTCTAGGACGTCTACATTCAGTAGATTTTTATGCGTGCATCTTGTGAACCTTAGAAAAATTAAAACAGTTTTGAAACAATGACGTCTGCAAAGCAGAGTTCCATCTATGTCGCGCCGCAAAGTGCTTTGTATTCTGCATTCTGCAGAAAGTATAGTTGTATGCTCTCAATAATTTACTCATCCTGAAAGAATCTCCAAACACTTAACGAAAAGATCGCGTTTGCAACATTTGTACAATTTTACTTTTCTGCGGGCCTATACACTGATGAAATTTTTCACAATTTTCAATAGTGAGCGATAAATGGAACGGATTCTCAGTCTTTCAGAAACAAAGAATTCTTTTATCACTACACCTATTAATTCTAAACCAATTGTAGAAACAAGTGCCCTAAATAAAGATGCTGACGATAGTTAATAACTAATGAAAGAATAAACGACTAGTTTTTTTTGATAGAAAAAATTTAAAAGAAAATCGTCCTTTTATCACAAGGCTGGCAGTTTTTCTCCGCAAAGGTGGCCTATTTTTCGCGCAATTCCAATTCCGTATCAAAGTTACTTATTTTTCCGGGAGGGCTGTATGCGTACGTTCTGGGCCAAAAAATCCGAAAATTCGGCTCAGTTTTAACACTTCACCTGTCCTGCTCTTGTTTGTTTTCTGACGACTTATTTGCATAATAAACATTATGAAATTACTGATTGTCATTATTACTTTAGGTTTCAGCACAACAGGTAATTATTTTCCTCGTTTTAATCATTGTGATCCTTGAGAATTTCATACGAGGCCAACTGTAATAATCTTAGGACATGTATTTTACAGCTTTGACCGTTACGTTATAAAACTAGACTACTTGCAGCATGTCCTGTCTCTTGTCTTGTAAAATTTTTAAAAGTACCTGACATTGCAAAGATGATTGATATCCTCAGACCAACTTTAATCATTCTTCATTTTCAGCTGATGGTTGCGGGTCAAAACAACCAGTAACTGATGCTCCAGCAAGTGACAACGATGCAGTGAAAAGTAAGATTCCTACCCAGTGCTATTCAACGAAATTGAGCAATGGCCACTTTTTTTGCAGATGCCCTCGGCGACAAGGTGAACATCAGCCCATACGACGAGAGTGGTGAGCAAAGTGTAGTATGTCTTTGTACGTAAGTGGCGGAATTTTCACAAACTATTCAAAACTGCAGGCTACAAGGGCACGGCGTCGAGCGCCGATGACTTGAAATGCGACTTTAGCAGTTCTTGTTGTTGGAAGAACGCCGTACCGCCCGTCGACCAACTGCAATGGAACAAGGGTAGCGGCCAAGTGGACGCCGATAAGTTCAACAAAGCCTTCAGCACGAGCACTTTGCCCAGTGAGTTGACGATTGGGTTACTGTATTTCTCGCAATGAATATTATTCCGAAAAATTTTTTAGACGGCGACTTCTTGCTCATAGCAGTCAATGACCCGGCTGGTGGTTCCGACAAAGGAGTCTTGTATTCATGCACGATTCCTTGCGGCCAAGACGTAACCCTCAAAGCGACGTAAGGAAATCTTTTGGTGAAAATTTTAGTATTTTTGGCAAGCAAAAATCACGCACCTCAGATTAAGCAATTTTTGTAAAACCACATAAAGTATGCAAGAAATTTCAATGAAAAGCAATAAATATTTCGCAAAAATGAATTTTTTACATTATCAGTAATAAAATAAATATCATAAGGTCACTTTGTTAAGGGAAACATAATCCTTCACAGTTTGAAAATCCGAGTCTTTTCACAGAACATGGGCTACGTCGGGCGTCAATATCAAAGCTTGCACATCCACCAGCGGTGACGGATCCAGCGAAACCAACTGCCAGCCATTGTCCGGTTCAAATGGTCAACCGGCCACCGCAACATTCTCCGGTCAACAAAGCAACACTAACGTAGCCAAAAATAGGAAATTTTTTTGTCAAAATGGAACTCTAAAAATCACCTCTGTTTATAGTTGGTCATTTTGGCCGATGGTTTTACAAATCCGTCCAGCATGGCCATAGTGGACGACATATCGGCGCAATATACGCCTTGCGGGTCGTCATCTGCTGCCGCTACCACTGCCGCACCAGACAGTGAGTGAAAAATTTCAAACTCATCTGGGCATTTTTCGAGTCCTCGGACTTTCCAGGATTAAATTTTTCCTCTTAAATACGAAAAAATGGAAATGAATGGGTAGATCTGCGACCATTTGAAAAATATCTTTCTTTCTCGATGGATTTATGACTGGTCAAAGTTTTTGGTTGACCCGCCATGAATTTCCTTTTCCACTAATCTATGGCTGTAATCTACCATCTAAATTCAGGTGGAGCTGGATGCAAAGAGGTGACATGCGATTTCAATAACGGTGAGTAAAAAAATTTGTAAAACGAAATAGGCATGCTTTACTTCACGGCCCTTTTTTATTTGCGCAGATTTGTGTACTTACACTCCCGGCGCAGCTAGCACTTCGCAATGGGAGACTGCTGGTCCTCAAACGTACAAAAATCCCGCCACTGGCGTGCGACCGTCTCGTAAGCATGTAGAGTGTGTCGTGGGATGGTCAGGTGGCACAATTGAGTAAACTAATTCTCCAGTTGAGTAAAAGTCGAAGTACGTTATAACGCAAGCATAGAAAGAGTCGCATGCAATCCCAAAATCACAATACAAAAAATACTAAAAAATTCACAGAAAAGATGACAATACATGAAGCAAACAAGAGTGTGAAACAACAGATAAATTCACATTTTTACAGTTTGATAGCTTTTGTTGTTTTTCTATTTTCTTCACCATCTTCATGCTTGCCTTGTTTTGGGCCATTGTTTGAAGCTTCCCGACTATGAAAAGAATCAGTGAAGCGAAAAAACTTCCAGAAAGTGCAGCTTTCATCTTTAAGACATGATTACTGTAAGTCATTACTGTAAGTTCTATCCTTCCATTATTTACTGTTGACCAGTCTTTCGAAAAGTGAGTTTTTTCTACACGTGTTCTTCTTATTGCTATCTTTCTCAACAACTGAATGTGTCTTCCATTATTGGGATACGAACTCATCGCCTTGTACCCCTAGCGGCAGAACCGTGTTCTATTCTGCTATATGGCTACAATTCTTTCCATGATTATTGACGATATGGGTAACGTTGAACTCCTGGATTATGAACCCCCTTTTTGATCACTATTTTTATCTTACTATACACCATAATTTTTTCACCATCAGCCGACAAGTCTAAATTCGCCGGCTGCTATTTGAAACCGGGCGGCAAATGCTCGCTGGAAAAGACAACTTCCTTGTTCGCCGGCGGCCCCAAAACCGTCCGATGGCAAGAGTACAAGGCTACGGAGGGTATCAACTTTAAAGCTTGTTGCGACAAAATTGAAGGCTGTAATTACGAATCGGGCACCAAAGTTGTGAAACAAGATTTCGGGCAGTGGTACCAGGGCGGTATTAGTTGCCCGCAAGGCACTCAAAAGGTGAGGAGGAAGGAAAAATGTTTTTCTTCCTGAACGCTCTCTTATCATATGTCGCTTTTCCAGATCATCTACTACGCCGAAAATACTGGTCAAAATGAAGGAGGTGTCGGTTTGGACAACGTAAAAGTGTTCAATTCGGAAACTGATAATACCCCGTTGTGCTAGACCATATTTGAACTGCTGTTTGTTTTTCACTCCACCTCCATTTTCTCATATATGTGTGCATACTATGAACTTTTGATGCAGTATTTTATATTAAAAAATAAATAATCTAAAACATATATGCATGTGCTGAGCTATCAAGGTTTTTGACTTTTTCACTTTCCAAAAAAGTCAATGCGTCGACATAGGACTCCTATAAATCCAGTACGAAATATGACGCTCTGAAGTCTCAAAAAATGAAATATTTCTCAATTTTCTTCATCAGCATCAGTTTGTGGTAAGCTTTTTCTCATCATACATTATCAATGGTGCGATCCGAAAAATTATTGTGCGTGCATTCAGCCACTGGGTCGATTCAGCCACTTCAAATAATCCCAAATATTTACAGGAGTGATTTTTGATCAGAAATTGCTTACAAGTAACTTTAGATTCAGAGGAGAAGAAGAAAAGTGACTCAATTGAGACAGTGGCTGAAAAGCCTCGGTGGATGAATAACGTCAGTGACTAAATCGAAACTGATCTCAATGGCTCAATCAACAACAGATGCCTGAATCGAACTGTGGCATCACTACTGACCCGAAAAAGCCCACGGTAACCAGAACAGTTTTGAGGATTTGAGGAATCTGAGGAATCTCTCGAATAATTCGTAGATGACGTTCAAATTGAGGAATCTCTTTAATAATTCGTAGATGACGTTCTTGTCCATTTGCATTATCCAAAGCATCGATATTGTCGAAAAATTCCAACAAATTTATGTAATTTTTCAGTAAAGGACACACAGAAAAAACAAACCTATACCAAAATTCACTAACACGACTTTTAAACCTGCTCTTGACACAGTTAAGATCTTGAGCTAAAATTTAGCTCCAGTTAGCCTAACAAGCCTTTGTGAATACCAAGTTAATATTTAACACGAGTTAAGAGAGATTTGAACGCCGTGTTAGTGAACACGCCTTTGTGAATACGGCCCTACATGTTTTCTATCTCAGTAACCATCCACGCTTATTTAATGGCAAAGCATGACTCCTATAGGTCGTCTAGAAGACTGCAATAATGCTTATGTGATTATTAACTTTCTCTAATTTCGGTGAAGTTTGAAAGTTCGTAACTCATTAGTAATGAGGAGCCAGTCTTTTTTATATTAGTAACTTTTATCAAATGCAACTAATTACATGTTCACATCTTGTGTGGTTCCTTCGATCAAGCGTAGGCTAACTTTTTATTATTTTGCACAATTATGCAAACTTTGGTATAAAGAAACTCAACTGGAAACCATGTTTAATGTAACTTTACTCTGTCTACAGTGAACTGTCGACTGCAGTGTAGCAGTTCCAGAATTTACACTTGGAAACGTCCCCTCCTAGTTAAAGAGGTATTCAAATTTTTAGAACATGGCATGTGTTCTCTCGCAAATAGTAGTCTTGCCTATGGAAATTAACCATTGCAGCTGAGAAATCAGATTTTCAATGTTCAGATCATTCAGTTTTCATGTGACGTTAAAGCATTTTTGCAGTAAGCTTATTTCGCCATAGCCGAATAATGCGAAAAACGGCACAAAAAAGCAATGGTTTTCTGAAAATGAAAACAGTATCATAGATTTTGAAAAACATTTTCAGCATCATAGCATACCTCAGCTAACGAAGTTCATGGAACTGTAATTTTTTACTATGTCAGTCATCTAAACGACACACATTTCATACATGTCATAGGACAATAGCGAAAAATGAAAGCGTGCGTTTCACAAAAATGTGACCAGCTTTTGCACGAAGGCACAATGTCGCTACACGTATTGTGGAATGCTTTTGAAACTTTTTCTCGATCGTCTAAAATATATACGAAAAATCGTTCGATGCAAATTTCATCCGATCAAAAAATCCTTTTCTCACCCGTATCCGAAATTTCTATTTTTTCGTTAGGCTTACTCTTTTTACAATAGTCGATGGTAATTGATCGTATATCGTTCCACCAAACATACTGACTTTTCACTACAGTACCCCTGCGAGAAAGGACAAATTTCTACAACTGCAGTAAACTTTTAAAAAGTGCAAACTTGAAATATACGGGCCCCACGTATTCGTCAATTGTCCAAAGAGTGTCCACTTTGCTTTTGGGTGTCGACGAAACGTGGGTTATTGACGCGCTTGCTAACAGATTAGTAATTTCAGTCAGCTTTTGATCATCGTTGAAGCTGCTGTTATCGTTCAATGTTGTTAATCTACGACGGCAAACTGGTTGATATTGCCATTTAATTTTGTCCAAACCTTCCTGCAGAAATTGGCCAACTCTTGTGTCGGGAACGTTCGACGATCTCGATTGTAGCAAAAAACCAGCGAAAGTTTCGGCAACGTTATTCGGTTTGATCCGAACTGAAAAGCATGCATTCTCTTTGCACAAAAGCAGTAATAATTTGGATCAGTAGTTGAACTTTTATGAACCGCATTCTTCTGGTTTCTGTAACTCCTGTAACTAGGTTAACAGTTTCTATGAAACGTTTCTCTGACTAACCAGAATTCACTACAACAAATTACATCTTTCTGGTTCCTATAACTCCCGTAACTAGATTTCACTAACAATTCTTGTGACAGGTTTTCTATGCGAGTAACTTTCCTGTTACCTGATTTCACTACAGTAAGCGACATCTGCCTGTTTCCTGTAACGACAACTTTCACTAGACACTAGACCACGTCTGTCTGATTCCTTTTATTCCAGTAAGCTTTTTTATCTATAAGGCAGCAGTTTATGTGAAAGGTTTTTCTTATCGAGTGTACTGTGTAACAATTCCTGTAACAATGTTTCGCTACCGTAAGCTAGATCTTTCTGGTTCCTGTAATCCTGCAAGCAGGTTTCACTACAAAGTGACAGTTCATTTAAAGCTTTGGCCGACAGTATAGTGCGTAAAAGTTCGTCGTGTAACCAAATTTCACTTGCAGTAAACCACATCTTTCTGATTCGTGTAACCAGATTTCACTACAATAAGCCGCATCTCTGGCTCCTGTAACTCAATCCACTCACCCAAATATGGTTTGCCGATATCGTAGCATTTGACTCGCCTCTCCGTATACGGTTTAAGAATCAAAATTTCGAAGGCCGCCGGATCGGCGTTGGGCGGCCCGTGAGCGTACTCAATCGGGGTCATGTGTTGCATCGTTTGACAGGGTGCCCCGTATTTCAACGCCCTACTCCAGTCCACAAACATTAACATCAAAAATAACGACGGTGATGATGTAAAGGTTAGCATCTTATTGTTGTTGTCGTTTTTGGGGAAGAAATGTCATTAATAGACGGTAGTTTGGTGGGCAGCAGATTTTTCGCAAAAGGCAGTGTTTACATGATACATAAATTAATCTTTAATTGGGGATAATTTTCATTTGTGTGGGAGACGTAATAATAGGGTAACTATACCAATTATTGGGAGAAGAAGATTTTTTTTCTAGAAATGAACCACTAATGTTCTAACACTGAGATTGTAAGAATCAAAAGTTCATTCGAACGAAAATTCTTCTTCTCTTTCTCTCTCTCTCAAGAAACAGGAGAAGGGCGAAAGACCTATTTGTCAAAGTTTGATTTACTGCCTTGTTCTGTCGTCGGAAAATTATATAGTTCAACCTATCAATTAAGAAAATAGACTATTTAATTGAATGATTCCTAGAGCGACTTAATTAATTAAGATTAGGTTGAAATTTTGACACTAGATGTTTTGCAACATTGTGAATCAATTGAATTGCACAAAATTTCCCAATGTTTTAACCTGTTTAAATGAACACGATTCGAGTTTTTCCTTTATTCAAGGTTCCAGTGCTATGCTCCTAGTATGCAAATACACTAATGGAAAAATATTCCATAGCCTGCGAAAGTCATTAGGAGTCTGCGCAACCGCACTCTGTATCTAGGATTCTATTTTTAAAAGAAATATTAGAAACCAGCGGTGCAATCTAACGTAATTTATTATGAATGCTTAATTATTTTTAGTTCTTCGGGAATCACTAATTAATTAGAATAGACTATAAAAATGATTTCAGTCTACAGTAAACACTGCACACGCCAATGACCTATAGTCTGTTTTTCTAAAAATGCTTCTAAATAATGAAAGTGGAAAGCAAGTAATATTTCAGATTTTTGCGATTTTCTGATAAACAAAATACCATATAGAGCTGAAAAATTGTGAGCACTGAGGTTAACCTCTGACAATTTTTCGGGCGAAAAATTCTACGGTGTGAGATCTATCTAAACGATTTTGGAGGCAGTAGCGATTTGTGTCACTTTCCGATTTGAAGGCCTTCTATAAAAAACATGCTATAGAGCTTTTTATAGTCTAAAATTCTGGACTTCGTTTTTGGTGATTGAACTGATGGCTTTCGGACTACGCATAGTAGGAGTAATCGTGTTCCTAGAACATCCCCTCTTGGAACAAGGGCAACCGTCAAAAGTGTCAAATAACATATATATCTCATGCCTTAGGAGTGATCAAGTTCCAAGCTTTCCATCAGTTTTAAGTTTCAATAGCTTTCCAGTTCTTTGCATATCAGCCCAGCTTTGAGAAGCAGGAATCATTCGTGATCGATAAATTAGTTTGGAATTGTTTGACTTCATTTGCAATTGGGTTATAATCGTTCCCGTATATTTTGCTTTTTTCTTTTCCGCCATAGTAATGTCCGTCATATATGAAAAAAACTAATTAAATTTTTTTCCTCGTGCGAACACCGCTATAAAGCTAATTTTCATATCGATTTCCTGATAGTCCTTCAGCTTTAGATTATTGTGATGTCGTGGTAGAATGATAAAATGAAAATTTTCTGGCGCACACACACACAGAAACGTAGAAAGATACAAGTTTTGCATAAAATTTACTTCCGAAGTAGCCAAAACTGTCAAATGACGAGAAAGTTAGCTCGAACCTTACAGTATAAACAGTGACATATGACAAAAAGATTTTGTACTCGTCATGAGTCATGTGACTCTAGTTTCGTAGAAATTTTTCTACTACTTTCCAACACTCTTAAAAAGCCAGCATGCGGTTAATGATCATCATTTTACCTCGGCATATATTCTGTATAGGTTTTCTGTTATTCTCATTTGAAGTAATGTAATGCATATTCTTGCAGGTTCTACGAAAGAAGGTCTTCTCAGCCAACTCTATACGAAACATTAATTATGCAGCTTGCTTTCAAAGTTCAGCCATTACTCCTTACGTACATAGTAACTATCGGAAACTTTCTATTTTGGCAATTATGCTTTTAGTAGCATTCCTTCTAACTACGCGGAAGCTATTTTTTTACTGTTGGGAAAATGCAGTGATTCATTCTACTATCAGTTGAATTTCAAAAATTCTGGAAACTTGGATACTAGTTATTGGTAAAAAAACTAATGACTAACTTTTTGTTAATGTTCTGCTTATCCTGATAACGAAAACATTAATTCATGAGAACTACCATCGCCTCTACTTTTTCTAATTGCATAAGTGACGAAAGATTTTCTCATTAATCAAGGCGGGAGGCCATTAAATTAGAATATATAAATCTGTTTTCACCTAGCGCTATTTTTCTCTTTAACGAAGGTATTTGCGCAAAAATTCTTCTTTTTCAATTATTCTAAAGTAACGAACAACGTCACTGTTTTTACGAAACGATTTTACTTCGCCGTCTGATCTCTTTTCATTGCTAAAATTTAATTAAAACGAGGTTATAATAAAGAACTTAGTTTCCTCAAGACATCGAGAAACTGCTTCGAAATAGCATATGTCTTCTTCGCTAGAATAGTTTATTACAATAACGAATCGCGATTGATTGAGATTCGTCACAATATTTCCAGAGGCGTCAAAAAGGGCCTTGTATCAGTCATTTACTAAATATTTCAATGTTGTCTGTCGAACAAAAGACGCAGCTACAGTAATACTAATTTCCAATAAATTGTTGCTTCAATTTTGCGTCAATAGCTGCAAATTTAGCGACTCTGTCGCAGCAAAATTCAACTAATTCTATGCGCATCTAAATGTACTCCAGAGAATGCGAGCTTATTTTAGGCATAGCTTTGAAAACACTTTTCACATATCTGCCCAAAAAACATGTGATATTTCTTAGGGAGGCAACCACAAATCGGAAAGGTTTGGCCTTACTCAAGTAACGATGAATTTGATTTCAAAGCGATGAAGCTCATTGAGATCTATCCAAAAGTGCAATATGGCCTATCCTTTTTGATCAGCTCCAGATCGCCAATTCACGGAGTCAACTCAAAAAGCTAACCTTTCAGCAGTACATTTCACAAGTTGTATATTTAGAATCTAACTCATGTTGTGCAACGAAACTTTAATTTTAACCTCGAACGCTTGGTTCTGGGGTAGCAAAGTTATCAAATTCACCGGCGCGCCATTGGCCATCTTTTTCAATATAGCCCTAGTGTTGGCCCTACGAAAGTGCAGCAGCGTCCACTTGCACGCCAATTTGTACTATCTACTGACCAACCTGTCGCTGTGCAGCGTCGTTGCCAGCGGCTACCTGCTGGTCAAAGGATTCTACACGGTAGCTTTGTATTGGACGAGTAAGTTCATTTATAGTTCAATTGCTTTGAGCTGACAGACGCAGAGAGAACCCACAAAAGGGTAGGTTTGCACTTTAAGGACCCAGAATTTTTTATTTTTGTAAGGTGTAAGGTGTAGAATATCTACACAGAAGTCTAAGGTTTCACCGCTATTCAGCGAAACATACAACAGCGAAACTCAAAATGGCAAGACAAGACAGCAATTCTGAGAACAGTGATGTCTCAAAACAGCCAAGTCTCAAAACAGCGATTCTAAAAACAGTGAAGTCTCAGAACAGATTCTCAAAATTGCGAATTTAGAATGGGAAAATGGAGATTGGGGTTCTGTCTTTACTGCTTAATTATGTAACGTACCTGCTAAAGCAGTACTGTAAATATGTAGCATACTGTATGTGATAGACATTTATTAAATATTATTTCATTTTCGTATTTTATCGTCTCAAGGGTGTCTGGGATTCACACCCAAACATTCCTATAAAATTACGTGAAGTACTTTATTTTGATCCGTTCACACCCCGGTAGTCCAATTAAGATGCCCCAATTAATTTGCACAAACGGCAGCTGGTCCCCTAGAACCTCCACTAAACCACACATTCCACGGCTACCGTAATCCCCCGTAAAAATCGTAAACAACACCTGCACACAGTAAAATAAGTAAAAGCCCCGCCAGACAGTAGTCTCGAGTGTAACGGTAGCAACGGCCCCACCAAAACGTGTGTATACAGAGAAACCGATACAGGAAGCATGCACAGAAGCACAGAGGTGTGGCTAAGCCCACTGAAGGAAGCAAGCAATACAGGAAAAGCATACCGTACTAGAAAAGCGTTAAAGGGCGTGACTAAGTAAGCATGAAAAGCAAAGCGGGAAGCAACGATTGGCGGAAGAAGATGGACAGAAGCACGACCTCCCGCGAAGCCCAGGGAGTGGCCAAAAACGTCGTATAAAAAGAGAAGCAAAGCCTGATTTTGTTAGTTATTGAATTATTGAATTCGTCGTTTTTCAAACCGCGCTCGCCCCCGTTTTATATTTGCAAGCGGCCATTTTTACGAAAGCATTTAAACCGAGGCCCGTTGGTGTATTTTTAAGCCGAGACCACATTCTTTGGTATTGTTGTCGACGTTTCAAAGCAGCCGTCGATTAATATCGTATCGCCCCGTATTGTGAATCGCCCGTCTCCTCCTCGCCGTTTCATTGCCGTAACGTCCATTTGGTTAAAGTAAAGTGCTTCACAAAATCTGGTCGTTACAATTATTTTATTCATTTCATTTTATATTATTTATTTCACTAATTTAATTTTTTTGCAATTAAGCTCCATACAAAACATTGATGGTAAATCTTTATGATGGTTTTTCGTTTTTGTTTTCTGTCAAAACGTTTCAGAAAAATATTTTCTGACAGATATTTTTTGTGATTTTGGAATGATCCGTTCGTGCATACCTACCGCAACTGCAGCACAAAGCATGTAAAAGTTAGATGGCCAAAT
Organism: Romanomermis culicivorax; assembly: GCA_963922205.1. Taxonomy (NCBI): domain Eukaryota; kingdom Metazoa; phylum Nematoda; class Enoplea; order Mermithida; family Mermithidae; genus Romanomermis; species Romanomermis culicivorax. The sequence continues at coordinate 60,072 of CAWUHX010000400.1, read as the reverse complement.
GTAACTAAAAATAAACTATCTCAACTAGCAAAACCGATTTTAATATACCTAATTTGCATATTTATCATAAAAATGATGTGTGCATTTACTCTAATGCGTAAAACTTTTTACTATTCGCAGTATTGAGATTCGCTCTTTTGAGAATCGCTGTTTTGGGACTTCGATGTTTTGAAAAACGCTGTTTTGAGCCTCGATATTTTGAGTTTCGCTGATGTGTGTATTGGGGACACGCCAAGTGTAAGTACAGCCAACCTACACTAGTTTCTTAACCTAAATGAAAAGGTATATACAGCACGTATAGCCTGTGTTTTTCAAATGCTATTTTTCAGAGAGTAACTCGATACAATTTCTTGAATTACTGTAATCAGAAATTTTTCGTGGATGTAGCAGTTTGGTAGAAACACACATTTTAGACCATCGAATTGGATGATTATATCGGCCATTAAGCTGAATGACAGAATATTGATCAGACCGTGGATGGCTGATTAGTAGATAAATTAAGATTTTTGCCATACTCTATTTTGGAATGATCGATGCAGTGGACAGAATTTCAGCAAATAAAGTCACTTGACATCAGGAAAATGATTTTGATGATCTTGAAAATTGAAGAGTGATCATCAGGGACTCTGTATCATAGAGAAAAAATTATTGATTACCTTCAATATTTACAATAATTCTGAAAATTTTCTTCGGCACTCCAGATCAAATAATCCACTAAGTCTTGATTAAATCAATGATTTTCTTCAAAAATAGCACGTTCATCAGGAGCTGAAATGAAATCGAATAGTTTATTTACAAAAAACAGATCATCAATTGCTGTACACCATTACTCCACATGAATGACTGCCTTTCATGGTTTATTTTTTTCGTTTGCCGTTTTATTCACATTTTGATAATCACCAAGCTGTGATTAAATGACTTAATCAGTCTAACATCAAATTAAATCACTTCCTCTGCTCAATACTACATTAAACAAAACAAATCACATTCTAATAAGCTTTGCGTTACAGGAGCTCGAAATAAAATTTTGCTCAAATATTAATTTAGTAATTTTTAGTGAGTAGCTGCATTGCTTTCAACTCCTATCCGAAATACCAGTTTGCAGGATACTGGAAAGCAAAATACTGAGAGGTAAAAAACTAAATTTCTCGATGAAAATGGCGCCTAAATTATAGAACACCGCAATCTCAATTTTAGAAATGGGTTTATATTTGAGGCTACTCGAGAAATTTTGAAATTTTTCCTTGCTCTGCTTATACTCCTCATGGGCGAGAAAGTTTTTTCATTTATTACAGTAATAAGCTCGACCAGTTTTTTGTATTCAAGTTACTTTCATGAAGTGGGCTGCATCGATAAATTTAAAATTATTAAAGTATAATAAAATCTACAAAATTACGTTCAGATGTCACAAGTCGGGCAAAAATTAAGATATCAAAATTTGGTGTATGTATTTGAAGACGTCTCGACGAGATCTGTCGATTAATAGGCGTTTTGACCCAAATTTTTCTATTTTTTCCAGATCAAACTTGCAAGCTACAGGCTTCCTTCGCAACGTGCAAATACCAAGAAACCGTATTCATATGCTGCAAATTGTCCATCTTGGGCACCATGTTGTGTTTGGGCGTCGAACGTTTGTACGCCATAGCCCGTATCAAATTTTGCCGCCACTACAACGAAGAAAAACCCTTTTTGGCCGTCGTAGGTTTAAGTTTGACTTGGATTTTTAGCCTAATTTGTACGCTCATCCTGGCCAAAACGGTGCCCGACGGCGTCGTGGCCTACTGCAACGCCTTGTTCATCTACAGCAAACGAGTTTTGGCCGTTTTGTCCTTGATCATCTTGCCCTTGGATTTGTGTTGTCTGGTGAGCTACGTTTCGTTGTATTTCGTCGTTTTGAGGAAATGGCGGCCGGCGTTCGCCGCCGGCGGCGACTGCGAAACCTATACGTTGAATAGCCGATTCGAAAAAAAGATCGTCGTCGCCGTCACCAAAGCCATGTTGCCCAGTAGCGTTTTGCACGCCATCTGTTGGACGATCATATTGACCGTTTCGGCTATGCAAATTTTTTTCCACAATTTTAGCGTGTGGAATTTGCTCGTCTCGCAATATTTGTTCTATATTTTGTGGTTGATGCATATGGTTTTGCACCCAATTTTCATATTATCCTATTGCCACTTTATAAGGCACCATTTTTGTACGATTTTTCGACCAATGACGACGAGGTGGACCTGGAGGAGGCGGAGTGAACAAGACGATGATGATCAAGAAAACGACGACTACGCCACCGAGAAGCGACGCATTTTGTCGGTGGCCGTGGAAAAGCCCAAATTGCAGCAAGAATGGCAGGTTAAAGGAGCGGACAGTGACAAAATTAAGGAACAGTATTTCGAAATGTTGAACGACAGCTGGGGCGTCGTACAAACGGCGGATGAACCGAAAGCCGGCAGTCGGATCAGATTGTGATTTTTGTTCACTTTTATGAGTAAATTTTGAAAGCTTTAAAATTGAAAACTAAAAAAATAGAGAAGTGTAGACAAAAATCATCAAAAAAGTTGAAAACAGCAAAACATTTTTCCAAAACAGCCTGCCTCAATTTTTTCAAGCAAAATGATCTGGCCCTTAAAAACATGACGAGCTTCATTCGGCTGAACAATAGTGAACGCACGACTGCCGTTACCCAATGCCTGTCACAATTTTCAACAGAGTTTAGACACCCCGTTTCACGTCTCAGTTTTCTCAAAATTGCTTGAGATCTAATGACCTAGGGAGTCGAAAATAGTTGGAATATTATACGCAAAATTTCCTAACTCAAATTTCGACTATCAGCGTCAAAAAACTTGGTGCTCCAAAATTTCGAAGGGTTAACTATAGCCTGTTTTTCTAGAAATGCTTCTTAATAATGAAAGTGGAAAGCAAAACGTATTTCAGATTTGCACGATTTTCTGATATACATTATGTCTTATGGGACTGGAATTTTGTGTGCATCCTGACCTAAACTCTAAAAATTTTTCGAATGAAAAATTTCACGGTGGTAAGAGCACTAGTGAACAATACTACAGCACTGATTTGTGTCATTTTTCGATTTGGAAGCACTTGATAAAAAACAGATTATAACTACGGTGAGCCAATTTCAATAGGCGTGTCCTCAATACAGCGAAACACACAACAGCGAAACTCAAAATAGCGAGACCCAAAACAGTGATTCTCATTACATAGAGCGAAGTCTCAAGACAGTGATTCTCAAAACAGCGAGGTCTTCAAAACAGCGATTCTCAATACAGTGAATAGTGTAAAGTTCTATACATTAGAGTAAACGCACACATCATTTTTATAATAATGTCGTATGCCCAAATCCACGTGGGCGGCGCCTCAGAGAAATAACGCTCGGTGAGGGGCTCGAACCCTCGACCTTCTGCATACAAGGCAGACGCGCTGTCCAACTACGCCAACCGAGTCACGCGAAAGGTTCGGAAATTGTGGTTGTAGTGGTGGTGGTGAGTGCGGGGCATGCGGCGTAATGAATAGCCAGACGCACCACTACAACATAAATGTGCAAATTAGGCACATTTGCTAGTTGAGATAGACAATTTGAATTTGGCCATCTAAGTTTCACATGCTTTTGTGCTGCAGTTCAGTAGGTATGCACGAATGGACTATTCCAAAAATCAATAAAAAATATCCGTCGGAGAAAAACATTTTTGCAAAACGTTTGAAAGAAAACAAAAAAATATCATGAGGATCCCCGATTAGAGTTGTTCTGAATGGAGCTTAATTTCAAAAAATTAAATTAATGAAATAAATAAAACAAAATGAAATGGATAAAATAATTACCCAGTTAAGGGAAAATTAAAAACAAATAATAAGGAATGAAACGTAAAATAATGTAATGAAAAGTTAGTAAACGTAAAAAATAGGATATAAGTACACAACCTGGAAAAAGAACAAAAAGTAGTTCAAAATAAGAAGAGTATAAGAGAAAAAGTAAATAAAGGAAAAAGTAAACAAATAACATGCATGTAGATATATTAATAGCAAACAAACCAGAATGCTAAGGAGCCATATTGTGAGAAATCTGGCGATTCGTGCCAAAACGTTTAACAACCAGCATTCACCAAATCGAAATGGAGGACCAAATAGGCTATGCTGCGAAACGCCTACACCGCTCATCATTTTTCCATTCTAAAGATGACTTTTTTGGAAATTCGCTATTCTGGGAATTTCTTCTGAGACTGCTCTTTTGAGAACCGCTGTACTGTGAGTCCGCTGTTTTGAGACATCGCTGCTCTGAGAATCGCTGTATCGAGTCCCGCTATTTTGAGTTTCGCTAAATAGGGATGAAACTAAAATTAAAGCTACTAGAATCATTTAATTTTACCCAAGAATTTTGCCATAAATGTACAAAAAAGCTTAACGAATAATAAACAAATAAACAAGAAAGTATCAATTCACTTCTGATGCGCTCATAACAAAAACGGTCAATTGAGAGTCGGTCAAAATCAATAAATGGTCGTCCAACGTAATCATGCCCAAAATTTCTTGATCACCAGCGTCGACGGTCAATAAATTTTGTTTGCATACAGTTTGCACGTTTTGACCCGTTTTACGATTTTTTAACATTTGACCTTGCAATTTGTTCGGGCGCCAATAGACGTAAATGTTACGGTGGCTATCGGCTATGGCCTGTGAATAAACAATACAAAAAACAAAATAAATTGAAGAACAATCAAAAACTGTGTACAAAATCGATAAAAACGTCATAAGATTAAAAAATAACTGAAATAATTATGAATTTGAAAAAAATTAAAACTGTGGGAAAAATCGATCAAAATAGGATAGAAAATAGCAAAGCAATAACAAAAACTCGAAAAAAGGAAAAAATAAATAAAACAACGTATAGAGAGGAGCGTAGCATCGAAATAATAATAAAAAAACAAAATAATGAATAAAAAATACAAAGAAATTGGAAAATAACCAAAAGTTGCGGAGGAATTAAATCAAAATAAGATAAAAAACAATACATAAAGAATTGAGACTTAAAAAGTCGAAAATACAACAAAAAGTAAATTGGAAAACAAAAAAAAACTGCATGGAAAATCAATCAAAATAGGCAAAAACAGCGAAAAAAGATTGAATAAACGAAACATGAACATTGAAAACCGAAAAAATTAATAAAAACTGCAAAAAAGATGATGAACAAAAAAGTAAACAAGAAATACAGAGAAAATTGATAAAAATAAAACAGAAAACAGCAAAATAATGAAACGAAAAAGAGAACAACTTGAATATGCAAAAGCCGGAGAAAATTGATGAAAATACGACGAAAAACACACAAAGCAAAAAAATGAGACTATAAAAAGTAAAAATACTGAAAAACTGGAGAATAAACAAAACCTACGTACAAAATATATCAAAAAAACATGGAAAACAGCAAAATGACGAACAAATCCAAAAAGAATAAAAATGCAACAAGGAAAATAGATTGAAAACTATGCAGAGAAAATTCAGAAAAATAGAAAAAACAGAAAGACAATGGGGAAAACAAAAAAAGAAAATAAAATTAAAAAATATGAAAGAAATTAGTAGTAAATCGGTAAAAATAAGAAGATAAAAAACAGCAAAATAAAAATAAAAATTGAAACAAAAAAAATGAAAAATATGCAAAAGTTAAAAAATTACGCAATAAACGGCTCGCGGGCTGCAACCGACTAATCGTCGAGCTTCTTTCCCGGCTACGACGTAGCCGAAAGCGTCAAACGTCAAGAAATGAGCCGAAAACGACGGTGAATCGGCGAACGGATCGGACGGCGCGCGCCACAGTATACCGTCGACGTCGTATCGTAGACAAATGGACGGCGCGGCGGACGGATCTTCATATTTGGCGCTAAATAGCCACTGATGACCGCCCAAATCTACCTATATTAAGAAAATTCAGAATTTATGAGCCAAAAAAATTATTCCTATTCAAAAAACTTGAATTTTGAACAATAATTTACACTGTGAATAATTTTATGTTCGTTGGCGTCCAGCCAATTAAAAGATAAAGAATCCATGCAACCCATGTCGCATTCTTCGATGTCTTCGGCGTTGAAAGCTGGCCGGCTAGTGAATGGATCAGCTTTGACCTGAAAACATGAAAAAAGACACTCGTCTACACATTAATGTACATAATGTAACGGAGCTCCGTGGTCCAGCGTTGGGTCCGGCGAATTTTTTACGGCAGGTACCCCACATTTCAGGGGAGGGTCATTAAAAAAAAATCCTTTTTGCCTAAAATATCAGCAAAACGATTCGCAAATAGTAATTTTTGTCTAAAATTGATCAAAATTTACGATGTGAAGAGCCTAAAAAACTACAGCTTAGACTGTTTTTTGTTCCACTTGAAAAATGACATTCTTTTGTTCAACAATAAATATTTTCCATAAAAAATGACGTTTTGATCGTTCCTTGTTTTGAAATGATTATTTCCTACTGAAAAACTGACATTGTTGGCGTTTTTCGTAAGAATGATCGTTTTCTGCCAAAAAAAACTGGCAGATTTAACTTTTTTTAAAACAAAGACAGTTTTTCTTGAGGAGTGACTATCCTCTACACAAGATTGACATTTTTGACTATTTTCGCTAAAAATGATCATTTTCTACTGAAAAATTGACTATAACCCGTTTTTATCGAGAAATCTATATTTCACTGCAGAATACTCATTCGCGATTGTTTGTGTTTTAAAAACCCGTCTTTTTACCAAAAATTAAATTTATGATCTTTTTTGTTTCAAAGACTATTCTCTACGAAAAATTTACATTTATATTTACATTTATTTATGTTCAAGAGTTTTTTGTTCAAAAATGACCATTCTCTATCAAAAATTGACATTTTTGACTGTTTTTGCTCAAAAATGACCATTTTATATCAAAAAATTTAGAATTTTGACTATTTATGCTCAAAAATGACGTGTTTCTGCCAGACGGTGACATTTTTGCCCGTGTTTTCTCGAAAAATAACTATTTCGTTGCAAATAGTGACATCAGTGACATTTAGGGCATATTTTTTTCAAAAAATGACCGTTTTATACCGAAAATTCACATTGTTAACGTATGTATTACACTTTCTGTTTTTTTTTTTCAACCAAAAATATGGTAGCAGTCTTGGCTGGATCTAGCAGTATGGTCAGCAATTCCTGGGAGAGTACTTAAGGCACTTTCCCAAAAATGCTTCTACCTCTTGATCCGTCGTAAAATCCATCATTGTATCGCCCATTTGGGCAACGCTATTTTTGTCGGCTAAATATTCGCCATTTGTATCACCGATAATGAATTCAGTCCAATGATTATCGGCTTCTAATTTTACCATTTCAATCACGAGTCTAAAGAAATAAAGATTTTATTTTTAATTTTAACATTTTAAAAATCGAACCAACTTTTTAGTTGCTATATCGAAGGACCATTTGCTATTTTTTTCACAAATTTCATCGAATAATTCGCCGTTTAATATTTGCGATTCACTATCAAAAATTCGAATCGATTTGCGCTCGATATCAACTTTTGGTTCGATTTTCGAATTTATAGCCACTTCCACAAAAATTCGATCATTCGTTTGTCGCCAAGTATAAATTTTAGTCGAAACGTTATCTAAAAAGTTTCAAAAATTGGACCAATCAAATAAGCCGTTGAAAAAAACTTGAGATTATACTTGCTGCGGTTACAACAGGCCTTTGACTATCGTAGAAAAATTCCACGTCGCCCGAAGTCAATAAACAAATCAAATTTGGCAATTTGTCCGAGCGACTCAAACTAGAAAATTCGACGACATTTTTAACGTGTATCGATCTTTTACGGCAAATTTGCCACATTTTGTCATCTAGAATAAAAAAAGAAATAAGTGATTTTGAATTAAGGGATAAAAAATCTGTACTTTGCACAAAATCTAATAGAATAAATTCATTTTGAAAGGAGGAAGATTTTGATTGTTGAGCGACAACAGTTTTCAATAAACATTGTAGAGACGAATCGCCCGAACGATAAATAGAATCGACGACGACGAACGATTCTTGGTTTTGAACAACGGTAGAATTTTCGAACAAAATCTAGAAAAAAATGCCAAATTTTGATAGCGAAACATGAAAAATCCTATTTTTTCCAAAAAAATCAAAATTATCGCCCAATGAACAGCCCAACACTTCATTTCTTGTCCATTTCTCGGTTTTCAACGATAGTAGAATTGTCGAAAAAACTCTGTGCATAAAAACACCAAATTTATATAAAAAGCATGAAAAAGTCAATTTTTTTCCAAAAAAATTCACGCTCCACTTTTCGTTGGGTTTAAGGACGGTAAAATTTCCGAAAAAAAATCTGCGGGAGACTTCCTTTTTCCGTCCATTTTTTGGTTTTGAACAATACTAAAATTTTTGAGCAAAATCTGAGGATAAAAACACCGAATTTGGATAAAAAACTATAAAAATCGATTTTTTTTAAATTATAATTTTCGCGCAAAAAACATACGGACTTCATTTTTCGTAGCTTTCGAAGGATGGTAGAATTATCAAACGAAATCTATGGATAAATACGATAAGTCTAAATAGGAAACGAGAGCCATGAAAAAAATCTGAATTCTCGTCCGAATGCTCGACCTACACTTCATTTTTAGTAGATTTCATGTTTTCGAAGGATGGAAGTATTTCCAGAAAGAATCTGCAGATAAATAACCAGAGTTCGAGAGAAAGGCATAAAAAAGTTGAATTTTTTCAAAAAACATAGTTTTCGAACAACAAACACCCAAGCTTTATTTTTCGTTGATTTCTTGGCTTTGAACCACAAAAAAAATTTTCGGACAAAACCTATTTACAAAGACATAAAAATTGGATAGAAAAGCATAAACAAATCCGATTTTTCCCGAAAAATACTACAATTTTCATCCAGAAAACAGCTCCGTTGATTGGATATTGAAAGTATCGAACAAAATTTACGTATTAATAATAGGATTTTTTTCTAAAAAAATTAGATCATTTTCTCTTCGAAAACATCCAAACTCTGTTTTTTGTTGGTTTTGAAGGATAGAATTTTCGAACGAAATCTGTGCATGAAAACACTCAATTTAGATAGAAAAGCATGAAAACTCCGGATGTTTTCTTTGAAAAAATATAATTTTTACTCAAGAAACACTCACACTCTATTTTTCGTCGATTTCTAGATTTTGAACGAATGTATAATGTTTTAAACAAACCCGTTAATAAAAACACCTTATTTGACACGAAAAAGCAAGAAAATCGGATTCTTTCTCTAAAAAAATCGTAATTTTTGCCTAATAAATACTCACACTCCATTTTTCGTCGCTGCGATCGAACAACAATAAATCGCCTAAACCGTCGGCCACAAAAGCCAAATTCACCGACGGAAGCGAAATGGTCACATTGTAGATTTTTCTTTCTTCGGTATCCGTTAAGTTGGAAAATCGTTGATTATCGAGTTGAACAGCGGCAGAAATATTGCAGTTTCCACTTTCCTGTTATCAAAAAGCAAGAAAAGTAGCGTTTTATGAACATGTATAATGGAACGATAAATGCAGCGAAAGCATGGAAAAACTAGTAGTTATTACTGTCAAAATTTTCAATGACCTGGACAAATTCAGGATTTTTCTACAGTATAACGCTTTTTATCACATGAAAATTGCATGTCAAGTCGAACTAACTTTTCTAATCCCAAAACAAAATAGTATACCTTGAAATAAGTGATCTCCAAAATGACCCCAGATTTCGTCGTGACGAAGCAACGTATGACGTTCCGTTGACTTTCGTCGGCGGATAACCAAAAATCGTGGATCAAAAAGTTGTGATTAACGAACAAATGTTGATGTAACAGCGAATATTGACTCTGATTAATCGCTGGTCGATAAACGGCTTAAAAAATGTGGTTTTCGCAGTATTTTGCGAAATGAAATACAATTTATACCTTCGGGTAAAGTGAAACTTTTCGACGGGAAACTTTCCAAAGATAATTTGTAACCTTCGAAGGAAGGATTCAATAAATCTCTATTGATTTTAAAATCGACGAAATTGGGCATGCTTCAAAATCTGAAAAATAAGCATAGAAAGCATAATTGATTGTAAAAAATACAAAACTTCGGTCATCAACTTTTTATAAAATAATTTGTAAAGTCCTGAATAAATTTTTTTATTCATAAAACATTATAGTACAGTTTCAGCTCAGACTTTTATTTACTCGTCATTTTACTTTCTTAAATAACTTTCGTTATCCGAACCGCTAGATTCTCTACATATTATAGAAATACGACGACCTTTTTCAATTTTAACACCGTTGAAAAATGAACTATCGTTGCGTAAAACTTCGTGCGTAAATTTGTAACGTCCTATACCTCTAAAAAGCAAAAAATGATCAAAAAATACAAATAAAAAATATATTTAAATTTTACCGAAGAATGTACAACGATCGCCTGCTTAGCAACAAATCGACCATCAATTCTTGGCGTTTTTCGTGTACGAGCCTCATGACTGAATCGGTGAGCAAAGAAACGCCGGCGATAACGTTACCGCAATACTGCAAAAAGAAAATTACTGAAGATTTAGATTTCCGAAAAATAACATATAGCATTATTTTTATTACAATCTTTTTGTCAGTTAATTAAAATTCCATATTCATTATTTACAAAAATCTAAACTCAACGACAGACCTCTGTAGCCAAGAATTTCTTTTGGCGGGACACACATTATTTCACTCAATTTACTGTAAAATTGGTATTTCTGACGACTTTCTCTTGAAGAAAAAACCTTTGTCTATTTTTAACACTTGAAACATTGGGGGGGGGGGGGTGCATAAGAAAAAAATCGAAACGAAACATCAAAAATTTCAATTCTATACCCTAACGCTGTCGATATGGGGTTTGACGCAGCCTTCAGCAGCCACATCCAGCACGTGAACCAAAGGTAAATGTTGAGCTTGGTTTGTAAACGCGGTTTTCCTTATTCGTTCAATAACTTGAGTACAAATTGGTCCCCAGTTTTTGCGTTCAATTTCTCGGTATAATTCAATAGCCTGAAATCTATAATTTTGATCAGAAAAATTTCTCAAATTAAAAATGCTTCTGATCGGATCTGATAAAAATTTTTTAGATTGATAATCGATAAGCGAAGTCATATCTAATCGAGAATAAAATTAAGAAAACTTCACGTCATCCCAATGAGCATTTTCGTATCTAAGTCGTTTGAGTGGAACTTTCGTTTCTGCTACAAATTCTGATTCCTCGACGTCGTTGACAAAATCGTCTAGAACAACAATATCTTCTACGATCGATTTTAACATATCGTCGGGCCATTTTTCTGTACAATGAATATGCATATAAGATGGGGCATTATTCTTCCGAGTGGTCTTTGTTCCGGCGAATTTTTCCGACGAAGTTGTTGCAGAATTATCGCCATGTTTATCGAAATTGTGAACAATATTGCAAAAATGTCGACAATTATTAACATTTTTTGTACTATATTTTACAAAGCGAAAATTAAGCAAACAACCTAGCGACATTCAATCTATAGCAAAAAATTAGGCGTTGTAATGTACGAAAAAAACAGATTTGCAGAAACACAAGACATATATTAATTCAAAAATGTGAAAACGTGATTACGGAAAATTATCTTTCCAATTTTTGCAATAGAGTACCTAATCCAGAAAAACTATTTTATCGGAAATCTAAACAAGTGAGAATCAACTCAGAAGCAGAAACAGACAGGCTGAGGAACTATGTTTGATTCCCGAAGACGTTTGGTTCTTTCTGCACAAAGACGTATTGGGAATATGCCCACATAAATTATGCAAATGAGTCCGTATGCATCGAGCGTCAAGGTTTTCGGTCTGATCTGAATATCCGACATCATGAGAAGTCCGAAAATAGAGGTTTGAAGCAAAATTTCGGAGGGGACCGACTTCCGTAAATTTTCATTCACAAGGCTAAGGTAGTTCAGCCAAGATATTCTTTTTTTGAGCTTCACTCTGATAGCCACGAAGGTTATGATTTCTGATATCATCCAAATTGGAACATATTTCAAAATTAGTTCATTGAGAATTAACGCGTCGTTATTTCTATCAAGCGCGGCCCTTAGCATATATTTTTCCACTGGTACTAATTAACTTTCAACAGTTTCAATCAATTGAATTAACTATCATTTTATAATCATTAACAGTCAGTATTTGGTCAAAAATTGAGATATTCCACCAGTCTTCTCAATTTTTTTTCTCGCTACCTTGAAGTTTTTCAAACGTTTGAGTCCGTTACTCATTCAAATTAAACGAGTCGAAGTTTCTCTCAGATGCTTTAAAAGAGTAATTTTGCTTGATAAATATTGACGTTCGAAATTCGTTAATTGACGAGATCATTCGTTCAAACAATAGGCCCACCTTCCGGCCTGAATTCGTTCATTTTTAAAGCTCAATTCACACGTGATTTCATCACGCCTATGAGCTTTTCTTGAACAATGTGCGGATGTTTTCAATCTGCTAACCAACTAAAAAACCAGCATCAAAACAACAATTTTTCATAAAATTGGGCGACACAACAAAATTATTAAATAGACTTCCGGCACGAAGCGAAGCGTCGAAAATTTTTGGGAGTTTTGATAGTAGAACGCTGGAAAATGAATCTTTTCGACGTTTATTTCCTTGATAAGTGATCTAATTTTTCAATCAAGGCAATCATTTTTCCCGGTGGGACAAAATGCAAAAAATTATACTCAAAGCATGCGACACAATTTGTAAAATCGGAAAAGCAACTAATAATTCTTATCATTCAAGCAGCAATATCTGTCACTGTATCAAACTGATGGTGTTTCAATCATTTGCCGAATGCAAAAAAATTACGTTCACAAAGTTCAAAAATTTGTACAGGCCGCGGAAAAATGTGGGAAAAAGGTCGAAAATATCTTTTTTCGTCAAATAACTAAGACGCATATCAAGGTTAAACTGGCTAAATCCCGAGGTGAGACATTAACAATTATTGAACGATAACTAATACATAAGTGAAATAGACATGCTCACAGTTGCCCTCAAGCTGGATTATAGAAAGCAATGATTAAAATAATCGTTACCGGCGCGAAGCGCCGGAAAATTTGGGGTTTTGATTTCACCAGAACGCACTTTTCCGACTTGAAAATCCCAGTTTGTTTGCTATTTGGCGAAAGAGCCCAAAATTTTCCTCGCACTTGCAGATTTTTTTCCGCCAAAAATACGGATTTGGCGGAAAAAAGTGTATAGGTGGCAGTGTTTTTTTTGTGCGCGAACATTTTTGCCAACTGGCACAAAGGGCTAAAAAACTTGTGCCAGTGTGACAAATTTTTTGTGGAAACATCACTGAAAACTTTCAAAAAGTTTCATGCCGAAAGTTTGATAGAAACATAATTGAAGATACTTTCACCGCACTAATTTGTATAAAAAGCGTGTATACTGCATACCCTTTTTTATTTAACCACGTCAGTGAGATAAGAAAAACTGACCGAAAAAAACGGTTTATACGATATGAAACGAAATGGAATCCTGCGAGAATTAAAATATTTTCATAGAATTTGCAGGAAGTTCATGTTTTTCTTTAATTTTCGGCTACGAATTTCTTCTTAACAATGATGTCAGTATTAAATTATGTATGCTTAAAGATGCTTTCTACCGAAGAAAACGTCGAAAGTCGCGTTGCGTAAATTTTTGATTGAAAAATTGTGCAAACAATGTCAATTTTTGTTTGAATCAAACACAAATAGTAAAAATTTAAGTCCCCGATCCCACTGAATGAATAGAGGAAGTTAACAATTTCTATTCCATTATAAGTCATTGACAATCTCAAAGTCTATTGTTATAATACAAATATACTATCCGAATAGAATTCGCTAGCTTTCGACGCAAATAAAGGTCAGCCCCTAAATGACTAAAAATCAAAGAAATTTATCCTCAGACCACTTCAAAAATTTGTGCAAATTGGCACGAACGTTCAAATTTTTTGTGCCATCCCAAATTTTTCTGTGCCACAAAACCATGTTTACACTTTAAAACTTTATTTTACTTTTACTTACAAAGGCCTTCATTACTTATGTTAGACCTATATATTAGAATATGCCACAGTAGTTTGGAATCCTAATCTCAAGCAATATATCAAAAGAGTTGTGAAAGTTCAGCAGAGATTCACTAAAGCCCGGTTCATACTTCTGCTCGTCGCTCGGCGAGCATGCTCAGAGCTGTGCTCAGAGATGCTCGGCCAGCACAGCTCCGAGCAAGCTGCGCGCCGAGCATGTTATGCGAGCAAATATTTGCTCGACGAGCAGAACCTCGAGCACAAAAAATTTGCTCGCCGAGCATGCTCGGAGTAGTTGAACATTTTTCTACTCCTCCGAGCATGCCCGGCAAGCAATATGTGTTATAAGTATAGGCACGTGGCAGACTGGGCTAATTTATCAAAAATTGAACAATGCGCGCACGATCAATGCGAAATTTTACGCGCTCTGACCGGTCGGCAGTACGGATGTATCGGGCCAGAGAATATCATGGCGGGTTACGGGTCGGGTCCGAGACCTCTAGCAAACCAGGTTAAGGGTCAAAAAATATGTTCGGTTCATAAATAGTAACACAAGCACATACTTGCCACGTTACGTGCTTGTTTATTATTTATTGTAAATAAACATTGAAAATGAAAAATGACTCATCTTATTACTTTTAAATACTACTTGCTGTTTTGAGAAACGAGAAATGAAACGAGACTGGGAAACGAGAAATGAACAAAATCTTTCTGTTATTCAAGACAAAAAACGATAAATCAATCCAATCTACGATTATAGGAAATAAATCAAAAAATCTGAAATGATAGCCAAGGATGGCATGTCTGCCAAAAAAATGTTTGTATAGAATTTCATTTCTTGCTTAATCTCAAAAACAGCTCCTCGAAAACTTTCTCTCATGTACAAGACTTGTTTTTGTCTCTTTTTTATTAAATGCTTGTAAATTGAAGAATGACCAACATCGGTCATTGTTCGCACGAAGCAGACTGCCCCATGGGGAGGGGTATGAGGGGGGTATTACCCCTACCCAAAGTCCTTAAAATTGATCACTATTCACCAAATTTATAGACAAAATGACGTGTTTAGTGGACATTTAGCTACACTACCCCCGCAAATTTTCAATTTTACCCCTACCTGAAAAATCTGACCTTGGGGACCTCTGGCACGAAGGTTTTACTATAGATCTTTTTAAACACAATAGAATTTATGGAACACTCAATTTGAAACACTATTTTATCTCAAACAGTTCTGGACACCATATCGTTGCTTTTAACATGATATTGTTGAATAATTCTTCGTGAATCATGGAAATTGAACCATTTTTAGCATACTTTTTCAGGAGGTGAAGGCTAAAAATTATTCATCAACCATTGTGTCATAATGCATTGGAGGAAAAAATCACATTGTATTAAACTCAACGTTTTTCTTGTCTAAATAATAACTAAAAGAGGCCTAAGATTTACACTTGCCCAGTAAATAATCACATGCAGGGCTGATTAATGCAAGAATTGCCATAGAAAACAGGGTATTATAGATACTAGCTCGCCCAAAAAACCATCGGCCGATATTTTTAAAAGTCAATTACCAGCCAATGCATCGATCATTCCCTACCTTTTTTGGAAAACTATTGGGAAAATTTTATTTTTGAAATGTGAGTAATAATGACGAAATTAATCTCATGTAGACTAAAATCTCATCTGTTTTTTCTTCCAACAGTGAAAATGTTCAAATGAATTCCGTGATATTCAAGGCACAGGGGTATCCTGGATAACGGCTGAGGTCAAGTCTTTTTTCCTCCTTCGGGTCAGAAAACATCGGGTAGGATCGGGTAGCATACCTGGTCAATAGGTCCGATACATCCCTAATCGCTAGGTTTATTTGTGGGATTTCATTTTTTTGCTGTAAAATTTTTGACATGTCTATTCGAACATAATTATCAGGTAATGAAAAATTTGAACTTATTGAACCTGATGAAAAAGAATTCTTGTGGGACGTTTAATCCCCTGATTACAGGGATGTTAGGAAAAAACGCCGTGTCTTCAAAGAAATTCAATAAGAACTAAGTATTAAAGGTCGTATTGAAATTATACATGGAAAGAAATAAGTATGCATTTTGCGGGAAAAATTCGCTCGAGTATGAACCAACTCCGAGCATGCTCGGAGCTGTGCTCGGCGAGCATGCTCGGGGTAAATTTGCTCGCCGAATAGAAGTATGAATCGGGCCTAAATAATACTAGATTATACTACATTATCTTACGATGAACGTTTGAACCACATGGGTTTAGAGCCAATAATTCGTTAAAACTGATGTATTGTAAATATCGCCATGATTTGTTGAAACATGAATTCTGTAGTCGGGTAATCCGGGCTTGGAATTCCCTTGATGAAAGTACTGTAAATGCTGATAGACTTAAAAGGATAAATCTGATACCTTTCTTAGGCCTAAATTACAGAAAGTGTGTTAAACGTGGGTGAGAGTAAAAGTAAAGTGGCGGGTAAAATCGTTGATAAATAAAAGTCGAGAAAAATTCCGGGTAAAATCGTAGGTAAATAAAACTCGGGTAAAATCTCAAGTTAAAGCCGGGCACTGTTTTTTCCACGAACTTCTGTCCACAAATGTGAAAAGGGGTCAAATTTTTTTTCCACATGTGGAAAAATTTTTTTCGTCGTAAAACCCTCGTTTTTTCGCTTAAAAATGCTCACAGACGCTTTATAGCACTGTTTTTGAGCTTTTTCAAGCGTTCCGGTTAGATTCCAATTTTGTATTCAAAAGTCGTAATTTCTAGAATTTTACCTGAAAAATTTTAAAATCTGTCATTTATTTGTAAACTCCCAAGAACTTGGTCGAAAATATATGAGTAAGAAGAGTATAAATTTCCGAAAGATATTTCCATGAAGCTTTTGAACTGATTTTACGTTAGCAAAGAAATAATCACATGAAAAAGCATAGAGACTTGACTTGAAGTATTTATGTTTTTCAAAAGGAAAAAATGCGAATCATCATTAAATTATCATGATAAAATATTGAAGATTACCAATTAAAACATGAGATAATACGTTTAAGATGATGAAAACTAATATAGATTGAGTTGAGTGATAAATGAAGGTAGACATGATAAAAGCGGCGCCTGAGCTGCTTAATAAGTAATTATGATTATTAAAGTTATAACCGGTGCGAAGCGCCGGAAAATTTTCAGATTTGGACCTCCTAAAATGCACCAAAATGCATCTTTTCAATCATACCTGTAAGACCTCCGACCAGTTGGAGGGGGGGGGGTGTAAATCCGAAATTTTGGGGGGGGGGTAGGAAAAAGTCGAAATTTTTCCCAAAAAAGGCCAAAAAACATACACTTTTTCGAAAATTTTTTTAATTTTTTTCCAAACTGGGGGGGGGGGTAGGGGGAAATGATTTTGGGTACAGGGTTGGCCGAGTTGGGGGGGGGGGTCCCCCCCAACCCCCCCCCAAGTACAGGTATGTTTTCAATATGAAAACCCCAATTTTTTTCCACATTAGTGGAAAGACCCTAAAGTTTTTTTCCACATTCCAGATTTTTTTTCCACATTATAGTGCAAATGTGGAAAAAAACAGTGAAGCGCCGGGTGCAGCGTTTTTTTTTTGTGCACGGACATTTGTGCCAATTGGCACAAGAGGCCAAAAAAAATTGTGCCAATGGCACAAAAAATTTTTTTCTACAAGAAACATACTGAAAACCGCGGAAAAGTTTGAGGCCAAATATTTGATAATAATATACCCATTTGAAGCTACGTTTAACGCATTAATTTTTTGTAAAAATCGTGCCCAACCTATTTTTCAGCTAACCACGACAGTGAAATAAGAAAGAACTGCGAGAAAATCATTCACGCGACTTAAAAAATGCTGAGAAAATTTGAATAACTCTAGAATTGTTCAGGAAGTTCAAATTGATTCAATTTTCGACTGCGAATATCTATATAATGTAAAGGCTAGAGAAAATAAAGTCTAAAATTGTGTAAATTTTCGGTCGAAACATTGTATCAACGATATCGATTTTTCGATTTGAATCAATCAAATACAAAAAGTAAGGATTTCAGTTTTAAATCCGAATCTGACTGAATGAACAAAGAATATTCAGAATTTATTTTGATTCATTAGTCATTGACAGCCTCTAAACTTTGCTCCAACGATACTAATACACTGTTCGAAGAGAAATCGTTTGCGTTCGGGTCCAAATACGAGTGAGAAATATTATATTCGTTGCATACCTGTAAGACCTCTGACCAGTTGGCGAGGGGGGGGGGTAAATCCGAAATTTTGGGGGGGGGGGGTGGGAAAAAGTCGAAATTTTTCCCAAAAAAGGCCAAAAAACATACACTTTTTTGCAAATTTTTTCAATTTTTTCCCAACTGGGGGGGGGGGGGGGGGTTGGGGGGGGGGAAATGATTTTGGGTACTGGGTTGGCCAAGTTGGGGGGGTCCCCCCAACCCCCCCATACCTGTAAGACCTCCGACCAGCTGGGGGGGGGGTAAATCCGAAATTTTGGGGGGGGGGGGGGCAGGAAAAAGTCGAAATTTTTCCCCAAAAAGGCCGAAAAACATACACTTTTTGGCAAATTTTTCTAATTTTTTCCCAACTAACTGGGGGGGGGGGGAAATGATTTTGGGTATAGGGTTGGCCGAGTTGGGGGGGGGGGGGGTCCCCCCCAACCTTCCCCCCCAAGTACAGGTATGAACCCCCCCAAGTACAGGTATGATTCGTTGAATCGGCGCGAAGCGCCGAAAATTTTTGGCTTTTTCAGCGCCTAAAACGTCTAAAAATCAAGGAAATTTGATGTTGGATCAGCCAAAAATTTTGTGCCAATTGGCACGAACGCTTAAAATTTTTTGTGCCATTCCAAATTTTTTTGTGCCAAAAACCATGTTTAGGCACAAAAAAACACTGGGGTGGGGTGGTGAAGTTCGTTGTCATCGTCCTAATGAGCACAGTCAATTTGTTAACATTGATATGCAAATAGTACACAGTACAACATGCGAACTAGTAGCTCCCATGAGCCATCGTTTGGTGACTGGATCAAGATCTCAAATAAATTTACATATTGATGCATCTTTACTACGAGCCATATTTTTGCTCATACGGCTTTAGAATGTTTGATATGACTATTAGCAGAAGCATTCCTGCCGCTAAAATGACTTGCCCCGAGCCAACGTCGGCTTTCTTCCGGAAACCTTCATTTGTACGATATCACACATCAATCAAACAGGCATTACACAAATATTATTTTTCCAAAATCAAAATCAATCTCCCAAAACCCAATCCATATCGTCGTTTTTCCGGTATCTTTTGATATAAAGGCGGTTTCAAGCTGCTATATATACTTTGTCTTTTTGATGATGGACGGCGCCAGCGGGCGCCGGTTGTCAAATTCAATTCAATCGAAATTTCTGAACCGTCACTAGTCGTCGCGTATTTTATGACATATGAATTATGGTGCGAAAAATGCATCTTGATGTTTTATCATTTTTTCGTAGGTTTGTTGTAAGTATCACGGCCGGCACTGGATGAAGTATAGCAGCAAAAATTAGCAACCGGTGACAGCCGTCGCCGGTTTAAAAGTATTTCATCCGGCGCCGGCTGTCAAGTATGGCAGGGATATCAATCGTCGGACTCTCTTTGTTTTGCATGACTCGTGTATGCCATAGTGTGATATTTTTCTTGATTTGTTCATTCCCATCTATTTGATATGGGACTGTTTAACTTAAAATGATAGACGCAGCGAAGCGAAGGAAGTTGGTTCGATTGGATGCGCAATTTTTACCAAATGGTAAACTTTATACTGTAGAAAAACGCTAAGTTTCTCCACAAGAACGGAAAAGCCCAGAGCACTGAATGTCAGAGGGTCAATTCCTCTGACCTTTGGTCCTCTAATTACCTCATTTTCATTTCCTAAAGTCTCTTTGTTGTTAAAGTGTTTCCATTTATTATTAGGTAAACAAACTGATAAAACGGTTTGTGTCACACATATTTTTGGCCCAAAACAAATAAATGGTCAGCGCGGAAGTTTTTGCATACTACTTGCAAGTTGATGTTAGGCGCGTCGCAGTGTACATTTTTCATTCTTATCATTATTGTCGTTTTTTATTATTGTCGGAGAAACGTCTCCTTTAACACGCTTTTGTCGTCCTATCCTGAGGATCGGACGTTTCGTCAATAATCGCGGTGACTCGGAAAGGAGTGTGGTCGAATTCGCCGCTTACATTTATTTTGTATTTGTGCTTCACGTCGCGGGTTAGCCTTGAGAGCCTACGCGGCCTGAGGAGTTTCGACGCTCAGTTTTGATCAAGACAATTAGTGAGTGGTTGTTCTGGAGTCAGGTTCATTTGTTTCGTCTTTTGACAAGTTTCAGCTTAGGCCACGAATTGAGATATCCCGAAGTCCCTGTGGCTCTGTGCACAGGGACAAACAGAAGGATCTGGGAAGCAGGGAGGAGTCAGGCGTTTGTGTTCACATACTTTGGCACTTTGCATATTCGTTTCCCACTTACCTTCACTGTTGTTTTTTACTGTACTTTTCGTTTGTTCAAAATAAATATCTTTGTACATCAAGTCTCAGCTAACTGCAGTAGGATTGTAATTAGTACCGGGTTAGCATCAGGGGCCATACCAGATTGGATCTCCCAAGAACCGCAGCTAGGTAGCTGAGGGCATACGAGCACGCAATACGACATGAAAAAGACATCATGCTTATACAGAACTTGGCCGATACGTGAACGCTACTTGAGAAATTTTGACCACCTAACCAGGTTATAGAAGGAAAGTTTTCGCTGTTACTCTCCCATATACTTTCCCTTTATGACAGTGTTTTCGGGTTAAACAGAGTGCCGATTATCAGCTCCTGAAGCCCGGTTCATACTTCTGCTCGGCGAGCGAAATTACCCCTATGCTTGAAGTTGATTCATTCGCGAGCAAATTTTTCGCGTAGATAATGCATACTTGCAAATAATTCTTTCCATGTATGAACTATAAAATCAATACCACGAATATTTGGTTGCTCCTGAATTTCTTTGAAGGCACGATGTTTTTTCCTAACGCCCTTGTTACCAGCGCATTGAACGTTCCGCAAGGATTCTTTCTCACGAACAGGTTCAATAAGTCCAAATTTTTCGAAATCTGGTGATTTGGAATAGACATGGCAAAAAGTTTAGAGCAAAAAATAAATACAACAAATAAATCTAGCAATTAGGGACGTATCGGACCTTTTGATACCGTATGCTACTCGATATTTTCTGACCAGTCATCCAGTATACCTCTGTGCATTGAGAGGGTCACGGGTCAGAAAATTCAGTTGATCATTTTCATTGTTAGAAGGAAAAACAGATAAAATTTTACTTTACATCAGATTAATTTAGTAATTATTACATATATTTCAAAAATAAAATTTTCTCGGTAGTTTTCAATGAAGATAGGGAATGATTCATGTATTGGCATCGGCTGATAATTGACTTTTTCAGATATCGGCCGATAGTTTTTCGGGCGATCTATGATCGATAATATCCTGTTTTCTATGACATTTCTTGGATTAATCAGCTTTGAATTTTATTATTTACTGGGCAGGTGTAAATCTTAGGTGACTTCATTTATTTGTGATAAGAAAAACGTTGAATGTAATGACAATTTGATTTTTTCCTTCAATGCGTTATGACACAATTGGTTGATGAATAATTTTTAGCCTTCACCTGCGGAAAAAGTATGCTTAAAAATCTTTTAATTTCCCAAATTCACGAGGAATTATTCAACAATATCATGTTGAAAACGATGATATGGTGTCAAAAACTTTTTGACAGAAAATACTGTTTCAAATCGAGTGTTCTTTAATTTCTATAGTGTCAAAAAGTTCTATAGCGAAAGTTTCGCGTGAACAATGTGATACCGACGTTGGAATTCTTCATAAGCATTTAATAAAAATGAGACAAAAATAAGTCTTCTCGGAGAGAAAGTTTTCAGGGAGGCACTTAAATATGAAATTGTAAATTAGCATTTTTCATCCAAACAGATATACCATCTTTGGCTATCATTTCAGATTTTTTTTATCCTTTTTTTCAATGACCGTAGATCGTTTGATTTTTGATCTGCGACCATTGAAAAAAAAATTTAAATTCTAAAATTAAAGTCCAGAATGATGACTTTAATCTTCATCGTCTATAAATGCGAACCGTTTGAAAAATTCCAAGGCCCGAGAGAAAAAATTGAGGGAATCGATAAAAAATCTCAATTTTCGGCGAAATACTGACTGTTATTGATTACAAAATGAGACGAGACGAGGTCTTTCAATTGATAGAAACTGTTGACGTTTAATTACTAAGTGGAAGTATAGTCTGTTTTTTACAAAATGCCTCCAAATAATGAATCTGGAAAGCAAGTACTATTTTATATTTTCAGCATTTTCTGCCAAGCCGTGTGTCATATGGAATCAAAATTTTGTGACGACACTTAACTGGAGCTTAGAAATTTTGTCAGTAAAAAATTTTATTGGAAAAGCTTCATATAGGCGATTTATAAGTCACCAAATATTTGTGTGATTTTTCATTTTAGTGGCATTTTATAAAAAACAGACTATAGATAGGTTGTGTGCTGATTGGCCGAACGTACCGTTTGACCGAATAGGGACATATATAGTCTGTTTTTTATAAAATGCTTCCAGAAATAGAAAAGTGACACAAATCGGTACTGTCGTCAAAATCGTTTACATGGAGCTCTTACTGTAGAATTTGTACCAGAAAAATTGTTGAACGTTAGTTCAGTGTGCTCATAAATTTACAGTCCTGTATGATATATTGTTTATTAACAAGTCGTGAAAATCTGAAACACTACTTGCTTTCCGATTTCATTATTTAGAAGCATTTCAAGAAAAACAAACTATAAGTTTTTATAAATTTCCCAGTAAGCCGAACGTACCGGTTGACCGAAAGGTGTTAAAAAATTTGTTGTGAACCAATTGGCCGAACGTACCGTTTGGCCGAACGTATCTGTTGGACGAAATGCCTTGAAATTTTCTTTTCCCACAGTATTTTACACAGTTTCGTTATTTCCCACGGTATTTTACACAGTGTCAATCGATTTTTAATTTATACAATGCAAAGTATCTGAGGATAGGAGATTCGTTTGTTTTTTGCTTGATGAAGTATATTCTTATCTTTAAAATGGAAGATTTTGGTGAAGCTAAATTTATTTTTACGAAATTTAGAGCGTCTACGTTATTAGTTTGTGAAAGTCAGCTATTCCGAATCATTTTTTCCTATTCAAAAAAATAAAAGTGTTCGCTTGCACGATGGCTCAAATTGTGATTATTTTGAATGCAATAATTGTGCAAAACTTGGAGGTGAAACTGCTCGTGGTACAGTCAAAAATAATAGGATTTTAAAGAATCCAGATACCGGCCATAATCAACTTTGTGCTCCTATGGATGCTTTGTCCGTCGAAACTGTAACTTTGAAGAGAAATATGCTAAAAATTGCCGAAAATGTTACAAAACCAATTCGAGCATACATGGAAGGATTGGCCAGTATTCCTGGCAGATTTGAGAATCAGGATTTTGCTAATCAATTACGTCTGGCTTCTCCAACTTTTGATTCGATGCGATCAATGTTATACCCGTAAAACTACAATATGTATAAATTTTTTACTTTTAGTTTGGTGAAGTGGTGATCTCGACCCGATTCAAAATGTGGCATGTAAGGTGATTTTTCAGGCAGTTTACGATATAAATGGCATAAAACTAAGAATTTAAGTGCAGAAAGCAATGTCTCTCGGTACACCTCTGAGAAATGTTTTGTCCATTTCAAACATACAGTATTTTTGATTAAATTTCAAGTTATTTTGCATCTCGTACAGTAATGTAGTTGCTTTGATTATTTCCCGTGTTGATGAAAAAGAATAGAATACATTCCTGAATAAAAATGCACACTACACGTCGATTCACAGGATGATTGAATAGTTCGTATTCTGGAACATATAGCCCTGAATATACTACACATCGTAAAAAAAAGTAGATTCAGAATCAGCATTCTTTTTCCTATCAGAAAATCTATGTTTCCTGTGATAGAGTTCAGTAAGACGTAACCTGATTTACACCAAATGAGAAAATCCGCTCTGAAAAGTTTCCTAACTATCAAGGCGGTATTTGAAATTTTTGGCTACAGTAAACTGTGATACCGAAATGAAAAAACGCGAGTGATATCAAAATGTTCTAACATTATGTTGAAGACAATTGATAATTATGCAAGATTCACTATCGTACGCTGAAATTTATTTGTTTCTTTGCTGAGATATATGTAATTAACCGAAATATTTTTTAATTCACTATTACTGTAGCAATGGTATAATGAATTTGATGAATTTACCTGACTAGTCAATAGCACTGGCTATTTCCTGGAGTGTAAACTTGCTTATCAATTACAGTAGTAAAATGCTACAGTTACGGGAAATGGATAATTGTATATAGATAGCTAGTTTGAGACTGTGTGGTATCCATATCCATCTGGTAAATGGAAATTTTTTTGACTATGATCTCTATTCTGTCCCTTTTTAAAGGTAACAATGCAGAAAAAATTGATGTCATTGTGGTCTGTCGATCTTTAATAAATGCTAAATTTATTTTAGTGCTTGTAATAAGAATTTGATCCCTATCCCGGATCCTGCCAATATTCCAACAGAATACCCACTTACACTTACAGGACGAGAAACTCATGCAAGAGATCCCCAGGATCCAAATGCAAATCAACGTCCTTTATTATTGAATCAAAACGGTTTGCTCATATTTGCCTCTGATATTGATTTGCAAGTTTTACATCAATCAGAATATTGGGTAGCTGATGGCACCTTTGAAATGCTTCCAACAATGTGCGCCCAAATATATACCATTAATGCTTTCATTGGCTAAGAAGGTACAATACAAACAATAGAAGTTTCTTAAATTTTTTATATATGTAGACAGGCACATCAAAAGTGTAATTTTTATGATTTTGAATTTTCAGGAATTGTCTCCTGTTACAGTTTGTTACCGAACAAAAGTTGTCAAACATACGAGATTTTCTCTAATGCAATATGGAACGAAATTATAAGGCTATTTGGGAATCAAGGTCAACTCCATAACTTTATTCCTGATTATGAGGCTGTAGCCCACAGAGCTGTGCTAAACGTCTTCCCAAACATGATTACTAAGGGGTGTTTATTTCACTTTCGTCAATGTCTAATTCGAAATGTTCAACACCTGGGTTTGATGCCACTGTACGAAGTCCACGATTCCGAATTTAAGAGATGGGTAAACCTAATCAAGGCCTTGGTCTTTTTGCCTCCCAATTTGGTTTTAGAAACATGGAATCATTGGCTTGTAAATCCCCTAAATGGTTTGGATCAAGTTGCTTTAATCCGTTTTCAAGAATTTGTGGACTATGTCAACGTACAATTTGATAACTTTTTGAGAGTAAAGGAAAAAATTTACATATGCAAATGAAGTTCATTTGTTCTATGAAAACAGTACAAGATACTATTATAATCTTAGGGTACTTGGATGAATGGCATTTGGCAAATTGATATTTGGAATCACTTTGTTAATGAGTGGAGGGATGGTACTTTGGGACCTTGAACAACAAACCACACAGAAGATTGGCACAACCACCTTAATCACGATTTTGGCCATCCCCATACTGCTCTGAATTCATTTCTGCACTGGTTGCAACAAACGTCTAATGTCAGCAGTATTCGGATGGAGCAACTTTTAGCAGGTAATGGTATAGAGTCATTTCTGGCAGTTATATACTTGCATCCTGTTTTTAAAAATTATTTTAAAACAGGAGCAGCCAAAAGACCTCGAAACTGTCGTTTTGTTCACATTGATCAACAGCTTTCATTAGCAAAAATTAATTTCGGACGTCAATGAGCCACTATGGTTGGTGGAGGGATTCAACAAATTTTGCCAGAAATTCATTATTTTTTGCAACGTGTAGTTCATTTATTGGGATAATTTTGCAAATGTGGTTCATTTATGATAAAGTTGTTTGTTTGATGAAAAGCTTTGTTTTAGATTTGTGATCTGTAAATCCTCGATGATCAGGGAACAAATCTGAGAGATCTGAAGGTTGAGAATGATTATCACATAAAGATTAAGTTTGCTTAAAAACTGCACTGCAGGTTATCGGTTGATTACATACTTTCCAAACGAAGATGACACATACTAAACAGCTATAGGAAAACAAAATGTTCGACTAAGGCCCAAATTACAGAACGCGGGTAAAATAAAAGTAAGGTAAAAGTAAAATCTCGGGTAATGTAACCCATGTTTAACCCGCCATTTTAGCCGCCTTTTACCTACTATTTTACCCGTGATTCTACCCATCTTTAACCCGAAGTTTTACCTGCGATTTTACCCATGAATTTACCCGTCTTTTACCAACGATTTTACTCATGTTTAACTCGGAAATTTACCCGACTTTCTTAGTTTTTGTTGTATTACAGAACGTAGGTAAGTGATGGGTTACCCAACCCACCATTTTTATATATGTTTTTCATGGTGAACTTGTTTTTAGTCATATGAACTGGGTATCCCAAAACTAAAATGCCGACATCTCACAACGAAACATTTCTTTCGGTTCAAAGCAATAGCTCTCATGACTATGCGCTACTTCCCCGATTATGTGAGCCATCCGCTCATGCTCCTGCAACTGTAGCTATCCTGAAATAATAATTATGCTTTACTGTATTGTGTGCAGGAATAAAATTCATGCAAAGGAATTTTCTGACAGGATTACTGTGAGTGTAGAGGATATTGCTTTGCTTAATAATCACTATTTAGAATTCGCCATGCGCCAGAGTGATGAACTCACTGTGTTTTTTGATTGCAACTTCTAATACTATAAGACAAGCCATTTTATATTTTTAAGTTTTTTTGCTAAGCAATATGTCATTTAAGAGTGAAAATTTGTAAAACTCTACAAGAATTTTTGAGTAAAAAATTCTTGAGCAAAGATTTAGTGCAAACGATTTCAAAGACAGTGTTAATTTTTTGATTTACAAGCATTCTATGGAATATTATTCAAGCTTCAAACGTTTTCATCAAAAGCCACAATTTTCATCAGATTCACATATCAAAATATTGATGTAAAAAACCTGTCGATTCATATCACCAGAGTTTGAAAAGCAAAAGATGTGTTTCAAAATTGTTGCACTATCGAGTACTAGTGTAGCTCGAAAAAGTGCTCTTCGACAATAACCCACTGGTATCACAAATTTATGCTGATGCTGTTGTACTGAAATATGTACAATGATGATCAATGCATTTCCGGGAAATCTGAATTTTCGGGCTTCTGGTCATTGCCATCACTAACATCAGATTCAGTTTAACCTGCAGCACATCGACGGCATGCAAAGAACCAATCAAATCCGAGACTTACGTGAAAAATATAAACTTCCTGTCAATATAACCCTGCTAATGGCAGGGTAAAATCACAGGTTATTCTCATGTTTTTTTCACCAACTTTTTACTCAACTTTTACCACACCTACCTTCTGTAATCTCGATATAGGTAAAATGATGGGTAATTTTTTTCTACCGACGATTTTACCCGTCTTTAACCCATGATCTTACTCGCGATTCTACCCGATTTTTACCCAGCCTCAACCTTCGATTCTACCCGAGATTTTACTCGACTTTTATTTACCTACGATTTTACCCGAGATTTTACTCGACATTTATTTACCTACGATTTAACCCGCCATTTTACTCTTACTTTTTACCCACGTTTAACCCACTTTCTGTAATTTGGGCCTAAGGAAGAATTTATATCATTCAGTGAAGCGGTACATTCGGCTAAACGGTACTTTTTTATCATTACAAGAAATATACCATAGATTCGGCCAAACGGGAATTAATGTTCGGCTAAACGATATGTTCGGCCAACAGATACGATCGTCCAAATGGTACTTTTTTATCATTACGAAAAATATACCATAGGTTCGGCCTGTCACATTTTACGCCATGTCACGTGTATGACAGGTTTATCTTGGGAGAGCTGGGGAGGTTTGGGTATCTCATCAGGTAATACCGTGTTTTAGACGTCACATTGATGGTGAACCATATCAGATTGATCCTATTACAGTGAGTAATAGGCTGTGACTCCTGATGGATACTGGCATTTTCCCCAGGCTTCCCAAGTTGGCGTTGGGGCCTAACCTGGCAAATGGTGTCTATAGAGAGATCTATAGTTGGTTCTCTTGGGTTGTCCTTGGGGTCTTGCTGTAGGGTAATGGACAACGCTGCCAGGCTAGGTGCGACAATCCCCGAGTCCTACTCAGTGAGAGTGGGGACAGGGTCACCCGTAAAATGACCTAAATTATGGGACCCGATTATGAACCAGACAGCCCCTTTTAGCCCGAACCTGAGAGGTGGAGGCCCTACTTATCTGTGGAAACCTTGGGAAACCGACTTAGGAAGGATTTCCCAACAAATAACCCACAAACAACAATAATCCCCTGAGAAGACTCACCTGGTCCTGTTTCTCAAGCGATTACGACGCAACGGGCGGCAAGTCCCTGGATGCTTTCGGTCTTCTGGCACTGGGAGCGGGGATACGATCCTCAAACGTCCTAGGCGGCGA
The DNA here is from genome assembly GCA_963922205.1 of Romanomermis culicivorax. Lineage (NCBI taxonomy): Eukaryota > Metazoa > Nematoda > Enoplea > Mermithida > Mermithidae > Romanomermis > Romanomermis culicivorax. The sequence continues at coordinate 31,417 of CAWUHX010000400.1, read as the reverse complement.
GCGGCGGCGAGCGGCGGCGAGCGGCGGCGAGTGGGAGGGAGCGGGAGCGAGCGGGAGGCGAAACTCCAACGTTTAATTCACGAACCGGGGCGGTCAGACACCTGGCACTGATGGGCAGCGGGGTACTGTAGGCAGTGAGCGGCGGACGCAGTAAGAAATGCAAGGGTATGCAAATTTATTTAAAATAATAGGCGGCGGACGCAGTCGAGTATAAAAATATGCAAATTAGGAAGGGCGGCGGACGCGAAATTGCAACAACCGAATCGGAACTTGGTGAACCCAAGAATGAGTGAAAAACTAAAGAAACATGTCCTTTTAAGGACATGTTTGGCTACAGCTGCAGCTTGGGCGGAGTTTCTCGGCGCTCAAGCTAACTTCTGCAGCTAGACGCGATGCAGAAGATGCCTATGAGCACATAGACATTTTTTCATTCACATGCGTTTAGCACTGAGGCCGACTGCAGTGCCTATGCTAAGCATATGAACGTCTTTAGCTAAAACTTCTTAGCTAGTCGTTTTGCGTAACAAAAACGACGCTAATTTTTGATGATAAGAGGTGCGTGAGCGCACCAAAAATAGCCATGTGCTCGTGGAGCACGACTGGCGGAAGTTTTTAGCTAAAGGGCCTACTGTAGCCCGCGTTTGTAAAGAAATAAAAATACAACAAAACGAAACATAGAAATGCATGAAAAATATAAAAACGAACGTAAAATGTATGTGTAAAAATGAAATAAACAAAAGCATGATCGAGTAATAAACGAAACATGAAAAATAACAAAATGTCGGCATGATCGGAATCACGTGACGCTGGAGAATTGAGCGGCACGTGACACGGCGGTCCTTCGAAAAAGGGCGTCCTCGTCCTTGCAGTGGTCAGTAGTGAGGTTTTATACGGCGTGTCCGTGGTCGTAGGTCATTCCAAGGTGTGACGGCGAGAGTGGTCGAATAGGTCCGTTGGGTTGTCGGCGGATGAAGCCTTCTTTGATCGTAATTCGTTCGGTGGTATGGTGACCGGAGGTTGTTGATGCGTGAAGTTGCCGACATTGAATATCCTGTGCGAAGGTCTAGAACACAGAAAAGAAAAATTTTCAGGGCAAGATGTAGGCTATCGCAGAGGATGCGCCCAGTGAGGTACAGATTGTCGGGCTATCGCAGAGGATGCACCCTGAGAGGTATAGGCTATCGCGTGAGGATGCGCCTAAGGCGTGACGCTTAGGTTGCTGAACGCTCTCTTCTATCCGCTAAGATCCAGCATGGACAAGAGTGGATACTTCGTGAGGGGCACGGCGGTCCTTCGAAAAAGGACGTCCTCGTCCGTAAGCGGGGACAATGAAGAGAGTGCATCTTGAGTTACGGGTCGGGGACCTCTGCATCAAGATGGGGGTCAATCAGATTCGGTGTAAAGTCCCGGCTTATTGAGGGATACAATAAGGGTGCCGAATCTGTTGCCTGTGAAGTGGGAGGTGTATCCTCTGCTTCACTCGGTTGTTCAGGGGACACGTAAAGTCGAAGCTGGTTGACATGTACAGTGTCTTCCTGATCCATCTCGAGACGAAGTGTGACATTGGGATATGCCACACTTGTGACAAGGTAGGGTCCATCGTAGATGGGCAGCAATTTAGGAGTGAGTCCACGTTTGCTGGAGGTGCGCAGTTTGAGCACCTGATCCCCTACTTTGTACGAGACATCATGTGCCTTCCGGTCGTACGACCGTGCATAGGCTTCCTGTGCTTTCTCAATCCGACTCTGGATTAAGGTTAACGCATTCGTGAAATGACGTTTGACCTCCATATCATATGAGGAAACATTAATGATATGGGCCGGAGGGTTGAATGAGAGCGCGGCATCAACAGGGAGCATGGGTGTGCGACCGTACATGAGTTCAAAGGGCGAGTACCCTGTTGACTCATTCATGCTGATATTGACGGCAAACACAGCGTATGGTAGGTGTTCATCCCAATCGGTATGTCCTTGATGAACATACATACGTAGCCGTGTGGCTAGCGTCTGATTAGCTCTTTCCACTTCGCCGTTGGTCATCGGGTGATAGGCGGTAGAGTGGATTTTCTTCGTTGCGCAGATCGCAGTGATCTCAGTCATCAGTTTTGATGTGAAATCAGTGCCACGATCTGATTGAAGAATCTGCGGTGCCCCGTGCCGGCAGACAATTTGCGTTACAAACAGCCGGGCTATGGTGTGCGCAGTGATGTCCGGAGTAGCAAAAGCCTCGACCCATTTCGTAAAGTAGTCGATAAAGACTACGATGAAACGGTTGCCAGCTTCGCTAGTGGTCATTGGTCCCATGCAGTCGACACCTACCCGGTGAAACGGTCCCGTGATGGTGATAGGTTTCAGGGTCGCAGTGGTTTTCTGTCGAGCGGGCTTATTCCGTTGGCAAAGATCACACCGCTGACAGAAGGACTTGACATCCCGACTGAGGGAGGGCCAGTGGTATCTGCGAGCAATGAGCCGCGCAGTACGTTTAGCACCAAAGTGTCCAGCTAAGATGTCATCGTGATGAGCCCGGATAATGGTAGTAACCATGGATCTGGGTATGACGATCTTATTGGACTCGCCTGTCCATTTCTGAAGAACGTTATCCAACAGATGGTAGCCTCGCACATCATTCTGGTCGCCCAGAGGCTTAAGAGAGCGAATGATGTCGGCTAACTCCGGATCCTCCAGCTGAGCAGCAAAAAGGTCGGGGTGCTGCGCACCGACGGATATCTCGGCATAAGACTCTGATCGTACCGGGCGCTCCGCGCCAACAGTGATCGGTGCTGAATTACTTGAACGCGCCAGGTGCTGCACACCATCGGTCAAGGTCCTTGATCTCGCCAGGTGCTGCGCACCATCGGTGATCATCATGACATGCCCCTCAGGTCTGTAAAGGGGAGTATCATCAATACTCTGACCGGTGAGGGAGTTAGGATCCGGCAGGCGTGATAATGCGTCAGCATTACCATTAGACTGACCTTTTCGCGGCCGAATTGTCAGTTTGAATTCGGCGAGCGCGAGTCCCCACCGAGCGATCAGAGCAGAGGGGTTGGGCTTCTCCAACACTGCTTTGACCGCGGTATGGTCAGTCTGAACGACCACCTCGTGCTGGAAGAGGTATGGTCGAAAGTGCTTGACGAAATGGACAACAGCGAGAGTCTCCAGTTCTGTAATGGAGTAGTTTTTCTCGGCCGCTGTTAACCCTCGGCTGGCGTACGTGACAGGATGGTCGTATCCATGTTCGTCTAACTGGCTAAGAACCGCTCCTATCCCCGAAATACTTGCATCAGTTTGAAGGATAAAGGATTTCGAAAAGTCCGGATGGCGCAGGATAGGAGGGTTGGTCAGCAGGCGGCGGAGTTCATCGAACGCCTCCTGCTGAGGTTTTGACCACTGGAAAGTAGTTTCCTTCCGTAAGAGCTTGGTGAGTGGCTCGCTGAGCCGGGCACAACCAGGGATGAAACGCCTGTAGTAAGACACGAGGCCTAGGAAGGACTTGATGTCTTTGGCGTTTTGTGGAATGGGTAGGTTTTGGACGGCGGCCAGCTTGGCTTGGTCAGGTTCTAGGCCGCTCTGTGAGATGCGATAGCCTAGGTATTCTACCTCTGAGTGCGAGAATTTGCACTTGCTCAGTCTGAGCTTCATTCCACCCCGGCGAAGACGGGCGAACACATCTGCCAGGCGCTCAAGCATTTGGGTGTGAGAGTTCCCGAACACCAAAATGTCCTCGAGATAAGTCAGAACCGTGCGCCATTGGATTCCAGTGAGGAGGAGGTCCATAAGGCGTTGAAATGTCCCTGGCGCGTTGCATAAACCGAAAGGCAAGTAATTGAATTCGTAAAGTCCAATAGGCGTATTAAAAGCCGTCTTTTCCTTATCGGCCTCGGCAATCGGGATTGACCAATAAGCGTTAGCCTGGTCAAGGGTAGTGAAATACTTCATACCCTTGAGTGTGTCGAGGATGTCATCTATCCGCGGGAGAGGGTAGACATCCTTTTTCGTGACCTCGTTAAGACCACGAAAGTCAACACACATACGGTGAGAACCGTTTTTCTTGCGCACCAGGACGGTATTAGTAGCCCACGGAGACGTGCTGGGCCGAATAATACCTTTCTCCTGGAGCGCCTTGACCTCCTGCATGATGAGATCCTTTTCCTTAGGTGAGGACCGGTAAGGGAAACGGCGGACTGGGCGGGCATCGCCCGTGCTGATTTCGTGCTGGACGAGATCAGTGGAACCTGTGTCCTTTTCATCAAGAGCATAAAGGTCGGTGTATGCAACCAGCAGATCGAGTAAGGCTGCCCGGTCCCGAGGGGAGATGTCCGGTGAGATCACAGCATTGGCTTCGACCCACTGACGGTCGAGGACGGTGTCTGAGTCGACCGGTGATTCCCGTGAGGGCTCACTATGCATCTGCACATGACCGATGGTCGTGTGCGGGTAGAGAACCACGGAATGAGTACTCGGGTTAACTACCTGAAGTGGTATGTGACCGTTGGTCACGGTACTGACGCTTCCAGCAAATATACGTGTCGTTGAGATCCGGTGAGGTGCTTCGGAAAGAAGGCCACCTCAGGCACGTTCGTATAGATTGGTGGGACAGGTACAGTGAATCGTGTCAGGGAGCGAGGCTCCAGAATCACCAAGTCCTTCAGGGGCAAAGCGCCGCAGGCAGAAGGTGGGCTGTGGATGAGACCGTCACAGGGGATTCTGCTCTCTTTGAACTGGAGGAAAGATTTCTCCCAGTTCAAACTGACACAATTGAACCGGCCGAGGAAGTTGGTTCCAAGGACCAGTTCAGCTGAACAGTTCTCCTGTATTTGGACCTGAATCCGTTCAGAGACATCAGCCACTGTAACTGTGATGTAGGCTGCTCCTAGCAGTGGGATCGGGGACCCGTTGGCTGCGATAGGGCGTGCCCTGGTTGGTGATAGTGACAAGTTGGGCAGCTGGGCCGCTAACTTGTGGTCCAGGAGTGAGAAAACAGCTCCTGTGTCGACCAGTGCCTTCGCTTCTACCCAGTTGTTGAGGAGAACTTTGATATGGGGTGTCCGAATATCATTTGGGTAGAAAGCAGTGACCACATGACCGGAATCAGGTGTGGTGGCACCACTAGCGTGTTTGGTCTTACCGGACCGCTTTGGAATCGGCAGTCCAGTACGACGCAGAAGACCTACTAGAGCATATCCGACGGAGGGTTCCGGGTCATTTAGAAGGGTGGACTCATCCTGCACCGTTAGTACGTGGTCTGAGTGATCCTTCGGACTCTGAGTAGCTCCTAGTGATTCAACCTCGGTGTCCGATAGCGGAGGCGCGTTTGGCACGGGTGATGTCGGAGCATCTGAATCACTTGGCTCACGGTATCGGCCCTTCTCTAGCGTAACTGGAGAGGTTCCAGGCGGAGGTCGAGGGCAACCTGACCCGTGCAAGGTCGATAGATGACGACTTGCCCGTCTAGAAGAGGCCCGGGATCCTCTAGTTGACCCACGTGATGAGGCAACTGAGGAGGCCCGTGAGTGTGGCCGAGAGATGGACGAAGCCCTGGACCGCGATCGTGATCCCGACCTGTGTGAGTTTCCCGAGAGAGCACGGGTGTTCTCCCACCAGGGGTCGATCTGGTCAATCTCCGGCGTGGTCAGCAGGAGGGGTAATTCTACCGCGTCCAGCCGACAAACATTACGTTGGTAGTCAAACATAATGTTCTTGAACTGTTCTAAGAAGTCCAGTCCGAGTATGAGGTCAACAGGTGCCCAGAAGGGAGACGTAGTCTTGCACACATGGAGATGTACATCGATCCGTGTGTTCGGCTGGCGGTTTCCGGGCAACATGATTTCATATGGTCCCGACAGGATGGTATGAACGGCTTTACCATTGATGCTCATCAATGGGTTAAAGTCGTGATGTTGCTGGAACGCCATGACCGCCTTCGGACTTTCTTTAGCCAAGGCCTTATGAAGACGTTGGCTAATGATAGTGCGTGGGCAACCCGTGTCAAGGAAAGCAGGAGTTTCCTTGGTGTCCAGCAGCACGACGAAGCACGGTGTGATTCGGTCAAGCTGGGAGGGCACATCGTTTTGCACGCAGTGAAAACCGATCCAGCGTTGGACTTTACGGTAAAGACCCAACGGGGAGAAACGGCTAACAAACCTGACCTGTTTGCTCCGCAGACGGTAGCTGAGATAATAAGATACACCAAGATAGGCAAGGTATCCGGCACCGATCAGCACTGTCAGGGTAATTAGGATGTTAAAGATCAACTGGACCGGCCCGCTCAGGACAGCATGCAAGCCCTGGGCGAGGGTGTGTTGTTGACCCGTAATAACATGGTTTGCTGCCAAACCGACACCTTCCAGAGAGGCCTTGATGTCGGTTCCTACCCCTGCAAAGGCCTGGTAGATGGCGTCTGGTTGCAGGGATAGACCAGCGGTAAAGTTTACCAGCCGGTTGAGTACCGCTTCAATTTGCTCAGTCTTGTAAACGTACTGTTTAAAGAAGGCAAAGTTTGAAGGGGTCATCGCCAACTGGTCATGGAAGAGCGCCGGTGCCTCAAAGTGAGTGATGTTGAAACGCTGCTTCCAGAAGAGTTCCAGTGGGATGTGGCTCACATGGACCGCGCCAGACTCAGTAAACCAGCCCGAGCGATTTCGGAAAATCCCTGTAAAGTGGTGATGACACGGCACAATTGGGCTAGATTTAATGAGATCCGGGCCACCGGGGGTGGCGAAGTAGATGGTGCCGCCAACCTGTACAGGTAAGTACTTGTAGCAAACGTTCCCCACCCGGTACGAGTGGTAAACGTAGGTGGCGTTGACCTTCTGACACGGCCATATTGTCAGCGCATCGCCTGTGAATTCCGCTGTCAGGTCATTCCTCTGGAGGAATGCCCGGGCACCCAGGGTAGGGTCGAAGCGAAGCAACTGCCAAGTCAGATCAAGATAGCGTTGAGCGTGAGAGCAGAGCTCAAGCCACGTGAACCGGAAACCGTTAATTTCCGACTCCTTGATCTGCTGAGCCAGATAGTTCAGTTTGGCATTGACAGGATCGGGACGGCTGTCGGTTGCCATTCTGAACAAGTTTTGGGTCAAATTGTATCTCCCGTGGATGCGAAGGAGAAGACCCTGATCCGTCCGGACTGTGGTGGAACGTAGTTCTGGGCACAGTTGGAAGACGCGGGAGTTTCCCGGGATCTTGAGGGCAACCTGCAGATCATCGATGATGACGTGGTTCCCTGACATGGACGCAGTGTAATTTCCCTTGGGGTGATAATGACACCGCGCCGTGAAGTTTTGTGCAGGCCAGACAATGACCCCGTCTAGAGTAGTGCACTGGCCTGCAGTGGGACTGCATCCACCTACATCGCCTAAGGTGCTTAGGGCCGTAGTGCCGTCCCACGAAGCGACTTGTCCCTCCTCGATGAAGAGGTTAGTCACTGTCTTGCAGACGTCGCTGCAGCACCATTCATACATCACTTCCAATGTTTGGTTTGTGCTATAAAAGCCAGGGCGAATGCCGACAAGTTTTTGTGAACCAAACATCTTAGTGCGATGTGCTAGCGTGCATGCCGCAGGCGCTAAGTGCTGAGTGGTAATGACGTCTGCAGTGATGCCCCTAGAGCCGAAGAAACCAGTGTTGGTGCAGACTTTGCGGGAGCGCAATGTGCATTTCCACGCTGTGGCTGTAATCGGGTCTGAGCTAGGGACATACACCGTAACATTCATGCGCCGCGGGCTCCATGAAGATTGCGGTGGTTTACACTCTACACGCTGGGGTAACTCAAGTGGATGTCCGCTTCTTGAGAGACCCCAAAATTGATACTGAGCCGCCGGTGCTGACAAACTCACCCCTAGAAACAGTGATGCTACCAAGGTCAATTTTATTGTCAAAAACAACTGTACAAACGTAATTTGTAAGTGTTCACTGAATTTCACAAATCTGGCCTGAGGGGCAGTGTCAGATTTCTTCTTCGTCGCTGTCGGACGAGATTGGTTCCTGGCCGGGGAAATCGAGGACCAATCCACCGCACGGGTGGATTTCCCGGAGGATACCGATTTTTGGCGACCATGGGGCGACTGCCGTTGGGAACGGGGATTCCTCAACGATGCTAACATCTTCGTTAACCGGACGTAAGGTCTCGTCGACGGCCATGTGTTCGACGACGGGCGACTTGGTCGCGGCGGTCAGAGATGTCGTTTGGGCTGGTGCCGACGATTTGACCTGGGCTGTTGCCGACGATATATGTTGGGCTGTTGCCGGCGGTGTAGGATCATTTGCGGGTTCCTTGGCCGGGGGCGAGGAAGCAGTAATGTCCATTTTCGTTGGCGATGTCGCGGCAACAGTTGGCGCTGCTGCCGGTGATGTAGCGGCGGCAGCAGGCAGGAGGATCCGACTGGCCTGTTCGACTGCTCGGCGGACGGCATCGACTGAAGGCGAGGATGGCTCCCCGTCCAATAAGAACTTCTCGACGGGCGAGATGGTGATAGTCCCATTGGCAATGAACTCGAGTGCCCGGCGGGCGACGTCGGGTCGTAAGAGGCGCATCGAGACGGGTGCTGCAAGCACGACGTCGGCGGCCGTGAGTGCTTTGACATTTGATGGCTCGTTGAGGAGAGTCCACGGCAAATGCGGGTATTTCTTGGCCAGGTCGACTGACCAGATGGCCAACATCGCGTCTTGGACGGGCGATGGCGCTGTGAACAAGAAATCAATAGAGTCATGGACTGAGATAGATTCCTGGTTCCTACTCTAGGATCACCTGAAGAAGAAGGTAGTATACCTGACAAATTCATGGGCTCGACCTGGTCGAGGACTTCCGTAGCCGAATCCGTGGGGATCGAAGGCGGTGGTCCTGGAGGGACGATGCGGGCCGGTGGCGCCGAAGACGTCGTATTCGCGGCTGGAGCTGGCTCGGCAGTCTTAATTTTAGGAATGCGATACGATGCGAGGATGTTAGCGTGGCCAACAAACTGCGGTGTCGTCGAGGGGTCCAGAGTGACCGGCATCGCATACTTTGGTGGTGGTGGTGGCAGCGGTATGTCCGATACGTTCATCGGTACGGGTACCTGGGCTGCTTGGACCACTGAAAATCCAATACTGATTACGCAGACAGGATAACACTGTTGTGAAGAATCTGTCAGGTGTTCAGCAAGCGCCTCGTCATCCAGGTCAAGAGGATCTGGATGAGGAGGGCCATCGGTAGCCCCAACGGCGTTGTTGCGGCGTATGGGCTGCCGATAATGGTTTCCTGTCCCGTTGGGAGGGTGATAACCATTTCTTTGATGATACACATTTGTCCCCTGGGAAGAATAACCAGTATCTTGGTAGACATTCTCACCCGTGTTTGCCGGATTGCGCTGGGGACAGGCAGTTGATCGGTGCACTCGCACTTGACGACAATGAGGGCATGGCCTATCACATCGGTCCGTGGGGTGGGCACGTGTACGGCAAAAATAACAGCGACCACCGTTAGCGGCGTTGTTACCGGGAGCGGCACCGGTGGGACGCTGGGCCCGGCAGTCGACGTCGCTATGTGTACACAGTCCGTGGAAGGAGCACGTTTGAAGGTGTGCTCCCGACGAGCGTCGCCCGGCGGACTGATTTGGTGTCGACGGCTGTGGAGGCGGCGTCTGTCGGATTGGCGTGGGTGCACGTTGCTGAGCCGTGAGCTTCGCTACGTGGGCCATGAGCCTGGCCATTTCCTGTTTCAAGCGGCGAACCTCATCGGCGGAGGATGACGACGTTGGAGCGTTGCTCTGACGACCGTTTGCGCTTCTGTTAGGCATATCGGGATTATATCCGGCGTGTTTAGGTTCTGAAGAGAAAACGGCGTTAGATGGAGCAGTGTACCGGATTTCGTCCCGAAAGATTTGGGATTCTGCGTAACAGGCTGCCTTGAGTGTCTCTTCAAGAGTCGTGAACTCCCTAAACTTGATACTATCTCGGAGGACCGGCTTCAGTCCCCGCAGAAAGATAGGTTTGATGATAGAATCTCGGACATCCGTCGCGAGATCTGGATACGCTACCCTGGATAGTCTCTTGAGGTGCTCAAGGTAGACTATCGCGGACTCTGTCGGCTTCTGCAGTCGATCTTGGATCAGCTGCTGATGCAGATCAGAGTCGCGCCCTACCGGAAAATCTCTCCATAGAAAAGCCGTAAACTCTTCGTAGCGGGTAGGTATTGGAGTGCTGCTGCTAAAGTCCCGGTAGGAGGCGAGAGCAGGACCCGTGAGGCATGACTCCAGAAAAGCGATTTTATACACATGATCCGTTTCGCTTACACCCTGGAGTGTAAAGAAACGAGTAAGATGCGACATAAAATCGGTGATAGACTCACCAAAAGCACCGGAGAAGGTGGGAGGGGCCATAAAGCTGGACACGGGAGGGTGCCTCCGACCATTCATGGCCTCTAACTTTTGGTTGAGGGGTCCAAGAGCATTCTCAAATGCTGCCTGGACCTTGTTCTCGATCTGTGAAGGGAGATCAGTTTCCGACTTCATGTCCGAGGGTTCGTTTTCCCGTAAGGTGGTCAGAACAGACGTCCTTGCCCGTGAAGCAATTAAGTCAAATTGAATAGAGAGCGGCTCACTGGTCTGTACTGGCTGGGTACTGAGACGGCAGGAACGACGGGGTGTCTCTATTGTGTAAAATGAAAGTGAGTACTACTTTTGAATTCGCGGCGAAAGAGCGCGTGAATTCGGAAAACGCGTGCGCGACGGCGTTTGTGACGTAAATTGATTTAGCTTAAGACTAGCGACCACGGAAAGGGAGCTAGAATGGAATAGGATTATAAGATGTAAGATCAGAGTACATCAGGGTGACGCAGAAGGGAATTTATCTGGTCGCCCGTGATGGACAGAGGCATGGCCTGAGATATGGGGGAATCGATCCCGACCAAAGTGTAAGATTTGGGGCCTGGACCCAGCAATTAGAATAGATGAAGAGGACAGAAGATCAGGTGTGAGAGTAGAGAAGAGGCGGTTTTCCTGCCGAGAAATAAGGTGACGGATGAACCCGCTCAGGAGGGATTTTTCCTGGAGGCTCGACCGCTGTACTAGTTTACAAACCTTGGGGCGAGGCGGACTCGTAGCCGGCAAGATCCTACTCACCAGGAGTAGCGCATAAAGTGGCATGAGGTGAAAAGGATGGGGTCAACTGAAAATGAACTTAAGAGGGAGCAATAAATAGGGACAAAACTAATTTACAAACCCAGTTACGCAAAGGGGTCGCGCAGTTACGCAACGGGCCTCACTCGCCAGGAGCGATTGCGATCTCTGCATAGTGAGACGGACTATACAGGAGGTTCCGTGTTGGACGACATTCGCAAGTAACTTACAGCCGTGTCCGAAACGGGAGCCCGCATTCCGAACAGAACGGACACTCTCCAGGAGTATTATACACAGCTGGTGGCCGGGTTTGCCGATCACTGAGATGAAGTGAGGTTCGCAGGTCACACAGTAGAAGAGGGAAGGAGCACGGGTACCAAGGGTGCTATTCTGACACACTCAGTCAGTTAAAATGAAATACTCTGGATGTTTTGAGGGCGCACCCGAAAACATCTAAGGGATCACAGGTACAAGGTGTCCCTGATTGAATAAGAGTGTAAAGTTTGTATCGAGGCATACTCAATACCTTCGCTGAGGCGGACTCAACGGTGCCTATTACTTACATGACTAATAGAGGGTGGACCGCGGAGGTGGACTCTGGGTCAGTGGCGACTCTAGCGCGGGCATCGTTAAGCCAGTTAACGAAGGCGTTCGAGTGAAAGAAATATGACAGGGGGTCCTATACACTCTAGGCCCAACCGGAGGCTGTGCCGCGGTCCCTTAGGAACCACTACGGCGGGGACACTAAAGAAGATCTATGTATGACAGCTCGATGAGATGAAAGAGGATGAGTGAATTTAGATAAGAAATTTACAAGAAGATTGCCGAACCCTTGCAGACGTCAGACACAGGCAGTACCGACTGCAAATGCCTACCGTCTACACGAGTCAAGCAACCAACCCAGCTGAGGCCGAGTGTAACTCGTTCAAACCTGCAGTTAAAGCTTGAAAACAGCCACGTGCTGATCAAAAGTGCCGCTACCCGGGCGGACAACCTGATCAGTACGCAGGCTAGTGAGCATCTCAGGTGGTGTACATATGTGGACTGATGTTTCCCAGGCATCAGCCCCCAGACACACACAACCCTTGGACAAGAGAGGTAGGTGATAGGACCATGCGCCAGCGACCACCTACAACTCAAGTAGAATACTCATAGGGCCGACAGTAACCTGGTGCGGACGTCGAAAGGTAGGGGTATGAACCAACACATGACCTTGGTGCTGACTGCAGGTGCCTGGAATGAGAGTATTCAAGTATCATATCGCAGTTGCAGACGCCAGGGGTGAGTGCCTAAGGCCAGCAAACCCCTGCAGTAGCACGTGATGTCACCGTTGCAGACGTCAGAAATAGGATCATGTAACCTCAATTCCTGCTGCGAAAGCATGATACATTGTCATTGCTGACGTCAGCAATAGGGCCCTGAAGCCAGCTTTCGGTATACAGCAACACGTGATGGTGCCGTTGCTGACGTCAAAAGGTGGGACCGAGGGTCTGATACCTTAGGTCAATGACATGAGATGCAGTTGTTGCAGACGTCAGATGTGGCACCCGTAAGACCTGCACATCTTCGAATAGTGACACGGTGCGTCACTATTGCTGACGTCACAGATGGGGTGCAGAGAACCAGCCGAACCTGTTACAACAACTTTGGCTTCACCTGTTGCAGACGTCAGAAGTCATTACTGCTGGAGTGTTAACTTAAACAACAACACGTAATGTCGGTTGCTGACGTCAGGAGTAGAACCCGGAGGGCTACCCACCCCTTAAAGCAACAGCAAGTGAAGCGGCTGTTGCAGACGTCGGCGGTTGCATCCGTGGGGTTGAACCACACAACAACAACAACCCGTAACGTTGTCGTTGCTGACGTCAAAGAGCATGACCCGTAAAGTCTATGGTCTAAATGCAACAACCGGAGAATGGAAGAATCAGACCTTACAGTAAGTAGAAACGAAAAAGATAGAGGAACTTACGTAAGGGTGTCATACTGTAGCGGTGGCGTCCGAAAAAACGAATTTTTTTTTTTTTTTTTTTTTTTTTTTTTTTTTTTTTTTTTGACACCGCTCAGATGACCGAGAAAGGAAAAGGAAAAAGAAGAAAAAAAAATAACCGAAGACGAGGAATACGATAGTTGGACATACGCGTGTTAAATGTGTAAACAGTTGGTGTAAAATTTTGGGGCCGGAAAAGTGAGCAATTCCGACAGTTTCCGCCGACAGACAAAAATACTGTACACAATTAACAAATCGCAGCCACGTATGAAGTCCAGAATCATACGTGGAGGGTGTACTGTATCATGGGGTCACGGACCACCAACAGTCAGGAGAGGCCATAAACCCCTACAGCTGTGATACCAGTACCCGCGTATGGGTATACTGTAGTTACAGTACGGGAATGGGCACAGGCGTACTGTAATGGCACCCACCCGGAGGGCTACAGTATACCACCCAGGATTAGAGAAGAGGGGGGGAATAAGGGAAAAGGAATAGATAAGGTAGTTTACAACACAGATTAAGTATGTAGAATGTACAGAATAAATCAGAGGAGAAATACAGAATACTCGATATATAACTCAACTCTGTTACAGTTAACACGACTCTGGGGATAAATAACTCGACTCAGGGGGAATTTATTACTCATAGGGGATAATACACACGCATGAGATAATTATTTACACATATAGATCACATTTAGATCACTCGTAAGGGCGAATCCCGTCTTACAGTAATTAAATCTGATGTTTAGGGAGAAATTCCCGACCTACAGTAATAAGTCTTGGTGGCACGGGAAAAATTTCCGACTTGCAGTAATAATACGCGACTTGAGGGGAGGTATCCGACCTACAGTAGCGGTAATCCGAAATAAGGGACATGCCCGACCCATTAGGCAGTAAACCCGAATCTGGGGGGTCTCCGACTTATTGGATGGCTAGTACCCGATTTTAAGGGGGCTTGTCCGACTTAAAATGGGAGTTGACCCGACCTGGGGGTAGTTCCGACCCAAGGGTGAAGATTTCTGCACTTAAGGGCGAGTGCCAGACTTAAGGTCGATTTTCCAGCCTCGCCATGTCACATTTTACGCCATGTCACGTGTATGACAGGTTTATCTTGGGAGAGCTGGGGAGGTTTGGGTATCTCATCAGGTAATACCGTGTTTTAGACGTCACATTGATGGTGAACCATATCAGATTGATCCTATTACAGTGAGTAATAGGCTGTGACTCCTGATGGATACTGGCATTTTCCCCAGGCTTCCCAAGTTGGCGTTGGGGCCTAACCTGGCAAATGGTGTCTATAGAGAGATCTATAGTTGGTTCTCTTGGGTTGTCCTTGGGGTCTTGCTGTAGGGTAATGGACAACGCTGCCAGGCTAGGTGCGACAATCCCCGAGTCCTACTCAGTGAGAGTGGGGACAGGGTCACCCGTAAAATGACCTAAATTATGGGACCCGATTATGAACCAGACAGCCCCTTTTAGCCCGAACCTGAGAGGTGGAGGCCCTACTTATCTGTGGAAACCTTGGGAAACCGACTTAGGAAGGATTTCCCAACAAATAACCCACAAACAACAATAATCCCCTGAGAAGACTCACCTGGTCCTGTTTCTCAAGCGATTACGACGCAACGGGCGGCAAGTCCCTGGATGCTTTCGGTCTTCTGGCACTGGGAGCGGGGATACGATCCTCAAACGTCCTAGGCGGCGAGCGGCGGCGAGCGGCGGCGAGCGGGAGGGAGCGGGAGCGAGCGGGAGACGAAACTCCAACGTTTAATTCACGAACCGGGGCGGTCGGACACCTGGCACTGATGGGCAGCGGGGTACTGTAGGCGGTGAGCGGCGGACGCAGTAAGAAATGCAAGGGTATGCAAATTTATTTAAAATAATAGGCGGCGGACGCAGTCGAGTATAAAAATATGCAAATTAGGAAGGGCGGCGGACGCGAAATTGCAACAACCGAATCGGAACTTGGTGAACCCAAGAATGAGCGAAAAACTAAAGAAACATGTCCTTTTAAGGACATGTTTGGCTACAGCTGCAGCTTGGGCGGAGTTTCTCGGCGCTCAAGCTAACTTCTGCAGCTAGACGCGATGCAGAAGATGCCTATGAGCACATAGACATTTTTTCATTCACATGCGTTTAGCACTGAGGCCGACTGCAGTGCCTATGCTAAGCATATGAACGTCTTTAGCTAAAACTTCTTAGCTAGTCGTTTTGCGTAACAAAAACGACGCTAATTTTTGATGATAAGAGGTGCGTGAGTGCACCAAAAATAGCCATGTGCTCGTGGAGCACGACTGGCGGAAGCTTATAGCTAAAGGGCCTACTGTAGCCCGCGTTTGTAAAGAAATAAAAATACAACAAAACGAAACATAGAAATGCATGAAAAATATAAAAACGAATGTAAAATGTATGTGTAAAAATGAAATAAACAAAAGCATGATCGAGTAATAAACGAAACATGAAAAATAACAAAATGTCGGCATGATCGGAATCACGTGACGTTGGAGAATTGAGCGGCACGTGACAGGCCAAACGGAAATTTACATTATTATTCGGCCAAACGGGACGTTCAGCCAACAGGTACATTCGGCCAACTGGCACACAATAAGTAGATATGCTAACGGCCACGCTTCACAGAATTTAATTATTACTATAATGTGTTTTTTATAAAATGCTTCCGAATAGAAAAGTGACACAAATCAGTATTGTCGTCAAAATCGTTTACATAAAGTTCTTACTGTAAAATTTCTCACTGGAAAAATTGGTGAAGGTTAGGTCAGTATGCTCACAAATTTCCAGTCCTACATCATATATTGTTTATCAGAAAATCGCAGAAATCTTAAACACTACTTGCTTTCCACTTTCATTATTTGGAAGCATTTTAAGAAAAACAGACTATATACCCATGATCGGCGCGAAGTGCGGGAAAATTTTGAGATTTTGACCTTCTAAAGTTCACCAAAGTGCATCTTTTCGGTTTTGAATTCCTTTTGAACCATGATCTTAATAATTTTCATCATTTTTAGAACTTGAGTTCGGGGGGGGGAGGCGGCCGCCCCCCCGCCCCCTGTGTCTGCCACTGCAGCTGAGCATGCTCGCCTAGCCACGAGCAGAAGTATTAATCGGACTTCTGCCAGAGCTTTCCGTATTGAACAAACTTTCACGGGATCGCTGCATCGATCATCTCAAAATTTATGAACTATACAGAATCGTGCAGCGCGCGGCAGTCGCGCTAGCACATTATGTTCGTGCGAAAAAGTGAGTTCGTTTTCTTCGAACTCAAAAATCTCAAGAACGGTAGGGAGTTGAGAATTAAAAAAAACACCATTAGATAGATAATTGAATACGCTTCCGTAATATGGTTTAAAGTATCGAAAATTACGTTTAAGTTTCAAGTTATTCATTTTACACTACACAAAAATTCAAAAAGTGTGATCTCATTTTACACAATATCTATGTGCTTCTGGGTGATGGCTTAGGGGTCGTTCGATAGCTCTTCAAAAGTACTTCATTTACTTTTTTTGAACATTATAACCCAATATTTGCCTTGGAGAGAGTGTCTCAAAATTTCGAGTGATTTCAAAAATATACTTTTTCTACCTGTAGCTCCATCAATATTGGTCCCAAAAGAGTCTTAAGACACGATTTCTGAGAGATTCTACCTATTTTTATATAGGCCTATGATAAGTTGAAAATTAATCATACCTCAAAATCAGATATTTTGGGTAGTTTCGTGCGCTGAGTTTCATGGCACCATTCGTTTTGCTTGTAAACAAAAATTCGCACCGCTACAGTATGCCAAAGTTTGAGAATTTATGATTTTCTTGCATTTTTCAGTAGTCTTGCTAAGCAAGCGATATTTCGAGATCGGTTGGATTTTATTTGATGAATAAATATTCATTTTGTAGAGGAGAGAATAGGCTCTCTTTTGATATATTACTTACCGTAAATAATTGCATATTACATTTTTTCATAAAGTTTAAAGTGTCAAAAATGAGCCGTCAAAATTGAAAAAATTTCGTTTATGGGCACTCCCGAGCACCTTCCCATCAGAAGCCGCAGAATTTTATTTTCCTATATTGTAGCCCATCCATTTTTACTGCTTTGGTTAAATTTTCATCAAAATTTTTGTACCGTTTTGGGAGCTGCACTGCTCTGAAGAAGGCATACTTATGAAAATTTCGTATAAATCATTGTATTTGCCAGGTGGCCCTTGTCTACCCCTTGTGATATATTTATTACCTATACTGTAGCATTATCAATTAAATAACAGACTATAATTTGATGTATTAATTGTTTCACAAGCAAATATTTTACGCTCTGCAAGAAAGTTTGAACAGTCAAACTTAGAAGCAAAAGTGAAGAAAAATCCTGCTTAGAGGCACTCCTGAGCACCTTCACCTACAATGCTGCAGAATTTTATCTTTTTATTCTTTTATTCATACATTCCTACAGTAGCTGTGAAAGCAGCCTCGTGATTTGAATACCCCTTGAGAAGTTACATATATCCTTAGAAAGCAAAACCCTGAAAATTGCTCAGAAATCAATAATTTTTTTTTGCATTTTTTTGCATTTAGTGTTTTGCATTTGTTAAAAACATTGGTTCTGTATCTCGATACTAGAACCAGAAAATAAGGAGCATAAGGAGAAAATTTGCTGAAAGTGATATGAAAAGTTATATTCTTACTGCTTTTTTTATAAACTATAAACAACCTATCCTAAGCAAAAAATTGGACTAATGAAAAATATTTTCTCAAAACTTTCTAGCCCAATTAATCAAAAGTTGTACCAGCTACTACTCTTTTTCCCTGAGGATCTCACCTTCCATAGGAATCATTTTTTGTTCAACTGTGGTGGATCAATGGATTACGATGGTTGCACTAGGAGCATGGAAAAGATTTTGGAAATGTTCAAATCTTTCCACAAAAAAATGCATTATCTACTTTCATAAATAATTAAAGTGTGATTGACAGAGCATCACATAAATAGTATACATAATAAATAAAATATTGAATTGGTAGTATTTTTTGGAATGCTGATTAATTGTAAGCATGGCAGAAGCGTAAGCATTTTGACACACATCGGCATCATAAAAATGTTCCATATTGATATGCCATTACTATAGACCATGGGATCCTGTGCTATGGAACATGTGATCAGCGCCACTCATTGACAGAGAAAACCATGAGCCATTATTCTGAGATTATCAACTTGTTCCCCCTAAGACCAACTGTTTTGAGGAAAACCTGTTCATATTTCTTGCCAATGTGTGGTTACTTTTCAAATCAGTCACTAGCCAGCAAACCACTTTCAAACTCCAAATGAGAATTATAGAATGCAGGATCTTCCAATGCATCTTCATCTTCACACACTTCATCCACATTTTCCTCAACATAATAAGTATCAATGTTATTACATCAGTGGGCTGCCTTTGGAGACCAGAAACTTTGTATCTGCTGATGCATCAGTAAATCATCCTTGCTGAAAATATTACCATGTCGCATCTCTTGGGCAATAGTGTTGGAATCAAACTTCTGTCATCTAGCAAGGCCCTCTTCAAACTTCGACAAGAGAAAGCGTCTTTGATTTAGTTTCAATGGATAACAAGGTTGATTCTTCCCCAATGCCCATCCTTTGGCCATTGGTTCAGATACTCCATTTTCATTGAATCCTTGCAATGCTTTTTGCATCTCAGGCATTTCAAATGTTAATCTAACTGATTCGAGATGATTGATGTAGCTTTGTATTACAGCATCCTTGAGGCTAACATGCTGAGATGCCAACTGATGTCGGCCTGCTAGAAGATGGTGTAACAGGTTTCCATGCCTTGCAGATGACATAATGCAACCTTCTTCTGGACAACTGAATGTATTGTCTTGGCTTAAATCAGCCTGGGCTGGTTTCCCAGCATCTTCATTTGCTTGGATTTTGGTGTTGCATTTCTGTTGTGTATCTTTTGATGGTACCTTCAGTTCAATCCAAAAATAGCTTTGTAGCATTGCTGATGTAGCCAGCTGATTTTCATCATACACAAGCATTGCTTCCAGTCCTAGGACAATGGTTCTTTTGTTCTCAACTGATACAATCTTTCCAGTGCCAATTTTATAAGCAAACCAATCACGTGTAGCATTCAACTCAAACAAAAAATTTGAATATGAATTTACACCAGGCAGCTTCTGAAGCACTGCATTTGATGTTGTCAATTTGCCATAGATCAATGAAGTGCCTGTTGTACCCTGATAAGAAGATGCGCACCTCAGAAATCTTTCTGCAATTGTGCATTTGTTTTTTTCATCAACATACAAGCGTATGTGGTGTTTTACTAATGCTGCTATTCAATCACAAGCACCCTTACCATGCTAAGATTCACTGAAATGAAAAAATTAACTATACTTCATGTTCAAAGCAATGTTTTCTCTTTATTCATAATCTAAATGAAATAAAATGAATTCATCTATGCTTTGCTTGTATTCTTTATGAAAATTTTGATATTGGTAATTATCAGGGTCTGTGCTTTTTTCCAAAATGTAGCAGAAATATGCATTTGTCTTGTAGACATCAAACATGATTTTTGCCACATATATTTGAACTTACTCACCTGATATAGGTTGATTCTAGAAGTCCCGAATAGTTTGATCCCACTCTTTGACTATCAATTTCATGGGCAAATGCAGAACCATCTTTTGATCAAAAGTTGTTGAACACCTGAAGACTCTATTTTGATTGTGCATGTGCAACCTTATTGATGATAAGTTGAAATGACTTTCAATGTAGAACGTTGTTCCTGAACAGTCATTTGGGCAGCCAGATGTTGGCGTTCTGAACTGCAGTGGATTGATGTTGGGGCATAAGTTAGCTGAGATATTGCATCGATTTAATGAATAATTCATTTGCCCATTAATGTTTAATTCTCAAAAAATTCAGGAACTTGGAATTAATGAATTACATGTTTTCATGAAAAGTTTGTCAAATGAATCACACCATGAATCTGGTGCTTGACAACCAAAAACAACCACATCTACAACAATTAATGAAAGTACATTGAGAGAAAATTCCTCTAAGAAAGGAGTAGGGCCCCAAGGTCGAATTTCAAAAAACTGTTTCATCAATGCTGTATCTGATGTTTGAACCAGTGAAATGGCTAGGGGAAAAATATTTCCACTTACAATCACGTCGATTCAAGGATCATTCTATATGTTTACCTTGTGTATACATATGGATTTTCGAGCAGCATGTCTGGTGATGGTGATATAGTGTTATCACCAATTACAAAGTATGAGCTAGAAAAATGATAGCTGGATAAATTTGTGAACAAAATAATGCATGGCCGTGGATCTGATCATTCAGCCCATCCCTTATAAGCAAAAGAATCATTCCTGTTTTCTATTAATCAAAAGAATCTTCATATATACATAATTGAAACCAGATCATGCCTTCACCGACTCAGCAGTTAATATAACCCCAGGAAATAATAGCCCATAGATTAGTATGCCAAAAAATAAACTTCATCTCCATCAATAAGTGAACCTAACAATCGGGCTAGAAAATTTTAAAAACAAAATATTTTTCATTGGTACAATTTTTTGCTTTGGATAGTTTGTTTACAGTTTATAAAAAAAGCAGTAAAAAACTGTTGGAGCAGAATATAACTTTTGATATCACTTTCAGCAAACTTTCTCCTTATGCTCCTTATTTTCTGGTTCTAGTATCGAGATACAGAACCAATGTTTTTAACAAATGCAAAACACTAAATGCAAAAAAATGCAAAATTAATTATTGATTTCTGAGCAATTTTCAGGGTTTTGCTTTCTAAGGATATATGTAACTTCTCAAGGGGTATTCAAATCACGATGCTGCTTTCACAGCTACTGTAGGAATGTATGAATAAAAGAATAAAAAGATAAAATTCTGCAGCATGGTAGGTGAAGGTGCTCGGGAGTGCCTCTAAGCAGGATTTTTCTTCACTTTTGCTTCTAAGTTTGACTGTTCAAACTTTCTTGCAGAGCGTAAAATATTTACTTGTGAAACAATTAATACATCAAACTATAGTCTGTTATTTAATTGATAATGCTACAGTATAGGTAATAAATATATCACAAGGGGTAGACAAGGATCAGACAAGGGTCACCTGGCAAATATACGAAATTTTCATAAGTATGTCTTCTTCAGAGCAGTGCAGCTCCCAAAACGGTGAAAAAATTTTGATGAAAATTTAACCAAAGCAGTAAAAATGGATGGGCTACAATATAGGAAAATAAAATTCTGCGGCTTCCGATGGGAAGATGCTCAGGAGTGCCCATGAACGATTTTTTTAAAATTTTGACGGCTCATTTTTGACACTTTAAACTCTTTAGAAAAATGTAATATGCAATTATTTACGGTAAGTAATACATCAGAAGAGAGCGTATTCTCTCCTCTACAAAATGAATATTTGTTCATTAAATAAGATCAAACCGATCTCGAAATATCGCTTGCTTAGCAAGACTACTGAAAAATTCAAGAAAATCATAAATTTTCAAACTTTGGCATACTGTAGCGGTGCGAATTTTCGTTTACAAGCAAAACGAATGGTACCATGAAACTCAGCGCACGAAACTACCCAAAATATCTGATTTTGAGGTATGATTAATCTCTCAGAAATTGTGTCTTAAGTGGATGATTCGTGACTTTTATCAAAAATCATTTCATTTCTAGTATCTCCCTTTTGAGTGGATGATCACGACCCCACCACAAACATAATATACATCATATGCTACTTGCATGCAGGGGCATTTTTTGGAAATTATTTTTTAATTTAATCAATAAACTGTATATACGAAACTTTCCGAATATTCAAATAATCCACATTGTTCCCAGCACTAAGGATTGTCCAAAAACAGCGGTTTTGACTCTCTGTTTCTACAAATACGTCAAATCATTCTTGCTCTCCTTTAGTCGTGCGAAATGAGATTGACAAGCAAGTAGTTCTTGCGGCCAGAAATTTTGAAGCATGGATAAAAAGTACTGTCTTATCGATCACCTTTTTTTCCTCAAATGCGGTCTTTTGAGTTTGAGGAAAAAAATTTTGGGTATCGTTCTCATTGTAGAAAAAATTTCGGGGAATTTAAAACGGAAAAGATGCGTTTTGGCGGACCTAGAAGGGTCAAAATCTCAAAATTTTCCGGCGCTTCGCACCGGTCATGGGCATACCTGTAAGACCTCCGACCAGTTGGGGGGGAGGCAGTGGTTACTCAGCGGCGCGCCCGGCGCTGAATATCCTTTCGTCTTGATTTTTTTTATTCAGCGCCCGGCGCTGAATAACCAAGCATGTTAATTTTTTTTTATGCAGCGCCGGGCGCTGAATAACATTTCATCATTACGTTGGTTATTCAGCGCCCGGTTCTATTATGTTACAATATACTTCTCGCGTTGCACCCGTAGAGTTTATGTTTCATCAAAATATCAGTTAGTTCCATCATCCAAAATGAGTTGATTCGAAGTACGTACGCGTTGGATTAGGGTAAACCCCTCTGAGCTGCGATCAAACTACGACTGGTCACTTGCAGTCGATCCGGCTAAGAATGAATTTCGACAGCTTACAATTATTTACCATTACAATTGGATTTTTTCAAGTGATTTGTGGTTAAGGAATATGATTTTAATCTAATCTTCATTAGTTTCGTTGCAATATATACAATGCCAGTCTATTTCTAGAAGCCAGACTTTGATATAACGTTTCTACTACTGTGACTATAACTCGCAAAGTCTTCACCCCTATTAGGTTTTGGACTTTTGCTGGAGTCTCGAAAATGATTGAACACGAATTGCAATCTGCTTAGAAATAAAGAACTGGCTAGTCAAAAACAGTTCCTCATCAAGCATACGATTTTTATCATTCGGTGGGTGTACAGCGAAGCTTGAAAATCGTGAAACGAGTCATGGAAAAATTTAACAGAGCACACATTACTAGTGGTGGCGATCTTTCTATTCATCAAGTTCTGCTAGCAGCAACCTAGAAGTTCAACAGTGTTATTTGCACTGTATTAGAACTTAGAAGGTCAAGAGTTCAGGATTACTTGCTTGTTCACTTACACAAAACACTCCTAGAGTAGTTCTTTTTCAACAGGTTCAGGATTAACTTTATTCCATATATATTACCAACGAAACAGATTACTTATAGTTTTTTCGCTTTTTGTGTTTTATATGTCTCAAATGCGAATATTTTGTTCACATGACGGAAAAATTCGATTCTTGACAATCACATGAAGTAACCACTAGAAAAAATGGTTAAAGTATCATATACGTGGAAAATAGCTCAACTGGCAACTACCAGACGGGCTAGTTCTCGGCACCAGACAAGGGGCTAGATTTACCAAACGCATCTGAGCCTTTCTATTGATTCAGTGGCGTAAAAATTGACCTGTACCAAACTCTGCACCACAGAACTGACACACACTGCACCACAGAAAATAATAATGAACTGAACTAATTGAATGGCGTTTTCTCTTGCACCTACTTCTATTTATAGGTACCACTGAACCTCTAGAAGAGTTCAGGGCACCTCTATAAAGGTTTTGCTTGCACCAAAATGTAGCGGTTCAGTGATACTTTATTGTGCAGAATTCCAATGGTCACATAGATTATTGTTTCCATGTACCCAAGCCAATGAGCTATAGAAATTTCACAATTCATGCGCTAACAACCAGAGTAGGTGTAGAGCAATGTTCGAAAAACAACTCACTATTTCCCACTACGTTGGCCAATTTCAGATGCTCACACTAGAAAACGCACCAATATAGTTTTTCGTACGTTGACAATTATCATTTTCAGCTTTTTTAAACATTTTTCCCAAATAAGTATAATTTCGAAAAAACAGCGGATTTTCCAATCTCATGAATTATAAAATAGATTCCTGCACTAAGCGCCATAAAACTGTAATTTCGACTAAATGTATTTGTGCTTGACACCACTGGGCATGTGAGAGGTACGACTCAACCACCGTACTTGTGAATTGTGAAAGTAGCCCCAGATCAAAAATTGAGTCAGGGCCAGTTTGATTGGAAAACTGGCTAACAGTACAGAGAAAAGAATTATGTTCAACATGATAATTTCATTTTTATTTTGTTCACAAGTGTCTAGACTGTCCCATAGGGAGGGGTACGAGGGGGTATTACCCCTACCCGAAGTCCTAAGAATTGATCACTGGTTGACTAGTTTTGTCAAAACTGGTGCATTTATATTGGACATTTAGCTAATCCGACCTTGGGAGCTCTTGATCTGAAATGAGCCCGACACTTTGATTGTATTTTGTCAATTTTCTTCGAAATAAATGTACTACAGCCGGTTTTCTAACCTGATTTGGCCCGGCAAAGACGGAGAGGATTTGAGAACCAACCGAATTTCTGTATGGACTGACTACAGATAAACCCATATTGTTTTTGCAAGTATATGCGATTGTTATGGTAGCATGCTCTTTCATGCTAGAGTCATGCGCAGTGTTAGACAATGAGAGAAGTTCATGCTGGTTGAAGAATCCAGATCTTTGGTTGGGGGCCAGATCTCTGATCTTCGGTTGTCTATTATCAATCCAAAATAAATGTGATTTTTACCGTTTTGCCCATTTCTAGCTCATTTTTTTTTGTTATCCAGTTGGTTGACCGCAGTATCTGGCTGATTGAAAACATCAGTACATCGCCCATGCCTATTCATTTGCTACATGGTCATCTCAGTTCATTTTGACATACAATATTCAAAGCTCACACATGAAAATCCACAAAATTAAATTATCAAATTAAGCCTCTTCGTTGAACTTCAGCCTTGAGAATTATGTTGTTACGTCTTATAATCACTCATGTCAAAGTTTCATGAAAACGGAAATCCATAGGCAACTCCTAGAATAGTTCAGGAATCACTGGCATACCAGTAATTGTGGGAGGACTGAGTGGGACCTCCACCCCCAACTTGGTCGAACCTTATACCCATCGGAGCCCCCACCTTCAACTTGGTCAACCCTATACCTAACCCCCCCCCCCGCACACTTGAAAAAAATTGGGAAAAAAGTGGCTTTTTGGGTAAATTTTCGAAATTTTTCGCGTTTTTTCGACCCCCACACCCAAATCTTGGGATCCCCCTGACGGGTCGGATCTCTTACAAGTATAATCACTGGTGCAAACGGTCTCTATTACTTTTGACTTTCGTTCACTAATATCGCTGATTAGGTTAGTATTTTCAGCATATAATGATTCAAGTCTCGATTACCGTAGTTATCGTCGACGGGCGCTGAATAACCGTGTGTCATGCCACTGGTTATTCAGCGCCCGAAAAAATAAATAAATAAATAAAAAAAAATCATAATGCTTGGTTATGCAGCGCCGGGCGCTGAATAAAAAAAATAATGGAATACTGTTATAGAGCGCCAGGCGCTGCATAGCCCCTGCCGGGGGGGGTAGGAAAAAGTCGAAATTTTTCCCAAAAAAGGCCAAAAACATACACTTTTTGGCGAATTTTCTTAATTTTTTCCCAACTGGGGGGGGGGGGTTGAGGGGGAAATGATTTTGGGTACTGGGTTGGCCAAGTCGGGGGGGTCCCCTCCCACCCCAACCCCCCAAGTACAGGTATGGTCATGGGTACATACTATCTGTAAGACCCATACCTGTAAGACCTCCGACCAGTTGGGGGGGGGGGTAAATCCGAAATTTTGGGGGGGGGGGGGGTAGGAAAAAGTCGAAATTTTTCCCAAAAAAGGCCAAAAAACATACACTTTTTGACAAATTTTTTAAATTTTTTCCCAACTGGGGGGGGGGTTGGGGGGGGAAAAATCATTTTGGGTACTGGGTTGGCCAAGTTGGGGGGGTCCCCCCCAACCCCCCCCCCAAGTACAGGTATCGTAAGACCTCCGACCAGTTGGGGGGATTTTTGGGGGGGGGGTAGAAAAAATTCGAAATTTTTCCCAAAAAACATACACTTTTTTGAAAATTTTTTCAATTTTTTCCAAACTGGGGGGAGGGTTGGGGGGAAATGATTTTGGGTACTGGGTTGGCCAAGTTGGGGGAGGTCCCCCCCAACCCCCCCAAGTACAGGTATGCATGGGTATAATCTTGACTATTTTCT
Source organism: Romanomermis culicivorax (assembly GCA_963922205.1). Taxonomy (NCBI): domain Eukaryota; kingdom Metazoa; phylum Nematoda; class Enoplea; order Mermithida; family Mermithidae; genus Romanomermis; species Romanomermis culicivorax. The sequence continues at coordinate 5,241 of CAWUHX010000400.1, read as the reverse complement.
ATCAGGCGCGGCCGTTAGCATATCTACCTCGACTTACTAATTAATGCTCAACAGTTTCTATCGATCAAGTTAGCTCGTTTCATTTTCTAATCGTTTCAGTCAATTATGTCGCCCAAAATTGAGATTTTTCATCAATTTCTCAATTTTTTCTCTCCATGCTTGGAATTTTTTAAACGTTTGCATCCTGAAATTTTGCATTTATTGAAGTTGGAAATTCAAGACATCATTCTAGACTGTGATTCTAGAACTTCTGTTCATGAATATCTGTCCAGCATTTTAGAATAGAAGAATATAAAAACCGGAAAATTTTGCCGGCGCTCCGCACCGGAATTTGAAACAAATTACATTTCATCAGTTTAATTTTAATTATTTCTCAACGTTGTGAAGGTTCAGAAGAAGTTTCAGAAAAGTTTTAGAAAGTGAAAATCCAAAAATAATCATTCTGGATCATATATTTTAAAAACTAGATTTAAATTTTGTGTTCATAAATGGTAATTTCTAGAAATTTATCGTTCGAAAAAATTTTAAACCATCAATTTGTTCGTAACCTTTCATAAATTTGACCGAAAAGCTATGAGTCAGAAGCGTAGAATTTTTCCAAAAATACTTTCATTAAGCTTTTGAATTGAATTTACGTTAAGAAAAGAACAAACACTTCAAAAAGTTGATAAATTTGACGTGTTGATCTCTTTAAAAAAATCTACAAAGGAAAAAATGCGGATCTTTGTTAAATATAAATATTTAATATGCCAGATTGCCAATTAAACATGAAATAAAACGTTCAGGTTGATGTTAACTATTAACGATTGAATGGTAAATTGAGGTATACATGCTAAAAGTCGGGTCTTAGCTTGGTAATAAATAATAATGATAATTAAAGTTATAACCGGCGCCAAGCAACGGAAAATTTTCAGGTTTCGACCTCCTAAAATTCACAAAAATGCATCTTTTCAATGTGGAAACCCCAAATTTTTCTTCCAAATTTTCGGAAAGACCTCAAAAATTTTTCCCACATTCCAAATTTTTTTCACATTATAGTGTAAATGTGGAAAAACAGTGCAAAACTAAATAAACTAAAAACAAGAACTAAATAAAATTAGATGATTCTAATCGGAAACACGGAAATGTTAAGGAATGAGTATATTTTAGCTGAAACGCTCAAATTTGACTTTTTCTAGTGTTTTGACACTTGAGAAAGATAACCAGCACATTTTCAAAGCGCGAAATGGCCCCTACAGAAAAATCCTACCTACATCAAAAATCGAACCTGGTCTACCAGCCTATGGACTTGATGCGTGTAAGACCCTTGATACTATTCAAACTAACAACTTCATTTGGAAGAGCCTCAACAGCGCTGCGCCCTTTGGGCGCAGCTGCTGTATCCTAAGCCTAAGCCTACAGAAAATTTTAAAGGAAAAATAAATGTCTGCTCACTAGTCACAGAAATCTATGCTCAAAATCAACAAGCAACTCATCTACAATAATTAGGCTGAAGGCCGGGAACCGACTTATAAAATTTAGCCATTTGTTGCACAGGCTAGGTCGCAATGTGCAGTGCAACTTGGGAGAAAATTTTAATTGCACAGATAAATTTTCGGTTGCTAACTCTTAAGTCAGTAAATTGGTGTAATTTTATCGGAAAAACATCAAAAAGTAGTTTTCTTGTGTTTCTAGTCAGTGTTTTATTTGCTCAAAACTTTTTACTTCATTTGAGGAATAAGCCCAAAAATTTTTTCCTTGTGAGAAAAAATCAATTTTTTTTAGTTTCCTTGCTCAAAAATCGCTCAAAATCATTTCTGATGTGTTTTTTGAACGTTTCTCATTAACTTCCGCCAAAACACCGACATTTTTTCTGCAAAAAGTTTCGAGCTATGACCTGCTTGTAAATATACCTGTAATTGTAGGGTGTTGGGCGGGCACCTCCACCCCAACTTGGCCAACCATATACCCAACCCCCCAGACTTGAAAAAATGGGCAAAAAAGTAACTTTTCTGGAAAAAATTTCAACTTTTTCCGACCCCCCTCACCCAAAATTTTGTGTTTATCCCACCCCCCCAACTGGTCGGACCTCTTACAGGTATGCTTGTAAATAAATATTTAAGTGTGTTCACATGAGCCAAGTAAGGGAATAATTCAACAGCATAACCTTTATTTCTTATATTCCTTCAACGACATAAAACAACCTAATTTTGACATAACAAGTAATTCAAACAGTTTCAGTACGTTTTTAGGGTGAAAATATTTTTTGTGCCATTGGCACAAATTTTTTCGGTCCTCTGTGCCAATGACGCAAATGTTCATGCACAAAAAAAAACACTGCAGTAGTCATGAAAATGTACATTCCAACAATTTTGACGATCAAAGGGAAGTTGGAACATCTGCTCAAGCCGAATCCGATGATGACCATGAATTGGCCGAAACAGCTGTTGATGTAGAAGCTTGCGCTTCACAGAATTCTGCAATTAATTCGGACGCTGAACACTCAAGACTGATCATAATGATGATGAAAAATGCTGCTGTATGATGCACAAAGAGACTCTGCAACACAACAAAAAAATGGTCGTTTCGAATCAATTGACAATCTGAACTCACTTAGCTAGAAAAGTTATCAAATAATGAAGTCAAATATGCAATCTGCGAACAAAACAAATGAATTATTCTCTTGCTTCGCTCTTGTAAACACACTTAAATATTTATTTATAAGAAGCAGGTCATAGTTCGAAACTTTGTGCGAAAAAAATGTCGGTTTTTTTTGTTGGAATAAGATGCAAGTTAATGAGAAATGTTCAAAAAATGCATCCGAAATGATTTTGAATGACTTTTAAGCAAAGAAAATAAAAAAAAAATTAATTTTTTCTCATGAGGAAAAAATTTTTCAATTTTTTCCTCAGATAGGGCAAAAGTTTTTGGCAAAAAAACAGGATTGGAGAAAAAATGTAAAGGTTGGTATAAATAACTTGTTCGGCGCCCAGCTCCGAAAATTTTTCTGGGATTTTGATATTCTAGAACGCTGGAAAACGAATCTTTTCAACTTTTATTTCCTCACAGAAAGTTCAATTTTTCAGTGAATTCAATGAATTTCCAGTCTGCCAAACTACACAATTCAAAAACTTGCACTGTACCACTTGACCGAAAAAATTTGGTTGCACAGCCCGAAATTTGGTTGCTATATGTGCAAAAGAAAGCCTGGATCAATTGTTTTTTTCAGACCAGCAACCAGTGTTTTTTTTGAGCACAAACATTTGTGCGAATGGCACCAAAAATTTCTTGAATGCTAGAAACATATTGAAAACATTAGGGATGGGACGGGTATCTGAGTCCGAGACCTCAGGTATCCGAGCATTTTTTCAAGTCCGGTTCCGGGTCCGACCTGTCAAAAATTTCAAGTCCGAGTCCGACTTTTATATGTCAAATATAACTCGGACACCTGATCAATTAAAATAATACAAATAATCTTTCAAAAAGTTATAATCATATTTAAAATTATTCAAGGAAAATGAGTTGAGGCAAAAAATTTATTCATATGAAACTATTTTTGAATTGTATTTGATGAACAAAAGTTTTTCAGCTGTTTTACCATGTAAACGATTTCGCATAGGATTGTAAATAAGACGTATCAAATTTTGTATAGAATTTTGTTTATGTAAGGCTAGCTCAGTTTAAGTTTTTGCCTCTGTACATATAAGACATAGAGTCTGAATCTTATCGGACTCGCACCTGAAAGTCTGAGTCCGAGTAAGCTGAAATTTGAAGTCCAAGTCGGATTGCACAAAAAATCCTGGTCCATCCCATCCCTAGAAAACATACCTGCAAGAGGTTCTACCAGTTGAGGGAGTGTCGGAAAAATCGTAAAAAAACCGAAATTTTATTTGGGGAGGGGGAGCACCCCAACCCCTTTCTGTATTTCAGAAGGGGGTTGGGGTGCTCCCCCTCCCCACCTTGGTCTAATCCTATACCCAAATGTCGGAATTCGCCTCCAAGTTGGTCAACATCCAACACCCATTCAACTAAGATGTCTGACTGGTCGGGGGGGTCGAAAAATCGCAAAAAGGTTGAAAAGTTTCCCCAAAAACGTCAAAAAAAGGTACTTTTTTCCTAATTTTTGCGAATTCAAGGGGATTCGGCATAGAGTTGACCAAGTTGGGGAGGTCGGACATTTAGGTATAGAGTTCAACCAAGTTCCCCGGGCTCCACCCCAACCCCTCCCCCAATTACATGTATGCCTCCAAAACTCTAAAATATCGGGGGAAAAAGTAGTTTTTTTGTTTTATGTTGAAAAAATTTGCGAAATTTTATTGATTCCTTGGGTGTTTCGATTCGACCCCCACTCCAAAAAAATTTTGGGTTTATCCTTCCCCCCTTAACTGATCGGGCCTCTTACAGGTATTTGTGAATAGAGAATATGCAGAATTTCTTTTCATTCATGAGTCATTGACAGTCTAATAAAGTTTGCTGCAACAATACTAATACACAGTTCGAAGAGAACTCATTCGTGTTCGGGTCGAATACGAGTAGGTAATATTTTATTCATTGGCTCGGCGCTTTTTTTTTGCATTTTCAGCCCATAAAATGTCTAAAAATCAAAAAAATTTAGTGTTTGACTGACTGAAAATTTTGTGCCAATTGGCTTGAATGCTCAAAATTTTTTGTGCCAAAACCATGTTTTACCACTACTAGCAATCAGATTTTTCCACAAGCTGCACAGTGGAACCGAGAGCCTGATGGCTCTTCAATTATTTCTAAGGGTTTCTTGTCCAGAAATCAGTGTTTTTTTTTTGCACGAGCTCTTTTGCACAGTGCAAAAAAATAATCAAAAAAGTTTTGCACGCCGAAAAATTTTTTGTACTATAAACAGGGTTTTTTTTGTACAACATCAGATAATACGTTTGGGATGATGAAAAATATTATACATTACATGATAGGTGAAGGTAGACATTCTGAAAGCCGCGTCTTAGCTATGTAATACATAATAATGATTGTTAAAGATAATTTTGATAATTTTTAGTTATAATTTTGAGATTATTACCTTCCAAAAAGCACCAAGTTGATGTGTTGATCTTTCCCAAACAAATGTATGAAGGAAAAATAGGGATCTTCCTTCATTAAATATAACGATATTGAAGATCGCTAATTAGACATGAAATAATCCGTTCAAGATGATGAAAACTATTAAAAATTAGTGATAAGTGAAGGTAGACATGCTAAAAGTCGCGTCTAGTACTCTGCGTTGATACCACTGCT
>CAWUHX010000399.1:0-209969 GCA_963922205.1 Romanomermis culicivorax | reverse complement strand
TTTTCGAAGGACCGCCGTGTCACGTGCCGCTCAATTCTCCAACGTCACGTGATTCCGATCATGCCGACATTTTGTTATTTTTCATGTTCCGTTTATTACTCGATCATGCTTTTGTTTATTTCATTTTTACACATGCATTTTGTGTTCGTTTTTTATATTTTTATGCATTTCTATGTTTCGTTTTGTTGTATTTTTATTTCTTTACAAACGCGGGCTACAGTAGGCCCCTTTAGCTAAAATCTTCTGCCAGTCGTGCTCCACGAGCACATGGCTATTTTTCGTGCGCTCACGCACCTCTTATCATCAAAAATTAGCGTCGTTTTTGTTACGCAAAACGACTAGCTAAGAAGTTTTAGCTAAAGACGTTCATATGCTTAGCATAGGCACTGCAGCCGGCCTCAGTGCTAAACGCATGTGAATGAAAAAATGTCTATGTGCTCATAGGCATCTTCTGCATCGCGTCTAGCTGCAGAAGTTAGCTTGAGCGCCGAGAAACTCCGCCCAAGCTGCAGCTGTAGCCAAACATGTCCTTAAAAGGACATGTTTCTTTAGTTTTTCGCTCATTCTTGGGTTCACCAAGCTTTCGTCCGGTTGTCACTTCGCGTCCGTCGTCCTTCTCGATTTGCATATTTTTATATACTCGATTGCGTCCGCCGCCTATTATTTTAAATAAATTTGCATACCCTTGCATCTCTTACTGCGTCCGCCGCTCACCGCCTACAGTACCCCCGCTGCCCATCAGTGCCAGGTGTCCGACCGCCCTGGTTCGTGGATTAAACGTTGGAGTTTCGCCTCCCGCTCGCTCCCGCTCCCTCCCGCTTGCCGCCGCTCGCCGCTGCTCGCCGCCTAGGACGTTTGAGGATCGCATCCCCCGCTCCCAGTGCCAGAAGACCGAAAGCATCCAGGGACTTGCCGCCCGTTGCGTCGTAATCGCTTGAGAAACAGGACTAGGTGAGTCTTCTCAGGGGATTATTGTTATTTGTGGGTTATTTGTTGGGAAATCCTTCCTAAGTCGGTTTCCCAAGGTTTCCACAGATAAGTAGGGCCTCCACCTCTCAGGTTTGGGCTAAAAGGGGCTGTCTGGTTCATAATCGGGTCCCATAATTTAGGTCATTTTACGGGTGACCCTGTCCCCACTCTCACTGAGTAGGACTCGGGGATTGTCGCACCTAGCCTGGCAGCGTTGTCCATTACCCTACAGCAAGACCCCAAGGACAACACAAGAGAACCAACTATAGACCTCTCTATAGCCACCATTTGCCAGGTTAGGCCCCAACGCCAACTTGGGAAGCCTGGGGAAAATGCCAGTATCCATCAGGAGTCACAGCCTATTACTCACTGTAATAGGATCAATCTGATATGGTTCACCATCAATGTGACGTCTAAAACACGGTATTACCTGATGAGATACCCAAACCTCTCCAGCTCTCCCAAGATAAACCTGTCATACACGTGACATGGCGTAAAATGTGACACTGGTGTGGGACAGGATTGAAAACTCAGATTATTATAATCGCCGACTATGATAATCGAGCTTTAATCAGCTGATGAACTTACCGATTGCTTAAATCCTGGATTGAATTAATCGACGTTTAATTGGCCGACAAACTTACGAAAAAATTTAATCCTGGATTACAAGTGACATTTAATCGCCGATTACTATGATCGGTCTTTAATCCGCCAACAAACTTACCGCCATAAGACTTTTCTTTTGGTTATCAAGAAGGAACAAAAATTTTCCTATTCCACCCGCCCTGTCCTGGCTGACACCCAGCAGAATTTATATGCTGTGTGCAATGTCACGATGCGCACTGCCATCGTGCGTTTCCCTCTGAACCCGTAGACTTGATGTTTCACGCACAACTCACCGTGCCAAACCTGCATATTAGTTATGGGCAATACTGCACTCGCTCAGGCGATACAGGGTTGTGCAGTTGGAGGTAGCGCACGCTACCGCTCGGTGACCCATGGTACAGTAACTATGGTCACTTTCTATCGAGAGTGAATTTTCAGGCTGAACCTTACAAGCTGTTGACGGTCCGTTCCGTGGAAAAAAGGCAAGTAATGGCCCTTAAGGTTTACGAAAAATCCCATTAGCTACCACCATTTTGGTATTTAAAGGAGAAAATTCTGTCGGTTAGTTTTTGGCATTTGTTGACTTTTACACAAAATTATGTGAACAAATGGCATGGTCGAGCACGGATAACTTTCAAAATTGAATCACTTGGCGTGAAGTTACCTCTGAGGAGTACGTGTATAGAGTCAATCAATATTTGAACCATCACGGATTGCGCATCAGGTATAAATCTGAAATCTCCGAAGTCCACCAATATGACAGTTGCAAGGTGCTGCTCAACAGAATTTATGACGAACAAGTTGATTATTTTACTTAAATGGTTTTCACTCGGAGTGATGTACTGTGTTCATATGAATTCCGAAACTAAGCATCAGCAGGGACGAACAGTGTTTTTTTTGTGTCAAAACATGGTTTTTGGCACAAAAAAATTGGAATGGCACAAAAAATTTTGGGCGTTTGTGCCAATTGGCACAAATTTTTTGACTGGCCGAAAGCTGAATTTCCTCGATTTTTAGTCATTTCTTCAGCCATACCTGTAAGACCTCCGACCAGTTGGGGGGGGGTAGGAAAAAAGTCGAAATTTTTCCCAAAAAAGGCCAAAAAACATACACTTTTTGGCAAATTTTTTTAATTTTTTCCCAACCGGGGGGGGGGTTGGGGGGGGGGAAATCATTTTGGGTACTGGGTTGGCCAAGTTGGGGGGGTCCCTCCCCCAACCCCCCCCCAAGTACAGGTATGATTTCAGCGACTGAAAATGCAAAATTTTCTCGGCGCCCTGCGCCGAGTCAATGAGTAGAATCTCCTTTCTTTTATTTGTCTAGAATCTGAGAGAAATTATATTCGAATAGTATATTTGTAGTGATCGCAAGAAACTTTGAGATTGTCAATGATGATTGGAAAATGAATAGAAATAGTTAACTTCCACTGCCCATACCTGTACTTGGGGGGGGGGGGTTGGGGGGGGGACCCCCCCCCAACTCGGCCAACCCTATACCCAAAATCATTTCCCCCCCCCTAACCCCCCCCCAGTTGGGGAAAAAATTAAAAAAATTTGTCAAAAAGTGTATGTTTTTTTGGCCTTTTTTGGGAAAAATTTCGACTTTTTTCCTACCCCCCCCCCCCCAAAATTTCGGATTTAACCCCCCCCCCCCCGAACTGGTCGGAGGTCTTACAGGTATGCCACTGGCCTATTAAGTGTTTGATTCCGAAAACCGAGAATTTTTATTTTTTATGTTTTGATTCGAACAGAAAAATTGACATTGTTGGCACAATTTTCTAACACAAAAATTTACGCGACGCGACTTTCGGCTTAGGTTTTTTCAGGAGAAATCAATTATAGACATCCTCAATTTATTTACATCGGGTGTTAAGAAGAAATTCGTATCCGAAAATTAAAGAAGAATATAAAATGCCTTGAAAAATTCTATTAAAAATATCTGAATTCTCGCAGCATCCGATTTCTTTTCGAATCGTATAAACCGCTTTTTCCATCAGTTTTTCCTTATCGCCCTGATGACGTGCTTAGATTGGCACGATTTTTAATGCAAATTAGTGCGGGCGGAAGTATCTTTAGTTATGTTTTTATCAAATATTTGGCATAAAACTTTTTAAAGGTTTTTCAGTATGTTTTTGGGCTGCAAAAAAATTTTTGTGCCATTGGCACAAATTTTTTTGGCCCATTGTGCCAATTGGCACAAATGTCCGTGCACAAAAATAAAACGCTGGGGACGAAGTGTTAGCCCGCTTTTGATCAATACCTGTACTTGGGGGGGGGGGGGACCCCTCCCCAACTTGGCCAACCCTGTACCCAAAATCATTTCCCCCCAACCCCCCCCCCCCCCAGTTTGGAAAAAATTTGAAAAAATTTTCAAAAAAAGTGTATGTTTTTTGGCCTTTTTTGGGAAAAATTTCGACTTTTTCCTCCCCCCCCCCCAAAATTTCGGATTTACCCCCCCCCCCCCAACTGGTCGGAGGTCTTACAGGTATGCTTATCCCCCAAAATTCGGATTTACCCCCCTCCCCAACTAGGTCGGAGGTCTTACAGGTATGCTTTTGATCATACCTGTACTTGGGGGATCCAAACCCCCCCTCCAGTTTGGAAAGAATTAAACAAATTCCTGCAGAAAAGTGTATGTTTTTTGGCCTTTTTTGGGAAAAATTTCGACTTTTTTCTACCCCCCCCCCCCCCCACCGTTTTTTTTTCCTTCGAAGATTTTTTCCACATGAGAACCGGACCCAAAATTTTTTTCCTCATTTTCCAAAAATTTTCCTCATTTATAAAAACGTTTATAATGTTGCTACGGATCATATCTGTAAAGACCCTCCGGACCAGTTGGGTAGGGGGTAGGAAAAAGTCAAATTTTTTCCCAAAAAAGGCCAAAAAACATACACTTTTTTGAAAATTTTTTTTAACTGGGGGGGGGGCGGGGAAAAATGATTTTGGGTACAGGGTTGGCCAAGTATGGGGGTGGTGCCCCCCCAACCCCCCGCCAAGTACAGGTATGCTACGGATGCTTTTTTATGCATTTTAGGAGCATGCCCAAGCATTTCGTTGTATTTGGAGTCAGAAACCTGCAAAAATGAGGAAAAAAATTGAGAAAATTCTGGTTATGTTAGTTAAAAATGAGCTCATGAAGAATATATTGGTGTTCTACAGGAGCCATGTTAACGATAGAGTTCTCAGGAATTTATCCGCTCTACTGACATTTCTGTGGTTCCGATTAGAATCACCTAATTTTATTTAGTTCTGCCTCTTGGTCCGGCGCGGAGCGCCAGAAAAATTTGTCGATTTTCACTTTCTAAAACGCTGGAAAATGAACCTTCACAACGTTCAGAAATAAATTAAAATCAAACTGATGAACTGTAATTTGTTTCAAATTCCGGCGCAGCGCCGAAAAAATTTTCGGGTTTTTATATTCTAAAACGCTGGAAAATAAATCTCTCCAAAAGATATTCATGAACAGAAGTTATAAAATCGCACTCTAGAATGATGTCTTCGATTTCCATCTTCAATAAAGACAAAAGTTCAGGTTGCAAATGTTTGAAAAATTCCAAGCATCGAGAGAAAAAATTGATAGAATTGATGAAAAATCTCAATTTTGGGCGACATAATGAACTGTTAACGATTAGAAAATGAAACGAGCTAACTTGATTGATGGAAACTGTTGAGCATTAATCAGTAAGTCGGAGTAGATATGCTAACGGCCGCGCCTGATAGAAAATAGTTGAGATTAACCCATGATCGGCGCGAAGCGCCGGAAAATTTTGAGATTTTGACCCTTTTAAGTCCACCAAAAACACATCTTATCGGTTTTAAATTCCCCAAAATTTTTTCCTCAATGAGAACCATACCGAAAATTTTTTTCCTCATTTCGAAATTTTTTCCTGAAAAGACCCCATTTGAGGAAAAAAAACTGCACCCCCCCCCCCCAAATTTCGGATTTATACCCCCCCCCCAACTGGTCGGTGGTCTTACAGGTATGCCTGTACTCAGGGGGTTGGGGGGAGACCCCCCCCCCAACTTGGCCAACCATGTACCCAACATCACCCAACCCCCCCCCCCCCCTAGTTTGGAAAAAATTAAAAAAATTTGCAAAAAAGTGCATTTTTTTTTACTTTTTTCGACCCCCCCCCCCCCCAATTTCGGTTTAACCCCCCCCTCCCCCAACTGGTCGGAGGTCTTACAGGTATGCTTTTGATTGGCCGAAATTACCACCCCCTTGTTGATTGGTCAAAATTTTTGAGATGTCGAAAATGCATTATATGCGTTTTAAATGGTTTTAATTAACAACTTCACTTGGAAGAGCCTCAACAGCATTGCGCCCCTCGGGCGCAGCTGCTGTACCCTAAGCTTAAGCCTAAGGAAAATTTTAAAAAAAAAATTAATGAAAAATACATATGCGAAAAACCGTCTGGGGGCGGTAATTTCGGCCAATCAGAAGAGGACTAACACTTCGTCCCTAATGCTTAGTGATTCGGAACGAGTTCAATTTTGCAGGGTTTTTTTTGCACACAGCAACCAAATTTCGGGCTGTGCAACCAAATTTTTTCTGCCAGATTGCACAGTGCAACTTGAAGCCTGACTGCTCTTTTGATTACATTATAGGGTTTTCTGTCCGGAGATGCATTTTTATGCGTTCTAAAATGAGAAAAAGTGAAAATTTTCCGGCGCGAACGGTGTCAATTTATTTATAATTTTTGTATTATTCCAGTGTGCGCCTAGAACACTAGTGCTTATAGGTTCTAATTATCAAATTATTATTGATAAATGTTTCATCCTGTATTGTTTTTTGACGAATTTTATTGAAAACTATTGGTCATTTTATTTTCCCAAAATTTTTTGCAATCTCCATACAAATTTTGATTTTCATGTGATTAAAACATTTTGAGAGTAAGACAATGCTAGAAATTTTTGCCGATTGAAAGATCCAAATTCTTAGTCGCTTGCCTAGTTTTTGAATTTTAGTTTGTCTGACTGAAAATTCATTAAATTCACCGAAAAATCGAACGTTCTGTCTGGGAAATAAAAGGTGGAAAGATTCATTTTCCAGCGTTCTAGAATATTGGAATTCAGGAAAAATTTTCGGCGCTCCGCGCCGAACAAATTACTCTAATGTAGTCATATCTAGGCAAGCGACTAAGAATTTGGATCAAAAATTTCTAGCATTGTCTTACACTCAAAATGTATTAATCACATGAAAGTCAAAGTTTTCATATGAAGATCGCAAAAAAATTTTGAGAAAATGACCGAGAAAAATGTTAGTTTTCATCAAATTCGTCAAAAAACAATACAGGATCAAACATTTATCCATAATATGTTGATAACTAGAAGCTATAAACACTAACTAGAATGACCTTTTCTAACCGCGCGCTAGAATAATATAATAAATTATAAATGAATTTGAAACCGGCGCGAAGCGCCGGAAAATTTTCACTTTTTTCCATTTTAGAACGCAAAAAAATGCATCTCCGGATAGACAACCCTATAACCTAATCAAAAGAGCAGTCAGCCCTCAAGTTGCACTGTGCAACTTGGCAGAAAAAATTTGGTTGCACAGCCCGAAATTTGGTTGCTGTGTGCAAAAAAAACCCTGGTTGCTGCACTGTTTTTTCCACGAACTTTTTTTCCACAAATGTGGAAAGAGGTCAAATTTTTTTCCACATGTGGAAAATTTTTTGAAGACAAGTTTTCGTCTTAAAATCTTCGTTTTTTTCGCTAGAAAATGCTCATGAACGCTTTATTTAAGCGTTTTGAGCTTTTTAAAGTATTCTGATAATCATTCTGAACAGGCCCGTATTTTGAAGGGAAGGAGGGAATTCCCCCTAAATTTTTTTACATTTAAAATTTTCAGCAATATCATTGTACTTATACATCACAATTCCCAAATTAAATTATTATATTATACTTTTCGTCAAACAAAAATTTTGAGCACTAATCCAAGACACATAACTAACTGAAAATAAGTCGTCGGCTAAATTTTATAAGTCGGTTCCCGGCCTTCAGCCTAATTATTGTATATGAGCTGTTTGTTAATTTTGAGCATGGATTTTTGTGACTAGTAAGTAGACATTTATTTTTCCTTTAAAATTTTCCTTAGGCTTAGGGTAGAGCAGCTGCGCCTTAACGGCTCAGCACTGTTGAGGCTCTTCCAAATGAAGTTGTTAGTTAAAATAGTATCAAGGGTCTTAAAGTAATATTGTGTTTGTACTTTCTGGTGAAATTGTGTAGTGGTAAACGCATTAAGTCCAAGTTAGTAAGATTTTTCTGCAGTGACAAGGAGTATGTGACATGTGTGCAGATTTTATGCAAATGAGTTCCTGAAGGCCCCGCGTCCCCAGATTTTCGAACTGATTTGGATAGCTGGCATCTTGAGGAGTCCGAAAATGCCAGTTTGGACTATAATTGGGAAGGGAACCGACTTGTAAAAAAATTCGAAGTCGTCTTTAGTGCATAAATGATTTTCTTTTTATTCAATGAATTCTAAAAAAATTTGGAAAATTCCCCCACTTTTTAAAAATCCTGGATACGCGTACGATTCTGAACATATATCTCAAAAATTAAATTTAAATTTTGTTCGTATTTGGAAAAACCCTAAAAAACCAGAGATTTTTCAATTTTTTGATTTTTTTGAACCAAAAAACAAAAGCCTTGCCAACCATGCATTCCGGACTGTGATTTTAGAACTTCTGTTCACGAATATTTGTTGCAGAGATTTATTTTACAGCATTTTATAATATAAAAACTCGGAAATTGTTCTGTTCTTCGCGCGGGAATGAGGAACAAATAACTCTTCATCAGTTTGATTTTAATTTACTTCTCAACCTTGTGGAAGTTTATTTTCCTGCGTTTTAGAAAGTGAAAATCCAAAAAATTTTCCGGCACTCGGCGCCGGACTAACGAATAAATCAAGTTGGATAATTTTAGTCGGAACCACAGAAATGTTCATAGCAGATAAATGTTTGAGAACTATATCGTTAATATGCTTTCTCTGCTCCTGTAGAACACCAATATATTCTTCATCAGCTCATTCTGACTAACCTAACCAGAATTTTCTCAATTTTTTTCTCATTTTTGCAGTTTTCTGACTCCAAAAACATCAAAATACATCGGTTTGCTCCTAAAATGCATAAAAAAGCATCCATAGCCACATTATAAACGTTTTTGAAAATTTGGAAAATGAGGAAAAAAAATTTAATTTCGGTTTTCATGTGGAAAAACTCTTGAGCGAAAAAAAGGGTGACCAAGCACACATAAACTAATTGGAAATAAGTCGTCTTTACTGCAAAAATGATTTTTCTTTTTATTCAGTAAAATCTAAAAAAAATTTGAAAATTCCCGTCTTTTCAAAAATCCTGAACACGGGTATGAAGCCTTATCACTCTTTATAGGGTTTCCTACCCAGAGATGGATTTTTATGCGTTATAAAATGGAAAACAGTGAAAATTTGCAGGCATTTTGCGCCGAATTTTAATTATTTAATAATTTTGCTATATTATTTTAGTGCATTTCCAGTGTTAGAAAATGTCATTCTAGCTAATGCTTATAGCTTTTAATTATCAATATACATTATGGATAGATGTTTGGTTCTGTGTTGTTTTTGGCAAATTCAACGAAAAGCAAGATTTTTCTCAAAAATTGTTTGCGATCTTTAAAAACATTTTGACATTTATGTGACTTAAACTTTTTGAGTTCAATTAGAAATTTTTGCTTGTTGAAGAATCGAAATTCTTGGTTGCTTTCCTCTAGTTTTTGAAATGAAGTCTGCCCGACTGAAAATTCATGAAATCAAAATCCCGGGAAAGTTTTCGACACTACGCGCAGAACAAGTTACTCATAGCAACCTTTTCATTTTTTCTTCAAAATTCAGAAAATTGGGTTTTAAAAGCCAAATACTGACGCAATTCAAATAAAATACAAGAAAACTAGCTTTTGGTGGCTTTACCAATAGAATTGAGCTAATTTATTGATTTTTCAACCAAGTGCAACCAAAATTTTTCCCCAAGTTGCACATTGCATCCTGGCCTGTGCAAAAAACCCTGCTTTCAAATATAGACAATCCACATAGCCCAAGTATTATTTTTGGCCATACCAACCTCGGAAAAGCTTTCACTCATTCATGGTGTGGTCACTGGTTGTGGCTACCCACTAATTGGAACGAATATTCCTGAACTTTTGCGTAGTTTAGTTTTGATTCCACCTAATGGTGTGGTGCAAGAGCAACTGAAAACTATTTTTATAATATCGATTGCTGTTTTTCTTGAAGATTTTTTCCACGTGAGAACCGAACCCAAAATTGTTTTCCTCATTTTCCAAAAATTTTCCACATTTTTAAAAACGTTTATGATGTACCTACAGTTGCTTTTTTATGCATTTTAGAAGCATACCCAAGCATTTTTTTAGTCAGAAAACTGCAAAAATGTAGAACAATTTGAGAAAATTCTGGTTAGGTTAGTCAAAATGAGCTGATGAATAATATATTAGTGTTCTACAAGAGCAGGTAAAGCGTGTTAACGATAGAGTTCTCATGAATTTATCCGCTATTAACATTGTTGTGGTTCCGATTAGAATTATCCAACTTTATTTAGTTCTTAGTCCAGCGCGGAGCACCAGAAATTTTTTTTTATATTTTTACCTTCTAAAATGCTGGAAAATGAACGTTCACAACGTTGAGAAATAAATTAAAATCAAACTGATGAAGTGTAATTTGTTCCCTATTCTTGTCGTATTTTATTTACGTGCATGCGTTCGATAAAAATAGAACACATGCAGAACACAGATTTGTCCTATCCTGTACGTGCGTGCAGAACACAGAAAAGTTGGGGACACTCAGAGTGTCTTTCGATATTTACGCAATGATAGTAAAAATGCTGGAGAACGACTGGCTTGTAGAAAGCACTGTGTTGTGATTCCACAGAACTTCCCTTAATTGTTCAAGGTTATTGGATGCCAATACTCGGAATGCACTTAGCACCTATACTTGGACCTTACAACCTTACTACTACTCTAGTTATAAATGATGAAAGGATTATATATTTTATTGTACAAAAACTTACAAAACAAAACGCCATGCTTCACAATGTTCAGTGTGATGAAAAGGCTAGTAATACAATATGATTGCTCGGGAGCAGCGGGACAGACAAAAGATGACCACGCGAGACCAGAACAAAAAACAAGAATGAATTTATTACAGCCTTTCCTGCTAGTGTAATCCTCGACGTTGTGAACCTTCTGTAAGCTCTGAACTCCAAATGATGCTTTCTTCCAAATCTCTTTGTAACTGATGAGTTTACACTGCTGGCAACTACACTCCTCCCCCTTTGACCTAAATCGCCTTAAGTGATTCGAATTTTCTTTCTATGGCTTTTAGCTGTGTTGTTGTTAGACTTTGCATTGAAATGCAACAGTTTAACCTCACTTTTATAATCAATTGCGGAGTCTACAATTGATTTAGTGGTATACAATTTTTGAAGTCAAATTTTTGGTAGGGCTTAGTAGGGTAGTTTAACCGGTTTTAGCATTGTTTCTTCTCTTCAGTTCATAAGCAAATGATCTTTCTTTCCTCGGCGGACCTGAAAAGGTCCGCCGAGGAAAGAAAGATCTTTCAACTTTGGTGCCAATCGTATATTTGCAACAAAATTTACAAAACACATTTGAGCAAAAACAGAAAAAAGCACAACAATTTTAACAAGATTTCAACAACAGGGCAATTTGCAACAAAATAATATTAGGGCCGTCTTGGTCTAGTGGTTATCGCCTGTTACTACTAATCTCAAGAACCAGATTCTATTCTGGGTGTAACCCGAAATTGAATTTCTGGTAGCTGGCCCAGGCAGACACAGCCTTTCATCTAGAGATGGGCCGGATCGACTTTTTTGGCGACAGCGGATCCAGATCCGGATCTTGAAAAATTTAGTTCAGTGGATCCGAATCGGATCCGGATCCAAAAAAATTTGGTTCAGCGGATCCGGATCTTGAGGAACAGATCCGACTGCATCCGGATCGGATCCGGATCTGTCAATAAGTATATGTACTATGTCTAATTTGTCTAAAATTGAGTTGTATGAATTTATATTCATTGGTGTCAATAGATTAATAGATTATTAATGATTGAGGTGTTCGTTTATTGAAATAGTTAACATGTACTAATTAGTAATTTTCATTCATTAAATTGTATTCACGCTTAGATTAATATTGGTTTCATCAGAATAGAAATGAATAGAAACGGAAACTTTTTTCAGAAATTATGGATTCAAGTTCTTCTTTAACTAGCAGAGTGTGGGACTACTTCACAGTGTCCCCAGATGATGAAGAAAAGGCCAAGTGCAATAAATACAGTTTGTAGGCGAGCTTGGAACACTGCTTGCCAGGGTCCACTCAGCCCAGTTAGCATGTTGGCGATAGTGCGGCAAATGAGGAGGTGGGCCTATTCCATTATGAGGTAGGTCGCCGAACAAGTCCTGCTTGTCAGGCAGACGCCAGCCTGTGGAATGTGGCCTCCACTAGGCGGTAAAAAGCACCTGAAGAGCGCCTCTCATATAAGGTGGGCACTTATATGACCGTATAGTCCTGTAAAGCCTGCCTTTCCGGCGATAGGAAAATGGGTAGGTGTACCCGCAAAAATAAAAAAAAAATAATAGTTAAATTTTGACCAAAATGTATTAGAATTTGAGTGAAAAATAAAGAATTTTTGAGGAAAGTTGGTGATAGTGCGAGTGCACGTTTTTTCAAAACTAAAGGTGCAGAGACCTTTTTGAGGTTTCGAAATGGCAATCTTGATGTTTCACTATGCCTGGGGTAGGCGTTTCATGTAGAACAAAGGTGGTATTTCAAAAATATAGGTATTTGTGTGTATGGATCAGAATATATTCTCAGAGGGGAGTCTTTTATTTCGAGCAGAGTCTATTATTTTCGACCAGAGTCTTTAGCCGCAGAGGCTTTAATCTTTTAAAATGGAATCTTTAGCCATGGAGGCGTCGGATCTGAAGGTTTGCAGCAGATGCAAGCTTTATGTTTCGTAGAGAAACGTGTATAAAGCTTCTGGGGAAATCTTTGTAACTTGAAATTCGAAAGTATGGAGCGGATCAATACCAAACTAAAAAAGCAATTTTGGCAAGACTATTGAGTCGTATAAAAATTCAAAATGTTTATGATGTTTTAGTTTCTTTGCCGCCCCATAAATTACGTGAAAGCATGTTTCAAAACGAAGTCTTGCGCCGGAAACTGTAATCTATACCTATATCTGTGTCTTTCTACTTGCAATCACAAAGACTTCAACAACCAATTTCTTTAGTTATTCAAGGACATTGTGCTCTTGGATCATTTGCTTAAAAATTATTCCATTAATATCTACAGTATGACATTTCCATCTTGAAATTTCGAGATTTTGACCGTCTAAAATGTTTTTGGCTTCTGACCCCCAAAAAAAATTTTCCCTTTCGCCGAAAACTTATACATATTTCAAAAATCAGGTTCAAATTTTTTTTCGAAAATGGTGCTTTTATCGAATATAGACAAAAATTTATTTAGTACTTTCATTAGTCTGAAAAACTTGGGTCAAGAACAAGCATGAAAACTTTTGAAAATCATTTTTGTCAGGATTTTCAACTCAAATTTTATAAAAAAGGAAAGTATTGTTTCGAAAAGTTGTTGAAAATTGACTTGTTCGGCGTTTATCTTTCTCCAATGATGTATTAAGATCAAGTTATCGAAATTCGTTTTTAGTCTTTGTATGTATGAAGGATTAATATGTTCACTCAACTGTAATAAAGATAGCTAGATGAATGTATTTGGAAAAGTGTTGATCACCATATAGGATCTCGCATTGTTTAATATGCGTCTTACTCGCCTATTCCGTTTTATGTTGAAATTGGAGTTGAGCGAATTATCGAGCAAATGCAAAGTAAGCAAAATAAATCGTTATCGATGTGTTGCTAATCTACGGTTCACATCATATTTTTCGCTATTTTGTCTTTCGCCAAAATGTTTGTCTCAGCATTCACATACTAATGAGAGATCTCAATTGTCCTGAATTTAAAATGAGAATAGCTATTTTTTAGAGTCAGAATTTGTCAGCATTAGCCCATTTTTCATTCACCTCGCGCATTTACTATATGTAGCAGCCTTTATGATTTTTGAGCTCGAAATTCGGATTTTTCAGACCGGTTTTTCGTATTTACGTTAAAAATGTTTGCAGGCTAATAGGTTGAGAGATGATGCCAATCGTTGAATCGATAAGCTTGACTCAGAATTTTATATTTCTAGAAAGATGAAATATGCGTAATTTATGAAATTCTGATCAAACCTAGCTGGAATATAAGAATTTTCAAAAATGACATTCTCATAATTTATCTTGTCGATTGAGAACTTTTCAAAATGTAGTTTGATTTTTAAAATAACCTCTAAATTATCGAACTTCGTTTTTAATCTTCGGCAGTGGTGATTATTCATAAACGTGAACTACTTTGATATCAGACCAAAATATGAAAGGAGTACGTGCCGCAGTATATTGCTCTCTTTTTCTACTGGCGTTTATTTTTCTCATTTTTCTACCTTAGTAGATCGTGTGTACGCTTAATTTGCACATCCAAAGTTCTTGATGTCATAACACCATTGTAAATTATTTAATCAGACATCCCCAAGGTCGAAAAGTTAGATAAGAGATAAATAAGATCACACCATATGGTGACGGTAGTACTTACTCTTTTTGCTCGCTGTCACTTCGAAGGGGTGCTGTATAATTCACTGGTTCCCTCAAGACAGCAGGCGTGTACAGCATCCTATTCTTTCTCTATATACATGATTTGGGTATTGTTCTTTCTCTATAAACATGATTTGGATATTGAAACAACACCATTTTGCGTGTATTTTGGTACAAACCGTCTTCCACTCTCCTTCCACTCACTCACTTTTCCACTTCCACCATATCACTCCGGTTCATGTCCTTCATAATAACTCGAAATTATACAGTATTGAACAATGCAGCTTCGCTTTTTTCTTACTTTTCTGGCGCCTAGCGCCGTAGAAATTATTAGGTTCTAACATTCAAAAATGCTACAACATCAAATTCCCAATAACTTATTCAAAAAATATGAGATTCAAATTACGATGCTTCTGAATTGTTTAAAAGGATATTTACGAAAAATGGAAAAATTTAAATTTTGACCTCCTAAAATGCACTAAAATCTGTTTTTATTGTTGAACTCCCAACATTTCCCCCTTTTACAAAGGTTTTTGCCCCAAAAAAAGGTTTTCTGAAAACTAGTGGATAAACTAATCCGAAAAATCATAAAAAATCCAGCGTCGAGCGCGGAAAAATTTTCCTTTTTTCCATTTTAGAACCTGAAGTTCTGACAGGTAACGTCGACAAAAAAATTTTTGTACATATCTAAAAATATTCGTCTCACAAAAAAACAGCAGTGGTGCTCTACAGATGTCAAGTTTTTTAATTTCACACATCAAAATCAGCTATGCAGTTCATTTTCAAAACATTGAACACCCTAAAGGTATTTTCCTCAAATTGACCACTCACTCTCAAAAAATACTATCCATCACCCAATACAAATCATTTTTTATAAAGGTACCTGTTGACACATTTCCTTCAATTTGGCATACCCGGTATAACACTTCCCAAAATTTTGCGTGCCAGCAAGTCATTTTTCTCTCATCTCGCTCCATCACTTTTACCAGGGTACGAAATGAATTTCCAAAATTTACACCGGGGTAATGACCCCTATATCCGCTATTTGTAGTGTGTATTTAATCATAACACAACTTACATATTTCGAAAATCTCTAAATTTTTGAAAATATAATGAATATCAATTTAAAACAGATGTCTCATCTCGAAAACTAAATTTGAGTTTTCTCAAAATTGATCAATCCCGCATGAACGACTGTCAATAATTCTAAATTATAAATTGATCAAAGTGTGTATAATTTTCATTTCAAAAAATTCTCACATTTTCAGTACGCTTTCGCCATTCGTCAATTTTCAACGACATCTAAACGGAGAACGATTTTTTACGACAACGCTGTCGACGCCGTGCGAGATATTCCCGATGGCGCCAAAGTGCTGGTCGGCGGTAGACTGATTTTAATTAATTAAAAGTCCACTTTCAATCGTGTTTTATATGTATTTCGTAGGTTTCGGCTTGTGCGGAATACCCGAAAATCTCATCGACGGGTTACTTCAAACTCAAATTAAACAGTTGACCGTCGTCAGTAATAATTGCGGCGTAGAAAATTGGGGTTTAGGATTGCTATTAAAAAACAGGCAGGTAAAGTTTCGTATCAAAACTAGTATGATAAGTAAGTTTTATACCGTAATCATACTGTAGATAAAACGAGTTATCGGCTCTTACGTGGGCGAAAACGCCGAACTAGAAAGACTATTTTTAAATGGCGATGTTGAATTAGAATTGACGCCGCAAGTATGTATATCGCGTGTACGCTAAAATTACGATTTTCCCCTCAAATGCATAGTGGCTCGACGCCCTCACAAATTCGGTCAACAATATTGTGTTTCACGGATTTGTTTGTTAAAATTAGCATCTGAAAGTTTACAAAATTGCATGCATACGTTAATTAATTGACAAAAGAATCCTCCACGCTATAGTAGGTTCTGGACTTTACATATATTTTGAGGTTGTTCATTGGAGGGCATTTTAGGGTAATTTAGCTGAAAAAATTCGTTGCGGCGGCGCCGGCGTACCGGCTTTTTACACGCCCACGGGTTACGCGACCCTTATACAGGAAGGCGGAGCGCCCATCTCCTACGTTAAGGGCGGTGGCAAAGTGGCTTTGGTCAGCGAACCGCGGGAGCATCGCATTTTTAATGGCGTAAATTATATTTTAGAAGAATCGATCAAAGGCGATTTTTCGTTGGTGAAAGCTTGGAAGGCCGACCGCTCTGGAAATTTAATTTTCAGGTTAAATATCAAAATATAGTATTATTGTAGATACGAGAATTATACATTTGTGAACAGAGTTTACTCGGGAGAAAAGTTTCTGGTTGTACAGAAGTTTTCGAACCTCAGCCTATAGAGATGCAGTTTCTTAGACGTTTGATCTTGTGTGACATTGATATTAAATTATTTGTTAGAAGCTAATCATGATAATTTTGATTTGTTTTATATCAGGGTCTCCAGCAACCTGGAAAACCTAGAAAAGTCGGAGAAAAAGTTGTACTTCGAAGTCAGGGAATTTTAATAAGGATTATTGCAAAATAGCCTTAATTATTGCTTTATAGGCCAAATTTGCGTTTTAGAAGCTCAAAACCTCAAAATTTTCCGGCGCTTCGCGCCAGTTTTAAGCATTGGTTATCATTATTTTCCTGAGTTCGGATAAAGTGCGGTTCTCAGGAAAGTTTGTTCCATTACTCAATTAACATTTCATTGTTTTAGTGCATCTGTAGTTCTATTTCATTTCTAACCATTAATATTTAATGTTTTTTGAAGAGTCGATATAATTCCAACTTTTCTGCTGATATTACGTTTGCCAACTTGATGATTTTTGTAACGTTATCGTTGATGAACATCAAGAAAAATTTAAATGCTCACTCTTAATTACGATATCCAAATACTGACAGCTAGTATAATGCAGTGAGATTTATTTTTCGATCGAAAAACAACTAAAGCATAAGACTCTTTTGAGAGATGCTTTGTATAATATTGATTTTTATAAGACGAAATCTGAACGGATTTCAGAAAATTTCATTTCCTTTGGTTTTGGGAATTCTCCATGTGAGTACTGTACCGCAAAAATGCGTTTAAGAATATGAATAATAATATTAATTACATTACAGCAGCATTACACAAGGGAAAAGAAAAGACGTCAGTGAAACACACTAAAAAGTCAATAGTGAATAGTTTGCAAATAGATCAAAAACTATAAATGCCACAGCAGAATTTCATATTTTGTGGTGTATGATCAAAAAGGCCAGTGAATTTACATTTGTAAAAAATCTTTATTTCCTGATTGAGCTTTAAATACCCTATTATTACTGCCGAAAACTATTGTTGAGTATTTGTTCCAACTCGGGTTTTTTTCATTTTTTCTCGACAGACTAATTGGCTCCTGGGGGCAAAATTTTACAGGCCAATCCGAATTTCAACAAACCAAAACTAAAAAGTTTGTAAACGAATGTGGGATTGCAAAAACAATGCTTTTTTCAACTTCAAAAAACTCTTCAAAGTCATAGTAGACGCCCACATATGTAACATATCAATCATTTTGAATACATTCTCAGTCAAACACAGAATAATTAGGCTCGCATATTAGATCAGTCATTATTCAGATCAATCATCAGGGTTATTTTGCAAAAGCCAGGTTGCAATGTGCAACTTGGGGAAAACATTTGACTGCATAGATACATTTTTAGTTGCTCACACTAAAATTGTTAAATTCGCTTAGTTCCATCAGGAAAATCATTAAAAGTAACTTCTCTTGTATTTCATTCACTTCGCGTCAGTTCCAGACTTTTAGAACTGAATTTCCAGAGTTTTGAAGGGAAGACTAGCTAAAAAAACTTGTTCGGCGCTTAGCGCCGAAAAAATTTGATTCCATGGCCTCTAAAACGTCGGTAAATTGAATTTTTCAGCACATTCTTCTGCGACTACCGATAACCGATCGTGATCTTTTCACCATTTGGTTGGCGGAGGCGTTCAAACATTCTTCTAACATTTTCAATCTAATATATCTAGAGCCAGTAATTAACCAATCATAGTTATTTATGATTGTTTTCAAACGAATAAAGCATAAAAAAGCGCGATAGGTATTTTACTTCGGACTTCGATATCGGTACTTAATGCTGGCCTTTAGCATCGGAAGAAAATTTTGGATTTTGATATTCTATAGCATTGGAAAATGAATATTTTTATCATCTATTTTCTGCATGAAAGGTCTAATTTTTTATTAAATTTAACGTGTTTTCAGTCAGGCAAACTAAAATTCAAAAATTAGGCAAACAACAAATGATTTCATCCATAACATGCTGATGTTCAAAAGCTATGAGCATAAGCCACTGCTAGTGGAGCTGCTACGCTGTTGTTTTTGAGTCTGAAATGTTGAATTCAAAGATTTTGAAGATGTTAACTGAGATCTTGAGAGTGGACTTTTGTATGAAGTACTAGCAGCTTCACTATACGACCTCTGGCTGGTCGAAGTAGACGGTTGTTGTGTCGTCGGCAGCTGTTTTCTAGCCTGTGGAAGTCTAGGCACTTTAAACTTACCTGGGCTCTTGGCAGCTGTTCGCTGATACTTATCAGCTTGCGCTCTGTCATCGCCTGGTGCCTTCCTTTTTACACCCATTTGGTTTAACCTTTGCGAGCCCATAAAGATGTACTGATTAAAGGCCGCAATGTAGAATTCATCTACTCGGTTTCCCTGAGCTTCAACGACCATTTGTCTGTTCGCAAACGAACACGCCTGGGCATACCACCTACCAATTGCCATTGGCGTGATCAGAGCGAAATCCAACTGTAAAAATATCATCAGGGTCACTTACCTGATGGCTGTAAAGACATCCAAAGCATGGTATTCCTGAAGCCACCTAGGAATAAGAGCTAAAATTATCCATTCCCAAATTTCTTCAGGGATGAGTTCTCCGTCAAACATATAGCCACCTTGCATTTCAAACTGCTTGCGGTAGTTATCGTGAATCTAGGCCATGGCAGCATTAACCATTCTGTATATAATAGGCTGTTCTTGGCGGTCAAAGGCGAAATAATTGGCGACCTCTGGATTTTCAAATGAGATTGGTCCAATTAGGCGCCTTTGCTCCCTTTGCCATTCCCAATAGTCAATCAGAGTTTCGGCTAATTGACCAGGAGTGACAAACTGCTGTGGCTCCCTTACGAGTTTGCTAACCACCACATTCAGTTTGACCTTCTTGATCAACTTTTCCTCCGATTCAAAATCAGGCTTTACCAACACGCTTCCCGCAGGTTTACTACTTTTAGCGGTATAGCTTGTGGGAATGGACTTACACTTGCCAGATGAGGTACTAACCTCTACGCTGGTTTTCGATATTATTCCCGTCTGAGTGTACGAGGCAGTGGACGCTGTTGTCCTATCCGATTTCATTCGGCCTTTGAAGGTCTCCATTCTTGTTTGACTTTTGGCAGTCTCCATTCTCGTTTGACTTTTCGTAGTCTCCGTTTTGGACCTTTGACTTGTCAAAATTTCGGGGGTCGTTGTTTCTTCAGCGGTATCGTAGGCATCATTTTCCAAACCTGAGATGGGCATTCCTTGTTGCTGCTGATCTTGAGCTGCAAGTATACGTGCTCTGGCCTTACTTAGCCTTTGCCTACGCCTTACCTTTTCTCGGCTTATAAACTTTTCCGACATCCCTTCAGCCAACATCTGCTGTACTTTTTTGGGCGAATATACTCCAGGGATTCCTTCCTGAGTGATCTTTCCCGGTTTCATCGGCTCTGTTGCTGCTATAGCTGAATCTGAGCTATCATCAGCCAAAGCCTGCTCCTTCAACCTCTTCTGAAGTGCACTCTGACGCAGGAATTCCTGCTGCATCAGCCTTCTCTGCTCCTGTATTTTGGCCTGAAGGGCCTCCTGCTTGGCTTGCTCATCATGATCTTTAGGATCCTTAGCTTTGACAGGTATCTCCTGGGATGCTTCCTGCATTCTATCCAGTCTGACATCAATTCCCGACATTCTGGTTGCTGCTTCGTCTATTTGAGTTTTGATTTTCTCCTCCTCAACAGCCTGTTGCTGAGTTTTGGCCTCCATCGCATCTTTGTTCTCCAATGTTTGGCCCTCAGATTCCAGAATTACACCTTCTTCCTCTTCATCCTCCTCTGAACTGGACTCGGAGTCTGAATTTCGTATCTTGGGCAACAGTTGTTTTACTTTAGCTGGCAAAACAGCTGGTGCCAGAGGTACAGATTGCATGATGGTGACCACTTCTGGTTCAGGCTCTGCTGGCTGCTGTACCTGAGCTACTGGAGTTGGCTGTGCCACCGCTGGTTGCCTTGGTGGTGGCACCACAACTACTACTACAGCCGCTTGCGTAGCAACGGTGTCCAAAGCTGGTTGTTTCACTTTGCCCACTGGTGCTGACGCTTGCGGTTGCGTTTTAACTTGTTCCGACCCTCCACGCCATATTCGAAAGTGACGTATTTTCGTCACGTGGCGCATCCTGATTGGCTCGCACTATTTGTGGCAAGACCCTAGTGGTCTCGTAACAGAAATGTTTCAACCTGCTGATTGAAACAATTTGTCGATTTAGCGGGTTGTCCCAATGTACGATGGTGACAACATTTTCCGCTTCTCGCAAAATGTCCGTAACTATGAACAGACTGGACCATGGTAGTCCTAATTTTTTCTGCTTGTCTACTTTTAGCAGAACCCAGTCCTTTTCCTTGAACCCATGTTCTTTGGACTTTTTAACGAAGTATTTCTTCGATTTTCCAGCAGCACTCTGGATATTTTGAGCAATATCCTCATATAGGTTGACTAAATGATTTGTCAACACAAATTTGTATGCCTCTGCATTGCTGTCCAGCATTACAATGTCGCATGCTTTCGACAAGTTTAACCCGAAGGTTGCCTCGTGACCTCTAAGCAGTGAAAATGGGGATTGCCCCGTTGCTGCATGTGGTGTGGCATTATAGGCAAACACCACGTCTCTCAAATATCTTGGCCAATTGTCTTTTTCCTCAATGGCCACTTTTCTGAGCTGCTTGATGAGTGTCTGATTAAACCTCTCCACCATTCCGTTTCCTTGTGGGTGGTAAGCTGTCGTATAAATTTTCTGACACTCTAATAACTTGCAGATCTCTTTCATCAGATCTGAGGTAAAACAACCTCCTCTGTCACTGAGTAATCTCCGTGGAGTCCCGTGTCTTAATACAACTGCTTGTAGAAAAGTATCTACAACGGTGCTAGCTGACTGATCTGGGATCAGTTCAGCTTCAACCCACTTTGTAAAATAGTCCTGAAAGACTATGACATAGGGTCTCTTCTCATTAAGTGGAGAAATACTCACTATATCCACTGATACAATATCAAAGGGACCTTCTGGAGTAATAGGTATCAGTGGAGGAATTTCAGCATTTCCCTGATTAGCCATTTGACGTACTGGAAAAAACTTTATCCAGTGCCTGACATCCTTCTCAATTTCTCAAGGCCACCAGAACTGTTTTTTAGTCATAGCAAGGGTTCTCTTGAACCCTGATGAGTCATCATTATGGCACCATGGTACTGGTGCAAAGTATTGTCCCTTAAGCAGGATGGGACGACCACTTAATCGTCAGATCCCTGTCCAGCTTCGCAGTATAACACTTCATTCTGGATGTAAAATCCACTGTGCTACTTGGTTGTCCCATTTGGACCCAATCTATCAAAATAAGGTTTTAATACCTCATCTTTTCTCTGCAAGCGGGCCATGAGATCATCTCTAATGAGCCCTTTTGGCAACTCAGTTTCCTTGGGGTCTGCCAAAGTAAATTCTGGTTCTTTTTCCTGGTATAACCAGGTAACTCTTTTTTCCTTACCTTTCTCCTGGTTTCCCCTATTTACTACTTCTTGGCCCTGATTGCCATCAGGCTGGACCTGAGCCTGATTAACTTTTTTCCGCTTCTTTTGCCATGCTCCTTGTAGTTATGGCATTTACCAAGTCTGCAGGTGAGATTGATTCTGGATCACCCTCAGAATTTTCTGGATAAATTTTGGTGAATCTCCGACTTATATCAGTCCTCTGATTTTTCTTACTTTTTGGCTCTGAAAATAATGGAGTACCATCTTCAGGATTCCGATCTGTCAGAATTCTGACTCTCTTCACCAAATTGAGATGCTTTTTCTCAATTAGCTGTGCCTCTAGATCTTTCAGATTCGACTCTCGTTTATCCTCTGAGAACATATGTTCCCATTTTGGCAGTATCTTTTCCGCTTGGTCATCTGGTTCATCCATCCTTGACAAAAAGTCTGCGATGGCATTCTGTTTTCCAGGCACATACTCTAGCTTATGGTGGAACTGAGAGATGAACGAGTACCATCTTTTCAATTTACCATTGGTCATGGCATTGACCTTCATTGACAACAACGGTTTGTGATCAGTTCTTATGATTACTTTATGACCTACCAGGTAGTGCTTGTATAACTTTAAACCATACACTATTGCCAAGCACTCCCTTTCTGTGGCTGACCACTTCTTTTCGCCTGCCTTTAAAATCCTGCTATTGTAAGCAATTACCCAGTGGTCCAACTTGGTCTCCTAGTAGAGAACAGCTCCTAGTGCCGTTCCGCTGGCATCTGTCTGAAGAACAAAGTCGGCAAACCCATCCAGAACCAGATACCTTAGAAAAGGTACTGACAATAGTGCTTCTTTTAGGCTCCTAAAAGCCTGATGATGAACCTCCGTGATTTCCCAAACACAGTTCTTCCCAGTTAATTTATACAATGGTTCAGCGTGTTTAGCCAACTCTGGTATGAACCTTTTACACCACTGCAACATTCCTAAAAACCTTTGCAGCTTACGTTTAGACTCTGGGAATGGGAAATCATTAATAGCTTTGACCTTTTTTGGATCTGGGAAAACTCCATCTGAATTCAAGATATGTCCTAAAAAATGGACTCTCTCTGGCAGGAATTCACACTTCTCCGGCTTCAAGGTCAAGTGAGCCTTTCTTAGAGCTTGCAGGACTAGCTGTAAATTAACTAAATGTTCCTCAAAGGTATTTGAGAACACAATTATATTGTCTATATATACTAGACAGATCTTCCATACATATGGATGCAAAACTCTTTCCATCATGCGCTGGAACTCTGCTAGCGCATTTTTTAACCCGAAAGGCATAACTTTAAATTGATACAGCCCTTCTTGGCGTATGAAAGCAGTCTTTTCCTTGCTTTCTTCATCCATTGGCACTTGCCAATACCCTGACTTGAGATCTAAGGTGGTATAAAACTTTGCTTTACCTAAACAGTCTAGATAGTCGTCCATTCTAGGAATGGGATACTTATCATCCTTGGTAACATCATTTATACCCCTAAAGTCCACTACTGGTCGCTTGGTACCATCCTTTTTACCTACTAGAAATAACAGAGCTGCCCAAGGGGACTTTGATGGCTCAATTACACCCTTTTTGAGCATATCTTGGACATGCTCATGAACATGTGGCCGTAAATTTATGGCAGTCCTGTGGTACCTTTTTGCCACAGGTGCTGCATCCCCTGTATTTATTTTGCAGGTTAAGTAGGGTGTAGTAGTTGGAGGATCATTGGGCAAGCTGAACATGTCTCTATATTTTGCGAGACATCGTAGAGCTTGTTCCAATTGCTCTGATGGCATGTTGGATTTAGCTAGCATACTGTACAAAGCTTCCTTGAACTCTTTCTCATCCAATTGAGTCGAATCAGGTCTAGCTTGGACTGCACAGGTTTGCAGCCCAAATCCTCAACTATCTTCTCCTTTAGTTGATCTTGGTTATCGGCATCACACAACACAGAATTAGTATGGCCAATTATTTGATTACATTTCAAATGGCATCCTGATCCTGTGTTGTTGGATACCATAACTACAAAATCATCTTTGGTACCATCTCCTGTGGTACTGTCTATGTGGAACCTTTTTTCACTTTCTTCAGATTCTATTATGATTCCATTCAGGCGATTTTCGCCTACCTTATCCCAAAGCTTTGCTTTCAGAAGTATATCCGTACCACTACGTAAGTGGATAGGATTCACACTCACCACTGGCACGGAAACCTTTAGCAAGCAAATCTTTGGTGGACACTGGTCGGCGGCGCTCATCATGGATTCCATGGCACTCATGGTCATGACCTCTCCACAATTTGTTTGGGGCTGGTCCAGCATCACGTATATTGGCTGCTGACGGTTGTTGAGCATCATCATCCTGTTCCTGAAATCTATTATGGCTCCTACCTGAGGATGAGCCAGAAAATCTGTTCCCACTATAACGTTTCCACCTGCTTCAGGAATTACAATTGCTTTTACGGGGAACTGTCCACACAATGTATCCATCCTAAATTGGATATACCCATGGGCTTGGACTGTCTTACCGTTGGCTACAGTAACATTCAATATCCTCGGATATTCAGTGTAATCCGGGCCCAAAGTTTCTTTCAGAAACTTAGCTGACATAACAGTACACTGAGCTCCTGTGTCAATTAGAGCCAATGTCTTAGGACCTCCTATAACAACCTCAATGTGGAGGTACTGTCCTGGGGTACGTATCCAGCCAGTGTTTTTTTTTGTACATGACCCATTTGCACATGTACAAATGAGTAGGCAATTTTCATTTGTACATATTTGTACAATGAAAATATTAGTTTTTTAAGCGATTTTGTTTGGGTACTTATTCAAAGTAAAATAACAGATTTCTATAAAAAGGAGTGCATGAGTAAGTCATATTTAGCACCTGAAAAAGTGAGCAAAATTGCTTGGTGGGAAGAATTAAAAAAAAATTTTCCCCACTTGATATCTGAAGAATTGCGGGTGAGGTAAAAACTAATAAAAATTGACAATGACAACAAAGTTAAACCTACTGATTTATCTAAGTACTTCAATTCAATTAAGACTCAATTTATTATTTCCATCCAAAAAATTCCAAAATTCTCAATATTTGGAAAATCATAAAATTTATACCACAGTAATAAGGGGCGGTTCACAACATGCAGCACAGTTCTGCTGAGACAAGCGGAAATCTCAATTTTTGTTACAAATTTCGGCAAAATTTTGGATTCTTCTCGTTTGTACATGTACAAATGACGACTCAAAGTTCATTTGCCGCTAGAAATTTTCATTTGCCGACGGCAAAAAAAACACTGTATCCAGCAAATGTTGTTCCTGAGGGCTAGCTGGTGTGCCTCTCTTTACTACTTGTACTGATAGTACTATCATTTGTGGCGCAATTGCATTCATTTGGACAATGCTACCTAATACCACATTAGGGCAATTCGCTCTCTGATTTACTTCACCAGAAGGATTCATCTGTGATTGCCTTGCAACCATTACACTAGAATAATCCTTCTGGGGCTGCTGATTTGTGACTTGACCCTGTTGAAGAGTCTGAGTCAGTCCCATAATAGCCTGAGGTGGCTGAGGTGACTGCAGTGCAGCTTGCTGTTGGAATTGCTGTATTTGTTGATACTGCTTCTGCAGTTCTTTTTGTTGTTTGAATTCCAGAAATTCATTATAATCGGTATTCTGTTGGTAACTCTCGTGGCTATGCTGATAACCTGAATAGCTGATGTTATATGCACCTCTGCCTCTACTATTAAAATTGGCATTCGGGTAACCTCCTCTACCTCTATAGTTACCTCTAGCAAAACTGTTGAAGCCTCCCCTGTTAAAGCTGGGGAAGCTGGCTCTGCCTCTGCTCCTGCGCTCAGACAACACTCTCAATGTCTTGCAGTCTGCAGTGTTATGTGTTATGTTCTTATGGAACTCACACCATGGCTTTGTCAGATCTCGGGAAACTTGACCTCCCTGGCTGGTGCCGGGTATGGCCACATCAGACCGATTTTCCACTTGCCTATTATCAACCTTTTGCTGAAGCTGGTCGAACCTTTCGACCAGTTGTATTATCTCTTTGGAAATTTTTAAAAGAAGAGATTCTTTCTTACCTTTTTCGGTCTGAGCCCTAGGGGCTTCCCGAACTGGAATCTCCTCTATTTCTGGAGAATCACTCCTTGACCTCTGGGTCTGGGCTTGTACCTGATTACCTACAGTTTGATATGGTTGCTGAAACCTTTGTCTCTGGCCTTGTTGATATCCTTCTGACTGATTCCTAGCAATGACGGCAATTTCAGGATCATGCCCACTTGGCATACCTACTTCATTTATAACAATAAGATCCTGCTGTGTACCCTTTGGTCCGTATCTTTGAAAGGCATTCTTGTACCTGCGTTCAATATCATGAACTTCAACCGCTAGATCATACCAAGTTCTAAAGGCATGCTTGGTATTTTTAAGTTCAGACTGAGACGTGGGATCACTCCTATACACAAGGGTGTCAATAATCAGCCTCTGTTTGGACTGATAGTCTAAATCACCTTTGACTAGTTCCACTAGTATACTAACCCTTTTTAAAAACTCTACAGCCTGTTCATTAGGTGTTTGTTGGATCTCGAACAACTCCCTGGTTAACATTTCCAGGTTACACTCAGGTGCAAAGACATTTATAATGGCTCTCCTGGCCTCCCTATAAGTCATGTTGTCTCCTGCAACAGCCTTTGGTCTACCCTTAGAAAGCTTCGGCAGTGCTTCATATTTAGCTGATTCGGGTGTATCCCTACAGAATTCCCCTTCAAGTGCTGTTAAAAAGCTAAGCACCTGCTGATTTACCATACCCTCATCTAAAAGTTTGGGTAAGACATTTTTAACAATATTCCTAACAACAATCTCTTGTGCCAAATTATTTGTTGGCATTTCTCTCTGATCATAAGCTGCTGTTAACACTGGATCAAGATCAGAGTTGAGAGATTGCAGCATAACTAGATTTGGATCTCGTTGAGGTGGTACACCTCCTTGATTTGATGGCAGATTGTCTTTGTCAAATCTATAATCCCTGTATGGGAAACATGATAGTTGATCTGGTCTAAGGGTATTTGGATCAACTATGTTTCCTCTACCATCATAGACCACTCTTGTTAAAGTTGGATGCTGCCAAGCTATCTGATTTGAATTCCTGAGGTCTGCCGATTGCTCAGCTCCCTCGAATCGAAGATCTCTAGCTGGACCTCCCCAACTCTTGGGCTCAAAGTTGAGTCTTTGCCCTTCATCAATTTCAGGCCTATTACTAGGCCCTGCGCCTGCATATGTTTCAGCAATGAGACGGTTGTCTCTTTCTGCACCCCTATTACATGGTCTAACCTGTCTATCCGGTTCCTGTCAGCGACTGTTGGCTTCTCTTTTATTGTCCTCAGTGGCTGCATTCGCGATGATGTCCAATAATGCTTCGACGGTCCCTTTCAATTTGCCTAGCTGCATCGCCAACTCTTGCGTGGACATTTCGGGAGCTCTTTCCTGCGGGCCGAATCGCTCTTGCTCCTGCGTAATCCTCTCTAATCGTTGATCGATTTTGGGGTCCCTTTCTTCCAAATTCAGTCGAAATTCGGGCGTAATAACGTCCTTTTTTGGTCCTGCCAATTCGACTTTTGGCGGTGACCTTTTCAAATTTCGCAGCAGCAGTCCATCAGCGTCTGGGTTCGGATTTACCGGGCCTGCCTCTTGCGGATCGATGGCAATCGCTGGTGGGCGGTCAATTGATACACCCGCATCTTGGAGCCTAAAATGCATTGCATTTTGTTGCAATGGTTGAACCCTCCCGGGAGTTTGATCTGGGATCACTGGGTCCAGAGCAGCATGCCATTGCTGATCTCCATCTCCCAAATTTACAAGATTCCCAGCACTCGCCACTCTGGGTGGTGATCTATTCAAAGTAATACCTCTGGGTATCCTTTCATTAGGCATTTTAAAACCTGCTAACTTTCTGTAGAAACCTGGAGGATTTTCCTTTCTCTTAGTCTGACTACGAAGTTCCGTGGTGAGGAGTTAAAAGCCACCACTTGTTGTGCAGGTCTTTCAATAGGATTTTAAGAAAAGATTGAGGCTTCAGGTCTGAACCGACCTGTTAGAGCTAATTCCTTGGCTAAGCCTCGGAGATCGCGCAACAGTCCATTTCCCCGACCTACAACAACAAAGATTACTTACTTTAAATGTGGGGCCTCACCAAAGAGCTCCGAAGTCTCCTAGATGAGATGAGGAATCCCCTCAGGGATAGACTTACTTCACTGGATCCCCTAACGGGTCTTCCAGAGCTTGCTGACTGCAAGCTGGCGCGTGGGCCTTTGGCCCTTCACTCCGATCAGTTGATATTATCTAAATAATAAATAATAAGCTTAGCAATAAATACCGACGAACAACAAAAAGAATGTGGATTAACCACTATTATTAATATGCAAATATTAGACGTAAATGCTGGGAATATTCTACTGGACGCCAGCAATATAATTTTCAAGAATATAATAAAAAACATATAATAGTGAAAGAATGATTTCACTATCACTTTTTCGTCTTTCTTTGGCACTCCATTTCTAGGCAAATGTTTGTGCAGCTGGTCGTCCACTTTGCTCGATTTGCATGGCGATTTCCCGACGCGGCTTGCCATCAACAGGGTGCCCAACATTATGCTCTTGGATAGTTTGCTGGAAAATTTGTTCCTCAATACTTGTAGATTAGACACCGATCAAACTCAAAAATTTCAAATGTTTCCTCAATTTTAATTAATTAAAGGCTCCAAAAACATCAAAAGCTTTGAAAAATCTCAAAAATACACAAATAAAGCGAAAAACGACTTCGGGAAAATGGGGAAACAAACTTTGACCCCTTCCCCCATTTGGGGAAAAGGCCCGGGGGAAAAACAGTGGTAACAGGAGAAAACCGCAGTGCAGAAAATTTTATTTGACTTTTCTGCATTGAGCAGAAAGTCCGATGCAGAAAAAAACACTGGGTGTCACTTTTTGGTTTTAAGTTGTTTTGTGATCTTGTGGTCGTCTACATGATGCTGCAGAAGTCTTTCAACTTCAAATCACTTTTTTGAGAATGTATTTCATCTATATAACATGATAATACGGTCTATTACCAAGTGAGCGATTTCCACGTGAGCGAATTCCCAAGAGATCGAATTCGCAATTGAGCGATTCCCAAATGAGTGAATTCCCAATTGAGCAATTCCCATGTGAGCGATTCCCAAGTGAGCGAATTCCCAAGTGAGCAAATTCCCAATTGAGAGATTCCCATGTGAGCGAATTCCCAAGTGAGCGAATTCCCAATTGGGCGATTTCGAACGAGCGATTGAGAATGTAATAACACTTTCTTCCTTCTTTGCCTAACATTTTTCTTTGTACGTATTTCTTTTATCTTTCGTTTTCTGAGTGTATTAATGTTTTTGTTTATGTATGTTTTAACGTTTTAATCTTTCGTCTCTGCTTTCTTTCCTTTACCTTTTTCTTGTCAACTACTTTTTTCTTTTTTGCTCATGAAACAAAACATTACAAGTTTTCATTTTAAATAACCGCAGTCTCCTGCATAATTCTAGTACAGTTCGACATGCTTGAGTCTTTCGTCGTTGTAAGTGTGGAAATCTTCATAAAAAACATAAACAAAAAAATACTGAAATAAACAAAGCATCAGCAGAAAGGAAACGTCAACAAAAATGAAGACATTAAGAATAAGTGAAAGTAGGTGGAAAAGCATTAAAAAAGACAAAAACATGACTGTGACAAGAAAGAAGAAGCAACATAGAGAAAGCAACAAGAAAGAAAAATTGTGAAAAAAAAAGAAAAAATCAGGAGAGATTGAAGCAAAAAACTAAGATGAAAAATAATGAAGAAAAATCACAAAGGATAAAATTATGTAGAAAATAGAGTGTGCCGAATTGTGTAAGAACTATACGGGAGACTATGCTTATTAAAAATAAGAACTTGTAATTTGTTGTTTCATGAGCAAAAAAGAAAAAAGTAGATGAAAATAAAAACGATAGTAAAAGAAAGCAGAGGCAAAAGGTGAAAACGTAAAAACATACATAAGCGAAAACATCAACAATACACACAGAAAACAAAGAAAAAAGTACATACAAAGAAACATATAAGGTAAAGAAGGAAAATATGAAGAAAGTTTTTTTCTAGATTCTCGATCGCTCGTTCGGAATCGCCCAATTAGGAATTCGGCTAATTGGGAATCGTTCACATGGTAATCGCTCACTTGGGAATTCGCTCACTTGAAAATCGTCCACTTAGGAATCGCTCACGTGGGAATACCCCATATTTGACATGCCTGTAAAACCTTTAGGCAGTTGAAGGGAGGGCAAAACCCAATTTTGTGGGTGGGTTACCCATTTTCCTCAAAATCCTGAGGTCCCCAAAATAGTCGAACAAAACCGAAAAGATTCCGAAAATTTTCCCGAAAAAAGGTGAAAAAATAGCATTTTTGCACTTGATGACGGATTTAATTGAAATTATGTTGAATTTTTAGCCACTCAATTCAGCGTACATTATGTTGTACATACATGAATTTTTGTGTGAAATAGAACTGAAACAGGTCCTGAAACTCTCCTTGAAGTACGTATGACTACGTACACCACTCAAAATGCTAATGTCAATACGATAAGTATTCATTACTTTAACTTCCACGCAACCAGCAACTATATTTGCCTTTTTGAGCAGAAACCTGTTTTAAAACAATCTTTCTCATTTGTAAAAAAATTTGGGCGCTTTACACAATTGTGAAAAAAAGTTTGTACAAAAAACAGCCATTCTTGACCCAAAGAAACTGTCAGAGTTGAAACAGAATTACTCAAAGAAAAATACACACTGAATCGAAAAAATGTGACCTCTCAAATTGAATTGTTGGAAAAAGAGCCCTGATAATTGAGGAAAATTTATTTTCAGAAAAAAATTGTTGAGCTTACAAATCGCAGAATCGAAAAAATCTTGTGAAATTATTCAAAAATCAATGTAATAAAATTTTTTATCATTTCAGGTTTATAATTTTATGCGTGATACAGTCTCTGGTCAGTACTAAGAAATGATCGACGTTCTTGCCGGTCATAGCTAAATTTTGATAGGTTACCTATATTCTGATTTTTACTCGCCTTTTTCAGTCCAAAACTGATTTAATTCCTGTTGTTTAAAGCAAATTTATGAGAAATGGTCGATTTCCGGCTGATATTTAGCGGCATTATCTAGCAAATTTAAAACATCTGCACATATGTCCAGATCGCCGTTGTTAAACACATTTTTATCATTTTATGGAGGATTTATTTATTCTTGCTCCGAAAAGACCTGGAAAATTCTGGAAAAAATGACCTGGTAGAGCCGAAAAAGTCAGTAGGTTTCATTTTGGAAAGCTTCTGGACACCATGTTATACGTTTTATATCATGATCACATCAATTTAGCGTGGAATCAAGATTCGAAGGGATACAGTACGCGAATGTTGAAAGTTTTTCAATGATTTTTGGTCGGGATATGACGCCGAACACTTCCGGTTCTGTGAAACACACGTCTATGGTTACGTTTCTCTAATCTTACGTTCTGCATTCTGTACAAAGGTTTAAAGACTCAAAAATTAGACGAAAAATTCCGGAAAGGTCAATTGTGGTTTTCTCAAGGCGCCTTCTCGTAGGATTCCTTAAACTAGATTTGAATATAACCTTATGATAAAGTGTAACTGGAGACAAAAAAATTTGCGGCATTTTGTGGGAAGTGTCTTGGTCACTTCAAGTGACTTTTTGACATTTTCCACTTCTTTTTCTTACATAAAAATTTCGTAGAAAGTATACAGTGAGTGATTTATGGAGAGTTTTTACATTAAATTGTAGGGCATACATTCTGAGGATGACTTTATTATGCAGATTTTGATTTTCATGTGCAATCAGTTCCGCTGTGATACTCAGCGTACAAAGCTACTCAAAGTAGTATCTGATTGTCAGGTATATATTATTTAACTTTCCATTTATTTATAATTGATTAAATGCGTTCGAAATTCTTACAATACTTCAGGCATAGATTCCGAATATTTACATATTCGGAATCTATTCCATATCTAGACTAAAATTTTCATGTATTTGGTCTACACTCGACCGAACATGAGCAACGTGGAAAGATTATAAGATCTTGAGGTATGAAACGTTCTCCTCTAATACTCCACAAAATACACAGTTCTGAGCTTTGATCAAGTTCAAGAGCTCACAGATCGAAAATGATGCTGAGTCAGATTGCCTTCCTTTGAGAAACTTTTCAATACAAGTGAGTTTTACCAAATGTGAATTTCTACGTGCTCGCAACTGTTGTAGTTCCCGAGCAAAGAAGAATCATGCTCTAGTGGTCATTGTAACATTAATCATGTTGTTGTTAGCCTTCGAATGCGTTTTAAAATTCACGATTTCGAAATTTACGCTTGTAGATCCTTCCTCGTTTGTCATAAATTGCGTTTCATATTTAGCGGAACTTTCTTTTCTTCGTTCTGCGAAAATCTTCCGTTTCATGGAACGAGTCTCGATAATTTGGCTGGTTTTTCCTAATGATGTTTTTCATTTTTCAGGAAAGCAGCCCGAAATTTCAATCCTCCAATATGCCGTGCTTCCAAAATAAGTATCGTCGAAGTGGAAGAAATCGTGGAAATCGGTGAAATCGACCCCGATCAAGTACACGTGCCCGGTATTTACGTCCACCGCGTTGTAAAAGGCGCTAAATACGAAAAACGGGTCGAAAAAGTGGTGACCAGTTCGACGGCGGCCGGTGTGGCCGACGATCGGACACCGGCGGGTAAAATTCGCGCCAAAATCGCCAATAGAGCAGCGCAAGAGTGTAAAAATGGTATGTACGGTAAGCACCCATTTTTATACTTCACTATACTATGCTGCATACTGTAAATGTTCTGAAATACATTTTTTAGTTAATTTGGGGATCGGTATTCCAACTTTGTGCCCCCATTTCATAGCTGCGGACGTCAAAGTTACATTGCAAAGTGAAAATGGAATTTTGGGAATGGTAGGATTGTGAGATTTTTTGTTTTTGGTAGTTTTTTATTCATTTTCGTATGTATCAATTTCAGACATGCACGGCAAGAATTTTCCAGGGGGAGGGTCCGTGGACTTTTTCCAGGGGGGTAGGGGGGGTGGGTGAGCAAAAAACAAAAAAAATTTTGAAAGCCTGTTTTTCATACAAAATATGCACAAAAATCATCAAAAAACCTGTCTTGGAAAAAGTTCAGGGGGGTGTTTGACGATTTTTTTGCCAGGGGGTGGCCAGGGTCTCAGGTATGGGGCTTTACCCCCCACCCTACCGCCTCCATATATGCATGTATGATCAATTTCATAATTTGTTCCTTAATATTCAAATTAGGGCCCGTATCCTAGCAAAGAAGAAGTAGATGCGGATCTTGTAAACGCGGGAAAAGAAACCGTTACTTTACAACCCGGTGGTTCGTATTTTTCCAGCGACGAAAGTTTTGCCATGATTCGTGGGTGAGGGAGTCCTTCTGAAAAATTGACGTTGTACGCCTTTTAAAAGAATTTTTCTTCGTATAAATATAGTGGTCACGTGGATCTGACGATTTTAGGTGCTCTACAAGTTTCTCAATACGGAGATTTGGCCAATTGGCTTATTCCGGTAATATTTTAATTTTCAACTTGATCATCATTGTCCGTAATATTTCATTGCCAAATGACAGTGACATTTTTGAAATGGAAAATTGATCTTTAATTTCAATTTTGATCATTTTTTGACATGGAAACGCTTTTGCTGCAATTTTTTTTACTTTTCAAAAATATGACAAAATCAGATGTTATCTGTGTGGTTTTGTAAAAAAGGTCATTTGTTTAAAATGCCTTTCTCATCGATTTTATATTTTTTTATATCAAATAACCTATAAATAAGCTATAAGTTAAGGCCCTGTCATACTTCACCGCGTGGCGCCGGTTGTTCTATTCATACTAAAAAGCGGCGCCGGACGGCGCCGCGCGGTACCGCCTTTGAAGTATGAATAGGTTTTTGTAATTTTTGCGGCGCCGCGCGGCGCCCCATCAGGTTTCAACTAAACCAATACACATTTTTTGAGAAGAGCAAAATCCAAAAGTAAAAAAGCGGCGCCGTACGGCGCCGCGCGGTACCGCGCGGCGATGTATGACAAGCCACCGCGCGGTACCGCGCGGCGCCGCCTGTTAGTATGAATAGGACAACCGGCGTCGCGCGGTGAAGTATGACAGGGCCTTTAGTCTTTTCTAATGCTATTTTTTATCAGAACATGTCGTTGTTTTTTCAAAGTTCGATCGATGTTAGTTTTATGGTATGGTATGTTTCAAGAAATAACGCGTTGCATCTTAGAATAAATAGACGAATTCTCGCATTGCAACTACTGTAGATCAGTGTTTTTTAGCGACTTGCTCATTAGTACTCATTAGTAGTAATGACTGTTGGATGTATTAGAGCAGAAAAGCTTCGCGCACACATTTTCTATATTCGTATTTTCATAACATACAATGTTTTAATTCAATTAATTTTTGCAATATAAATACTATAAAAATACTGAGTTAGTAGGTTGGTATTTTTTGACAAAGTGGAAAATGGAAAATTCGCATTTTTCACACAAAACGAAAATTTCTTGGGCGCTCCTGCTGCTGGCATTGATGAAAAGGTTCATTTTGGTGCGATTTAAGAGATCAAAATCTCACATTTTTCCGGCTCTTCGCACGGGCAATGATAATAGCCTATAATATTCACTACAATTAAGCTGAAACACAGGCGAAAAGAAGTTCAATTTCATTTCTCAGTTATTCTTGATTGCATCCCACGAATCTGCTGCATCCCAAATTAGAGTGAGCAAAACTCGAACCATATTTGAAAATACAATGAAAATTTGAATTTTTCGATTGCGATGAATATGAATTCGTTGATTTTCCTCACATTTCTTTATTCACTTATATTTAATAAAATCACTTTTCGACTGAAAATCTAGATCGAGAGTATTACAAATTAATCTCTTTAATATATTTTCCAAGATATCCTTAGCTCCTGTTTTCAAAAATTCCCCAGCACAGTGCCGCCGGAAAATTTAA
Source organism: Romanomermis culicivorax (assembly GCA_963922205.1). Taxonomy (NCBI): domain Eukaryota; kingdom Metazoa; phylum Nematoda; class Enoplea; order Mermithida; family Mermithidae; genus Romanomermis; species Romanomermis culicivorax. Next base: position 174,797 of record CAWUHX010000399.1, on the reverse strand, counting down.
AGTTCTAAGATTTTCATTATTCGAAGTACCTCATTTCACTTCTCAATCATTAATCTTCAGTATCTTGTTTCGACTTCATTGAAAATTGATATTTTTTTGTTGATCTTAATAAATTTGTTTTCTCGCTTGAAGTTTTCTGAACTTTGTGACACATAAATTTTTTTATTGGGAAACAATGAAAACGTCATCTTTGACTGAAAATGTCAGGTTTCATTTCAGGTAGAAGTTTTGAAAAGATTTATTTTTCAGTTTTCTAGAATTTCAAAATCTATAAAAAAAATCAAATTTAGAAACTTGAAGCATCATGTAAATCTTTAGATCTCATCACAGAAATGCCATCAAAAACTATTTTTTGTATCTCAATACGTGCTTTAAGCATGAAAAATAAAATATATTCTCCATTTCTGTTTTCATTAGTGCAGGCCCAACTTTATGAGCGCCAGGCTAGAAAAACTGCTGTAGATATTCATTATTCATTTTTATGAAACGGAGTTGCAATTTAAAATGAGTTCCTCCAATAATCTTACTCTTATAAAGCAACGCAAATCTCACAGCACTCCTTGATTAAACTTCTTGACGCTTACGTATCTGATTTTTAAATTAATTCTATTCTAAGGATTATTGATATAATTTGAAAATCAATTTTTACATTATGACTTCTTATTTTCAAGTTTCAACGACAAAGCGTTTCTTCAGTAGATTTGATATTAAAATTTCAGTTAACTCATGAGTTGGAGAAAAATGTTAAGTTTTATGGGCTTTTTTAATCAAACCTCAAAGTGATTTAATATCAACGAACATATATCAACGCGCAAAGAAGTGGTCAGTTTTCGAAATGCTTCAATTCGATTGATTTATTACTGTTTAACTTCATGCATTTAGGGTTGTAACAGATATTTGAGTTTTGCGTCGGGTCAGTAATTTTTTTAAAGCAACATTTTTCAGTCAGTAGATCAGACCCTGTTGCGCATAGTTCAAATAATTTACAGTAAGAGTTGTTCACACTGATTAAAATTTTTTCTTTAACATGTTGCATTTCTTTGGGCGTTTGAATATTAAACCGATAAAATTTTTAATTTAAGAATTGATCCCATTCATTGAAAAATGTGATGACTGAAACAGCGAGAGCCCTATTTTAAGAGATTCGAAGATGAAAAGTAAAAATGCATTCAGGTCAAGGTTTTGTGTTGATAAATCGTCCTTGGCTTATTTCCTGGCACTATCTTCTTCCTATTCAACTTTGAGTTGATTGATCGAGCTGTTCAGAATGAATGAAATCGGCGATATTGATCATTTTTATTACTTCAAAAATCATCAACACAAATCGAAAGTCAGCATAGAAGTGGAAAGTGCATTTTGAGTTTTTCATTGTTTTTGTATTATTTTTCTTATTCCACTAGTGCATTTTTTCATTAGATTTTTTCATCTACCTATTCTGTGTTTTTGTGTTTGCCTATATGTTTTTCTGTTTATTTTTATGTCCGTTTCACTTTTCTCTTTTGTAATAGAAAATAACGAATAGCCATTTTCTTGCACTGTTCCTCTATTTTTTGTTCTCTCGTCTGTTCTACAGTAATATCGTGTTTTATCGTTTGATTTTTCTGTTGTTAGAATGTGAACTTGATTTCTTATTTTTAGAGTTGACTCGTTTTATTCACTTCACTGCATTTCCAGGGGAAAATGGTGAAAGGCATGGGCGGAGCGATGGACCTTGTGGCCGCTCCGGGCTCTCGGGTCGTCGTCACCATGGAACATACGGCCAAGGGAGCGCATAAAATTTTATCCGAATGTAGTCTCCCTTTGACCGGTAAAAGTGTTGTCGATCTGATCATTACGGAAAAGTGTGTCTTCCGAGTGGACAGGGAGAAAGGATTAATTTTAGACGAAATAGCAGACGAAACAACAATGGAAGATATCGTCAATTCGACAGGATGTGAATTTACAGTATGTTAAGAAAATTACATCAAAATTTTTTAATTTTCCGAAATTTTTCTGTAAATAATTTTGTAAACTCTTGAAGTCAAATCTACTTTTTGTTTATATTTTTCAGATATCAGAAAATCTTAAGAAGTTCTAGCTATCGGATTCGCAAATGCTTAACGGTTATTTTTACGTTTGCTCATTTGCAGCAGAATTTTATACGTTTTATTCTGGAAACGGGGAAGCCTTATTTATTTTTCACTAAGTGTCCATGCTGCTAGTATTATAATTTTTTCTAAAGCCCATTAATAAATGATTTCGTTCTTCGTGTTTTTCACTGGTCGATAGTTTTAATCCCATATACTTTCTACACTCGGAAACGCTCTGAGAAATAATTAATATTTTTTCATAGACCAAAAAATGGCTTCCGTGCTTACTACAGCCAACAAGATTGGACATCGAAATTTGCATACTCTGTCATGCGGAAGCATACAGGCGCTACTCAATCACCCTTTTCGGCGACCCGTCAACCCGTTTTTCGAATCTCGACGTTTTTTACCCAAACCGGTGAAAAATGTTCAATATAAATACGATTTTAGACAATTAGAAAACAAGAAATATACGGTCGAGCCATTCAAATTAAAAAAAATGCACGGTCGACATCCTGAAACGGGTAAGTAGGTACTGCGAATTTCGTCAATCCACAAATTTTAAGAACGCTGCTAAGGCAAAGTTCTACAGTATTACTCCTTTTCTTGTAGTTTTTTGTAATTTTTTAACCTTGTGGATTTTTCACAATTCTATTCCCCAGGAATCCGTCGCAACGAACGCGTTCAAGGCGGCGTCAATTTCGATTATTTTTGGATCACGGCTTATCCTGTGAGGCCACCTTTGGGAAGCATCTACGAGGAGCGGGTATGCTGCTTTTGTCGCCTGAATAGGAAATTTACACTCCTTAAATCTGTTGATTTAATGCTCGAATCTTTTCGGTACATGAGACTATTTTAGTGTCATGATTGACTCAAAGCACCAGAAAATTTTTTGGATTTTGTCATAGTTTTTGTTGTTTGGCCGCAACTGTAACGTGGGGGAATTTTTTTACGAATTAACCAACCATTTTGTAGGTTTCCTAGATTTCAGAAAAAGAATTTATGTTGGAAAATGTACAGCATTCATCTAACCCTGGCAGAATATCGCATTCGACGGTTTTCCTGCTTTCTATTTACAGTACATTATTACAGTATCTCAGGATAAAAAAAGTATTTTAAATTCACTGTGTTTATGTGTTTCCTTTCCACAAACAGGTGCTCGAAGTCCGGCACGATCCCAACTCCAGCGCTTACATTGCCCTATTAGCCGGCGCAGAGGGTCGCCGTTGGACGATTGCCGTCGACGGTTGGACGGCCGGTGACATCATCCGTTTGATCAATCGTCTACCGGACATCCCCGTAATTCCAAATCCCAAAGAAATTTGGCCCGTTGGTGCTTTGAAAGAAGGAACTCAAGTGGAGCAAACAAAAAACTTCAGATTTTAAACCGATCTCTAGCGTTTTTTCTTAGATTTGCGTCGTCGAAGTTTTAAGAGAAGCGCGGACTATCGAAGATTTGAGATCGACGGTCGCCGGATCGTCATGTACGATTAGTGGCAGACGTGGCGATAATGTTTTGATAAAAGTGAGTTATGAAATGAGGATCGGCGTTTTAAGCGCTTTCTGAAAAGTCAAACCTTGCTTATGGTTATAAAAAATTAGTATGTTGTATGCATACATATAATTGGGGTAGTGCCATAGGAAATTCCCAGAAATCGTCGGACATCTTGCCATATAGTGATCCCTCCCCACAAGGCTTGCCGTTACAGACATGCACGAAAATAATTTTCCAGGAGAGAGGGTCACCGGCCTTTTCATCGAGAGGGGATGGGATGAGTGAGCAAAAAAACAACAAAAAAAGCTCCGCAGGCATTTTTTTGATACAAAATATGCATAGAAATCATCGAAAAAACTGTCTTCGAAAAAGTTCAGGGAGGAGGGCTTGATATTTTTTTCGGGCCAGGAGGGGTGTCCAGGATCTCAGGCAGGAGGGTTTACCCCCTCCTGACCCCCCTATATGCATTTATGTTCGCCAATCATATGGCTAGCTATATGACAGACATAGGGACCCCCATACGTTTGGTCGGAAAAATATTAGAAAATGTCAATTTTTTGATGAAAAATTGTCATTTTTGAACTAAAAATGGTCAAAAATATCGATTTTCTCGGCGCTCCACGCCTTAAATACATTTTTTGCGGTTTCTTAGACAAAAATTACCGTTTTTCGCGCCAAAAAAAAATCGCTTGATCCACGGAGCCTCATTATATGTATGTCCGTATGTCTCTCCCAGCCCTGGCCGTGTCTAAAATATCGATCCCACGATGTTCAATTTCAAGTATGAAAGAAAACAAAATTGTAAACCGACGATTAGAAGAGGTGACTTTTAAATCTATCAACAAACAATTGAGCGGAAGAAACGCAATAGAAAATAAAAAATTTAGCCAGATCAAATTACAAAATCGCAGAAAAACTAATCAAGATGAATGCTGCTGATCTGATAGAACTCACGAAGAAAGCCAAGTCGCTCCGAAGCTTAAACAATCTGTTGATCAGACGCAGAAGAAATCTTCGAAACTGAAAAAAGAAGATCGATGAAAGCGTGAAGAAGATGAAGAAGATGTTGAGGAGGATGATAACGGTTTGAGTCCACTAGAAAATCATGATTTAAGTTTAGAAAATGAAACCAGTGAATTCAGAAATGGAGATGGTGGTCATGAATTGCTGAAGGTAGAAGAGATTTCAAATGAAGACGGAAACGAGAAAGTTTATAAAAGAATAGTTTTTTCCATCCATTTCTAAAAAACCAAGGAAATTTTACATCGGCTGATTGGCTGCCATATTTTACATTTGCAGAGGCACTGGCGAAAAGACTTTAGAAGTTATGTTCAAAAGATTTTAAAAGTGAGGGTACATACTTTTGAAAGCTCACACGCCAATGAAACCTGTGCCATACAAACAATTTGTATAGTCCAATTTCCAATGATCCGGTAAAAGGGTGAAAGGTAGCACAGCGGTTATCAGCTAAACGATATTTGTCGATTTGCATTACGATGTAGCACCAGAAAACGATATAAAACATTATTTTTGATCTAGTTATGTATTTTGAAGTCTTTTTAAGAAACCTATTTTTTGTATGGATAGAAAGACTGTTTTTCCGAACGACATACTTTATCCAAAATGAAAGTTTTTATACAGTGACTGTTCGCTGTGTCTTTTCCAGCACTTCTTCATTTCATTCTTCGTTTTTGTGCCTCCGTTGCTCTAAAATTTTCATCTTGCGCAACAATTCATGGATTTTTTTCCAGATGCCGCACGGTCGCGAAATATTGGTCGACAAACACTGCTACGCTGCCGTCGGCCGAGTTTCCAATCCAGAATACGGCGAAATGCATTGGGGGTCGATGAATATGAAGAGACGATTCGGCATTAAGCAAGGTTTGAAAATTTCCGCTTATCTTTTGATGCCCCAGCTCTGGGCTATCTTCGAAAATGTGTTTTCAGATCGAAAAATGAACTGCACTTTCCTATAAGATGCCGCGAAATTCTTTTCTCCGTTTTGCAGCTGTTTTGGCTGGACATTAGGTTAAAGTTTCAATCAGATTTGCTTATCCTTCGGGGAGCTATTTAAATTTGGACATATTATAATTTCTCACAAAAATGTTGACAAATGGTATTATATCAGTTATCTATGAGACACAAGAAATACTTCATGTATCGCAACTAGGCGAATATCAGGACAAGAATACTCAAAAATTTCATTGGTCTCACCTGGTCAACGAGAAGCCTCAACTGATTATGCAAAAATTTGAAAAGTTTCATCAAAATCGTAGAAATCCAATGATATTTTGACTTATGCGAAAACAATAAGAGCTTTTCTGCACTGGAACTACCCAACAGTCCACTGTTCCTTCCTAATTTTTTGTACGCATTTTGATTTGATGGGAAGCAGTGTGTTTTCAATCTTAGCCCACTTTTTCGCACCTTGTAGCATAGGATGCACTCATGCGGCAAGTAATTGTAACATTAAGCTTCCGGATCCAGTTTTGATCGGTTTTTGTAATCGGAGGAAAAAGTGTGTGCAAATCTCTACAGGTCTCAAAACGGTGAGCGACGATGATGTAACTTTCACAACCACTGTAGGAATGTATGAACTAAAGGATAAAAAGAAAAAATTTCGCGACATCATAGTCGAAGGTTTTTGGGAATGCTCCTGAAGAGAATTTGTTTGTGCCTCATTGTGGACAGTTTAAACTCTCTTGCAGGCTTACAATTTTCGTTTCTGAAACAATTTGTGCATCAAACTGTAGTCTGTTGGTTATTTGATAATGCTGTAGCACACAGACATGCACCTCAAGCATTTTCGAAATTTTTGGACCAGGATGTGTCCTGTGTCTAGGCTCTCAGGTAAGAGGGTTTACCCTACCCTCCTATGTGAATGTATGGTAGTACAGATAATAAATGTATCTGGAAAATCCAATGGCTTCTGAGCTGTGCAGCTCCCCAAACGGCTCAAAGATCTTGATGAAAATTTCACCAATACTGTAGGAATGCATGAGCTATAGAATAAGAAAATAAAATTGAAGTTTTTGCGCAATTTTCAGCCAGCGGATTGTGGCATAGGAAAGACGGATATTGCGGTCGAAAAATTAAGCCAATGTTGCCTCCTTTAATACCCGAAAGGCGACCCCCGCCTCCCGATCGATATCGTTTCACGTTGCAAGTGAAAGACTACGCCACAGGTTACGGTACGAACGAATATAATCCGATATTGAAAGGACGTTGATTTGATATTGTTTACTGCACCTGTTCAAAACTCATCTGTTGTTGTCGTTGTCGTCATGTAGAGAAAATTGACTTTTTGTTATAACAAAAAATGAGTTTCAATCACAATTTTTTTAAATATCAGATAAATCGAACCAATCAAAGTACGTCAATTCGGTAAAAATTGAGCCATTACCGTAATCAGTGAGAAAAACTTCAACGTGCATGAGCAGAACAGTTGACTGAAAATTGTTTTCGAGCTTTATGATGTTAAACTTTTGGTGGTACTCAGCGTGTCAAACCCAGTTCTATTCAAATCAAAACTGAATAAGCATCAGAGGCCGGTTTCATCAAAGAGACGTGAGGTCCAGCTGAGCTGTAGCTTAGCTCTATATGTTGTACCATTGCCGTTAAGCTGCAGCTCAACTGTAGTTTAACTCACACAAAACATCAGAAAAATTAAGCTGCACCTGTAACGTACCTGCTAAAGCAGTACTGTAAATATATAGCATGCTGTATGTGATGAACATTTATTAAATATTATTCATTTTCGTATTTTATCCTCTAAAGGGTGTCTGGGTACAGTAAATATATAGCATACTGTATGTGATAAACATTTATTAAATATTATTCATTTTCGTATTTTATCCTCTCAAGGGTGTCACACCCAAACATTCCTATAAAATTACGTGAAGTACTTTATTTTGATCCGTTCACACCCCAGTAGCCCAATTAAGATGCCCCAATCTGTTCCCCTAGAACTTACACTAAACTACACATTCCACGGCTACCCTAATCCCCGTAAAAATCGTAAACAACACCTGCACACAGTAAAATACGTAAAAGCCCCGCCAGACAGTAGTCTCAAGTGTAACGGTAGCGACGGCCCCACAAAACATGTGTATTCAGAGAAACAGATACAGGAAGCATGCACAGAAGCACAGAGGTGTGGCTAAGCCCACCGCAGGAAGCAAGCGAAGCACAAAAAGCATACAGTACCAGGAAAGCATTAGAAAGGCGTGACTAAGTAAGCATAAAAAGCAGAGCCAGAAGCGACGATTGGCAGAAGAAGATGGACAGAAGCACAACCTCCCTCGACGCCCAGGGAGTGGCCATAAACGCCGTATAAAAAAAACAAAGCATGATTTTATTATTATTGGTTAGTTTTTGAATAATTGAATTCGTCATTTTCAAACCGCGCTCCCCTCCGTTTTTATATTTGCAAGCGGCCATTTTTACGAAAGCATTTAAACGGAGGCCCGTTTGTTGTTTTAAATCGAGATCGCGTTTTTTGTATTGTTTGTCGACGTCTCAAAGCAGCCGTCGATTGATATTGTATTGCCCCCTATTGTTGAATTGCCATCTCCCCGTGCCCAATTTCGTTGCCGTAACGTCCATTTGGTTAAAGTAAAGTGCTTCACACAAAATCTGGTCATTACATATTTTGGTGACTGTACCATACCGTTAACCACTGGAACTCCCTCCCCCAATTAGGTGTACTCTTATCCGGGCATTTCGAAGCATTAGATAATACAGTAGTAATTATTTCCTACAGTAAGACAGTATTCATAGAAAGCAAACTGGAAATCCCCTCCAACGAAACATTAAGCGATACATTTAAATGAATACAGCGTGAAGCAAAAATTGAAGCATTTAAGCAGAAATCCCAGCGTAAACCAAGAATGACCCACCAAACCCAAGATCATTTAGGAGAAATCGTTAGAGAACAGATAAACGATTTATTTTCGGAACATTTTCATACTCTGCGCACACAATTGAACCAGAATACAGTAAACCCTACCCTAATAGACGATCTCAGAACAGCAAACATTCGTAATAACATGGCAAATAATTTCTACGCAAAACCTACAGTATTCACGGGTGGCGTGACCCAACATTTTGGTGAATGGAACAAACATTTAGAACATGGCACTTCAAGGCATGAAAGATACAGACGTACAGTTAAAGTTGACATGTTTAGAGATTCATTTAGGAGGAGCCGCATTAGCAAAATTCAAAAGTTTAGCAAATTCCAAAAACCCTCCCCACACATATGAGCAGTATAAAGTCCCATTACAGGCATTTTTCCCAAACAATAGAGATAATGAGCTACATCAACAATTTTTACGCGAAAGAAAACAAAAGCGATCAGAAACAGTAACTGAATTTTTGTTTGATCTAGAACACCTCACAACCCTCGCCTACCCTAACTTTAACACAGACGCACAAGAAATGATCATAAAACCCCTCTTTGTAGAAGGCATGCAAAGCGAAATCAGGGAAGCGATTAAGTATAGACGGTTCGCGACTCTAAAAGAAATGTCAGACGAAGCAGCTTACATTGAACAGCAAATCCTTAGAAATGAGTTAAAGTCCAACGCCCTTCCATTTATACCCCCAAAACCCGAACCCATCTTTTCCCTAACCAAAAATACAGACCAACAGGACCTTTTGCATCAGTTGGAACAACAAGTAAAAGATTTACAGTTGCAGATCAAACAAAAACCTCAACCCCCACAACAGAGTAGCTACAACAGTTTCAGTAACAACACCTTCAGCAGGAATAATGCTTACAGGAACAATACCACCCCTAGGCAACCCACCTGCTTCCAGTATGGACAACTTGGACACTTAGCTCGTAATTGTAAATCAGTAGGCACCCGGAAATCATGTGAAATTTGTTTTCATAATAATCACAGTACGCATGATTGTAAAAGCCGATGCATCCACTGTTCCCAAACAGGACATAGATCTGATAACTGCCTCTCCAAACCCTACTCAAATTTTCAATGTTTTATATGCAAGCAGAGAGGTCATACAAGCAAGTACTGTCAAAATCAACAGAGTGGTAATATTCAAAACTGCATTGAGTACAGGCAACCCCAACCCCTCATGGACATTGATGACCCCGCATTTTGCTCAACATTACCCGCCATAACTAATGGCCCTCAAACTACTTTAGGAACAATTATGCCCACTAGCCACCGCTGTAGTGACGAATACGTCCTCGACCTGGACGTACCCAATTGGTGCCCCATGTCAAGATCCTCCGAAAACAAGACACCAAGTCGCCGACCGCCCCCGAAACTCCTTCGAAAACAGGCCATAACTTGTTGTCCCTTCTCCAAGGCCTGACCCCCGAACCCTACCAATTTCGCCCCCACCAAGCACTATTACCAACCCCCACAAGTATGCAAATCCAAACCCCATCCCATGACTCAACTTCTAAAACTTTACAGACTGTTCAGATTGCAAACCGGCCACCCCCTCAGCCAAAAACCGAACAACACCAAAAGCCCCCACGCCAAACCGGACAGAACCAAAATATACAACCTCACATAACAGACGCATACAAATGCAGTGTTCGCAAAGGGGAAATTTGTACTAATACAGGATTTTTTTGCTCAAAAGGTATTGTCTTCGACCAAACTGAAATGCAAAATCTAACCCCACATGTTTGTAAGGCAATCGTTATAGACAAAGAACACAATGGTCAAAAATTATACGAAACTCAATTAGGATTTCGGTCAACAAACAACTCCCTAAGCGTAGAATACACATGGTGTTGTACAGACCACTGTACCTCGGTCACTAACGTCATCATAGAAATAGGACAAATAGCATCTTGGAATGGAAAATCTATGACAGGTACATTAGGTGACCTAGGGTCACACAAACCAACATCAGGCCATTGTGTCACAACCGACGGATCTATTATCTGGAATGAAACAGCATTCGAAAACCTATGCCCTTTTGAATACAAAAACACACATCCCATCAAACTCACGCAAACCCACATAATAATAGAAGAGCTACAAGGTGCACTTTTCTGTTAAAAATACACTCTTTTCGAGCCCCAACTGCCCAGAAATCCAAGACAGCATTCTAACCTAACAAGACATTGTTGTACAATTAGACAAAAGCACCCCACATCGTAACGCATTTTTAACCTCAAAAACCAATGAAACTCATACTACATTATACGATTTTGATGATTTTGAACCCATTATCACAAAACTAAACTATCTAGCAGACCAAATCCAGGAATTCGAAATCCAAAATTTCAAAAACGTATGGAGTGAATTATGCAGATAGGCACAGCGTCACCTTGATCTCGTATGGTAAATTTTGCGTCTTGATGCAACCCTTGGTGCGCGTGCATTCCTACAGCGAACCGACATAATAGCAGAATTCACAGGAGAAGCGCTCACCGTCTGGCCCTGTAAACAAGTAAATGCATCTAAAGTCTTCTACAAGCATAAAATCAACCAAACATGCTACAAACTTTTACCCATCCTCGTAGGAACCGAGCTCATGTTTTCGAACCCAGGAGGCAATGATTTGACCCCTTTCTCACAAACCCTTGACTGCCATCATATGCATGTAGCCCTTTACAAACAGAACAATACGTGGGTCAGTGAAACAGGATCCCCGCATGTCACTGATCTACCATCAGAAATCGTCTGAAACCAAAATTTTTCTTTTTTCCATTTTAATACACCCGCCATTTTTCATGATCAACTTGCAACAATTTCGAAGAACTTACTCTTTTTGAAACAATACATTTACAAAACCCACACACTTGAAAATGTTGTTAAAAAACTCGTCAATTACACCGCCCAAATGTCCCTTAACTCAGATACAGTTTACAATATGATCTCAGGCACTGGCCAAGCAATCGGAAATACCCTATCTGGCGCCGGTCAAGGCATAGAACATGTAATAACTGGTACCACCCAAAGTCTCACAGACAGATTAAACAATTTACTCAAAGGACCCCTGCAAATCATTATCAATCTAGTCGTTATTACTGTAGTTATTGCAGGCATCTTCTATTCTTTTCTCATTCTTCCAAAATACTCCCCTTCTCCAAAGCATTATGCCACAAACGAACATGCATACGAAATACCATCACACAACAGACATTTACATGAGACCATTCCCCCATCATTCGGCCATGCTCTTTTAGAATTAGCTAATCGTCGTGGGGCACAAACACAGCAGAAATACATCCTTGTCGATATTGATACCCCCCAAACTCCTGCAATCGAACTCATTAATCAAATTCACCAATCTGGGTCAAACAAGCCACCCCAAAATGTACCTGAGAAACATACCCCTCATATTCCAATCACACTTAAGGGCAAATTAATCACAAAAGGCATGATTGACACTGGTGCAGTCTACTCACTCATTGATTCAGGGATCGCTCAAATTTTACAGTTAGACATGAAACCCCGGCTAGTCCAAGCAAAAGCAGCAAATAATCTCCCAATTCACTTTGTAGGGACCACTTTTGTCACAGTGACAGCCCAAACAATCCAGGAAACAATAATGGTCCATGCCCAAAAAGATTGCACAGCAGACATCCTTCTAGGCAAAAACTTTCTCAGTCGATTTTCCAAATATACTATCAACAATCAGAAATCCCAGGTCAAATTTGGCAATGTCATATTACCCTGTGATGGCCTAGAATATAGCCCCCTTTCGACCCATGGTGGAACTTATTTGGACGAGAAATTAGAATTACCACCCCGTATAGTAACCGAATTTACTGTCCCCTTGCCCAAATCGTATTTACAAGTTAAACAGCTCGAGTTTACTCTGAAACCCAAACAGAATCCCAAAGTTCATTTCACAGCTTGTGTCTCTGAAAACCAAAACAGTCGCATACGCTTATCGGTCTTAAACACACAAGACACAGCTCAAATTCTTTACCCCGGAACATGCATTGCTACCATCTCCTGTTACATCCCAAAACAAAATGCTCCCCCTAACGTAACCCCCTCCACGCAAAACCAGCCCAACCGTTTTGATACATTCACATGGTTAAAAGAAAATGTTGATTTAACCTCCACTGACCTCACAGAAACTGAAAAAACTCAGCTTCTACGCGCCCTATCCAAGTACCCTACGTTATATGCCAAATCCAAAATGGATGTAGGTAGAACCACCCTTGTTTCACATGCAATTGACACCAATGGCTCCCAACCCCTAGGCAGGCACCTTTTTCGTACTTCCCGGAAAGAGAAGCAAATCATACAAGCAGAAGTTGAGCAACTCGCAGCAGCAGGCGTCATAAGCCAGAGCAACTCTCCATGGTGTACCAACACAATTTTAGTCCCCAAAAAAGATGGAGGCCATCGTTTATGCATTGATTTTAGAGGCCTCAATAAAGTAACCAAAAAAGATGCATACCCCTTGCCCTGCATAGACGAAATTCTAGACACCCTGCATGGCATGAAATATTTCACTTCCCTTGACCAATCAAATGCCTATTATTCCATTCCCATAGCACAAGCAGACAGAGAAAAAACTGCATTTAATTGCTCAGCCGGACAGTATCAGTTCAACTACCTCCCCTTCGGTCTCACCAACGCCCCAGCCACATTCCAAAGGTTAATGGATGTTATTCTTTCGGGCTTGCAATGGAACACATGCCTTGTCTACCTCGACGATGTTTTAGTTTTCGCAGACTCCCATGCCCAAATGCTGGAACATTTAGACACTATTCTTGCCCGATTCTCACAAGCAGGCCTTAAACTAAACATACAAAAATGCAAATTTTGCCAGTCCCAAGTCCAATACTTAGGCCACGTCATTTCTCACCAAGGCATTTCACCAGATCCCAATAAGGTACAGCCCATTTATGACATACCCACACCCAAAAGCTCAAAAGAAGTCAAGTCATTCCTTGGCCTACCCTCTTATTATCGTAGATTCATTCCGAACTGCTCCCAAATTTCCAGTCCCCTCACAGCCCTACTCAAAAAGAATACAGAATTTTCCTGGGGCCCTGAACAGCAAAACGCATTCACTAAGCTAAAAGAATTACTCATTCATGCCCCAATACTGCAGCATCCCGATTTCACCAAACCGTTTATTCTCCAAACTGATGCCTCAAAACTCGGAATCGGCACCATTCTCAGTCAGCTAGACAGTAAAGGTCAGGATCACCCCATTGCTTTTGGGAGCCGCACATTAAAACCCGCAGAACACAACTACCCAATAACTGAGTTGGAAACCCTTGCAGTAGTTGAGTTTGTCAAGTATTTCCGCACCTACCTTTTCCAGCAACATGTTATTGTACACACTGACCATACAGCAGTTCAGGCAGTCTTACAAAAGGAAAACCCGTCCCCCCCATTGTCCGTTGGGGATTAGCTCTTTCCGGTATTCAGCTAGACATTCCACCTAAGAAAGGCACTGCTAACCACAATGCAGATGCAGTTTCTGGATTCCCCTCACAGACAGTGAAGCAATCCTTTGACATTGAGCAACTCAAAACCCACCCCGAAATATACCCTATCAATTCTGTTCTTGAAGCTGAAGCAACTGAACAAGAAGAGCAACAGAAAAATTTTGCTGAACTCCAATGCAACGATCCAACTGTCAAAAGTATTTTAGCAAAAATCGCCAACAAACACCCCCTTACTACGATCAAATTTGCAGTGCATCAAAACATCCTCTTTCGTATAGTCAACAAACAAGCAAAACTATACATCCCCAAGTCCCAAGTACAGCATCTCATTGCCTCTCATCATGACAGCAAATTCACAGGCCATTTTGCTGCCAGGAAAACTTTACACTTGCTCAGACAAAAATATTTTTGGCCCCAAATGAGCCGTGATATCAAACGTTACTGCAAAACTTGCCACCCATGCCAGACACAGAAAGCCCTCCAGCACAAAATACATGCAAATCTCGTACCAATTCAGCCGACTGGCCCATTTGATAGAGTCCGTGTTGATTGCATGGGGCTGTTACCCCTCACTGAAGACAGCAACTGATTCATTGTCATTTTTGTCGATTATTTCACCAAATATGTGGAGGCATTCCCGACCCCTGACATTACTGCAGCCACTATTGCCAAGTTATTCGTAACCAAAATTGTTTGCCGTCATGGGTCCCCAAAAATCATCCATTGTGATCGTGGCTCCGATTTTGTATCCGATCTCTTTTCACGAATCACTAGTTTATGCAACACCCAGAAAATTCATACCACCCCATACCATCCCATTGCCAATGGGGAAGTTGAGCATTACAACCAAACTCTAGCCACCCATATCCGCATGTATATCAATTCAAATCATACTGATTGGGATACTTATCTACCCTATGCCATTTTTCGATTAATATTCATAAAAACGATAGCACTTCGTATCCCCCGTTTGAATTACTCCACGGTAGACAGCCTAATCTTCCCTCAGATGCAGCCTTAAATTTTTTCCCCACATTCTACATGGTTGATTTAGACGATTACGCCCTTCGTGTAAAATCGCATTTTACACAAGCCCTCTCAACCGTGCAGAAAAGTTTACAAAAAGCCCAAGACCACTATACCCGTCAGTATAACAAGCATGCTCAGAACATACATTACAAGGCAGGTGACCTCATTCTCTACAAAAATCAATCGTGTAGACAGGGGCTGACTCCCAAATTCCTCCCTCGCCAAAATAGGCCCTATACAGTTACAAATTTCATGTACCCCAACATTACACTCAAACACCCCCATAAGAATATCACATTTACAGTACATGTAAACGAGACAACCCCTTTCTACCCTCGGCAAGCACCTATCGAATCTGCCCCCACCCCTCCTCAACCTCGAAAGCCTTGAACGAGGACGTTCAACTCCGAAAGGAGGGAAATGTAACGTACCTGCTAAAGCAGTACTGTAAATATATAGCATACTGTATGTGATAAACATTTATTAAATATTATTCATTTTCGTATTTTATCGTCTCAAGGGTGTCTGGGATTCACACCCAAACATTCCTATAAAATTACGTGAAGTACTTTATTTTGATCCGTTCACACCCTGGTAGCCCAATTGAGATGCCCCACTTAATTTCCACAAACGGCAGCTGTTCCCCTAGAACCTACAGTAAACTACACATTCCACGGCTAATAATCCCCGTAAAAATCGTAAACAACACCTGCACACAGTAAAATATGTAAAAGCCCCGCCAGACAGTAGTCTCAAGTGTAATGGTAGCGACGGCCCCACAAAACATGTGTATTCAGAGAAACAGATACAGGAAGCATGCACAGAAGCACAGAGGTGTGGCTAAGCCCACCGTAGGAAGCAAGCGAAGCACGAAAAGCATACAGTACCAGGAAATTATTAGAAAGGCGTGACTAAGTAAGCATAAAAAGCAGAGCCAGAAGCGACGATTGGCGGAAGAAGATGGACAGAAGCTCGACGTCCCTCGACGCCCAGGGAGTAGCCAAAAACGCCGTATAAAAAGAGAAACAAAGCGGGATTTTATTATTATTGGTTAGTTTTTGGATTATTGAATTTGTCGTTTTCGAACCGCGCTCGCCCCCGTTTTTATATTTGCAAGCGGCAATTTTTACGAAAGCATTTAAACCGAGGCCCGTTGGTTGTTTTAAATCGAGACCGTGTTTTTGGTATTATTTGTCGATGTCTCAAAGCAGCCGTCGATTGATATTGTATCGCCCCGTATTGTTGAATTGCCATCTCCCCACACCCCGTTTTGTTGCCGTAACATCCATTTGGTTAAAGTAAAGTGCTTCACACAAAATCTGGTTGTTACACACCTTAACGACAATGTTATAACAATAACATACAGAGTTAAGCTACTGCTCAGCTGTAGCTTAACGGCAATGGCATAACATATAGAGTTAAACCACAGCTCAGCTGGAGCTTAAGTATTTTTGATGAGACCGGCTTCAGGTCTTTAGAAGACATTCACCCTCTCGCCATTATAGAGAAATCTGACGTTTTTATACAGTATAAATTCTCCTACTACGAGTTTCGTATCAAATTGAACCTACTTTTTTCTTCATCACTGCATTTTATAACTTATTTCGCATAGACGTTTGTGTGCACACTTAAAATATGCAGCATGAGCATACGTGTATCAAATGTTTCCTCTGGATCAAAATCAAAAAGAGAAGGACGAGAAGAAAATCAAAAAGAGAAGACTGCTTCATTCGTCTTGAAATGATTGATGCAGCGAAGTTGCAGCCAAACTTTAACTCAAAATTATGGACTTCTCGTTGACTAATTAGCAAATTTTTAGTTTACAGGGTTCTTGATAATCATTCTTCAACCATGTCAAGATTATCGATACTGATTTTCTAATCCAAATAGTCTGTTTTTCTTGGAATGCTTCTAAATAATAAAGGTGGGAAGTAAGTAGTATTTCAGATTTTCTTATTAACTATATATTATTGTAATGTAGATGCTAACACATCAGTGTAAATATATGATGTACACTAGGTGATATTAGTAGTAAGGCCGGCCCGTATAGGTCGTACGCTTAAGGATACTCCTATCTTTTGTGTACGACCTATAATTTGTCACTTTTTTCCGATTTATAGGTCGTACAGTAAACATACACGATTGGCTTTTGTCGGATTTACAGGTCGTACAGTAAACATATACGGTTAATTTCTTCGTCGATTTATAGGTCGTACAGTAAACATATAGGTCGATTTATAGGTCGTACGGTTAAAAATGTATGTTCTAGAGTTACCGTAATAGTAGAATTACGGTAATTTTTCGATTATGGTAATAAATGTGTTACTGTGCGTGGAAAAGGAAAATCAATGATGAACGCAAAAAGGAAAACTAAAATGAACAAAAAATGGAAAAGAAATAAAAAGAGATTGTGTGTAAAAACGGCTTCCCCTCTGGGAAGAGGAAGCCCACAAAAATTTGCACCCCGGACCCCCTTTGTCAAAAGGGTGCCACCTGCAGGTGTAAATATATTTCGGAGGTCCCATTTTCTGAACGATCATTCAAGTCAACAAATGTCAGAACGGTCAATCTGGTCAGTAATGGTCTGTTTAATGAGTAAAATATCGGGAGAGTCATTACGCGATGAAACATTATCCTTACGGGTGCATGCGTATAAATTTTGATGTTCTGCCAAAAATGACCAAGAAGGTCTTTTATAAAAATGACCAGAGCGAGCTGGCCGTAAAAAGCATGTAGACAAATAAGGTCTTTTATAGAAAGATGACCAAACGAGCTGGTCGTAAAAAGCGTGTAGAAAATTTGGAGAGTTGACGTACGGTAAAGGATACAGATTCGGGAATTACCGTAATAGTAGAATTACGGTAAATTTTTCTATTATGGTAATGGAGGAATTAGGGTAATAAATGTGTTACTGTAGATGAAAAAGGAAAACATAAAATGAACAAAAAATGGAAAAGAAATAAAAAGCGATTGTGTGTTAAAATGGCTTCTCCCGTGGGCAGAAGAAGCCTTTCAAAAATTTGCGCCCCTGGACCCCCTTTGACAAAAGGGCGCCACCTGCAGGCGTAAATATGCTCGGAGGCCCCATTCCTGAATGATCGTTCAAGTCAATCTCAAACGGTCAAATTGGTCAGTAATGGTCTGTTTAATGAATAAAATATCGGGAGAGTCATTACGAGATGAAACATTATCCTTACGGGTGCATGCGTATAAATTTTGATGTTCTGCCAAAAATGACCAAGAAGGTCTTTTATAAAAATGATCAAAAAATAGTCGTAAAAGACATGTAGAAAAAAGAAAAAATCTTTGCATATCAAAAAGAAAAATTTTTAATTCGATGCAACATTCTACTTTATTGTAAAATTATTTAGTCCAACTATAAGGAAATGTACAAAAATTACGTTTCAAAATACGTTTATCATATACTATACAAAATTTTTTCAAAGTTTTACGAGTAACAACTTTACGATCTTGCTGACGCTCTATACGGAGACTATGTACATCTACTTCTTCTTTTCCATTGTTTTTTACAAAAGCAAAAACCATTCGACGAAGCGAATAAAAATTAACTTTTTTCATAGTATCTGATGACAAAGTGATACCGCGGACTTTGATTACGTGACGGTATTGGTCTGTAGAGGGACTGTACAACCTGTAGGCGTAATTTTTAGGACCTCCACTAACAAATTCGGTAATGTAAGATCCAGAACCATATTCACGTAACTCGTCAGTCATTTCACCAAGACACCAACCAGTGGGTACTTGATATTGTTGTTTGTCAACTGTTGACAGGTAAATAATACTATCCGTGTCAAAATACAATACTCGACTTTTTAATCGCTCAATGTAAGAATATAACTTTAATCGAGCTTGAGCCGTTGTATAAGCTGCAATAACAGCGTTAGTATTTCCCATGACTTCGGCAAAATCATCATGTTGACAATATGTTGTTGACACCAATTGTTCATTGATTAGTCTAACATTCTTAATAATATTGGCGACATTCATCACAAGTTCAAAATATTCTTTGGGTGCATTGTGGATAACAGTCTTATCCATATTGTTTCGTTGACCAAACTAAAAAACATAAAAATAATTAAATGAAATACAAAAAACTATGCATAGTTACTTTTCCCCAGAAAGAATTTAGCATTAATTTAGCCAAAGCCCTCTTTCCAGGATTTTTTAAAATTTTTGAAGAATCCAATGAAATATTCTCACGATTGTAGACCTCCATCTCGTATTCACGTTTTTGCTCATCTGTCTGAGCTTTAGCAGGATAGCCTTCACTCTCCTATAAAAATTACAATCAAATTCTGTCACATTTACATAATATAAAATTTACTAGTTTCATTTTCATAAAGGTATTGACGTATTGAGTAAATAAACCACCAGTGGGGTTTTTGGTTGGATGATATTGCTCAATATTATCATAATGCCAAACCTCGAAAATCTTGAGGATCTGAAACAAAAATAATATACATAGAAAAAGAACCATTACCGTAACAATATACCTTATATCCCTTCTCTAAGGCTTTATATAATTCTATCGTAACCCATGTACCGTCTAATGCTCTGTCTTGGTCGTTATGCACGCATGCGGTCTTTTGTGAATCATGCGTGCAAGTTTTGCATAAAGGAAACAATAATTTACCACCATGTCGATACGGTAAAACAGGATGTAAGAGTTTGGGAGGTGGTAAAACCTTACACTTGATTAACCCCTCATAAGGTTGTGACGTTGAACTGACCTCTTCAAAATCTTCAGTAAAGATTTTTGGATGACCTGTAGGGTATTTCCCATATTTGTTGACAAACGGGTATAAACTGCATACATCTACATAATTGATCTTTTCTGCAGGTGTACCATCTTCATTGTACTTAATTTTATGATACAGTTTTACAGCATTAGTGCGACCACCAAAGAAAGCTAAAACAAGAAAACTTTTGACAAAATAAAAAAAGAACAATTCAAGATTTTACCTTCTCGAGGATTTATAGGTTCCGGTATTTTGACTGTATCAAAAAATGTTTTCATTTCGGGATCTGAGTGAAGTTGTTGTAAAAGTTCGCACTCCCACATTTCCACTACGCTATAACCGAGTGATTGAAGTTCCATAACACGGTTAAAAGTGCGCTCATATGCATCGACTGCTTTTGTATTATTATCGGCTGTTAATTGATATCTATTTTTCATACATTTAGGGCAACCATGCCAATAACAACCGTGAAATTCATAAATTGTAGTGTCTTAATGAGCAAACATATAGATATTAAAATTTCAAAAATTTGAACAAAATTACCTGATAAACCATCAACTCTGTATCTTCCAATTTGAACTTCGCCACCATTAAGTTTATGTCGAATATACAGGTTTTCATTTTTATGGACTAACCACTTCAACCATTTTAAGGCTATAACAGATTGTCTTTCTTCTTTACCATAACCTTTGTATGGTATTACACCAATAGTATCTGGCTTCAAAAATAAACGTCGGAAAACTAAGTTGCAAGCACTAGCAATGGTTATTGAATTTTCAAAAGGATCGACATTTGTTTCTTCCATAAAAATATCGCGAAATTTCATACAACATTGTCGTAAAACTTGCACATCGCTACGACAGTAGTCAATTAACTCATTATCAAAATTAAATTGACAACCCTAAACAATGATGCATTTAAATGCAAAACTTTATACTTTTGCAAACTTACTGCTTCAAGCTTTCGATTATACCACTCCAGAAACGTGGCACGAGCCGCAGGTTTCATAGCATTGTAACCGTACATATTGGGTGATGGATATGAGCCAATATATCCGTAATTTTCTTTTCTGTTAAAGAAATGAGGGAAATATCCTTTACATATTTCACTTATTCCAAATGTTTTCGGTAAAGCCGCCAAAGGCATCGGAAGAAAGTTCAGAGAATCAATAATTTTTATCGACCCTACTTTGATACACATCAGCTCTAAACCTAAAAATAAATAAATAGATGAAAATGAAAAACTATAAACAATTTACTAATTCACCCTTATTAATGATATGTAGTTTATGATGTCCATTACGATACAAAAACTGCATTATAAATTGTCCATCGAATCCTCGAGAATTATGCGCTATTGCAGTAATGTTTTTCATACCTTTTGCAAAAAGGTATTCGCAGAAATCATTTAGACATGTAGATCCTTTGAAAATACGTTCGCGTTGACCGCATGTATTGCAGCAAAAATTTCCCTCTTTTTGACAACACTGATCGCATACAGTATGGACAACACATAAATTTGGTTCATGTTCGAACACATCCCCTAATTCGCTTTGTCGTAGAATTTTTTCCTGTGTAGTCTCAAAATCATAAAAAACAAATTTTTGATTACCAGGACATTTATCGGTAATTCCTGTTTCATTATCATCTAGACACTCATCCTCATCAACATTTGTTTCAAATATATCTTCTTCCTCTTCAATTTGCTTGCTACCAACAGGTTGCATAAAACATAAATGATCTAAAATAAAAATTTTCATATAAAATAAAATAAAATAAAATAATTACACCATATCTAATACCTTTTTTAGGTACGCTTTTCTTGCATGTTTTACATTCAAAATAACCGCAATTATGAGGATTAGAATGTGCTCGTCGAACCAGTGTATCACATTGTTCGCACACTTTGAAACGATCGCAAATAGATAAACCTGTTTTTTGACGTTTGGATTGACCTCTTTGAGTAAAAACAAGCTTGTGTCGAGCAAAACACTTATCGTTTTTAAAATATCGCAGACAATCTTTGCATTTTCGAGCATTAAATTGATTACATGGGGGTGTATTGTAACACAGAGGACAAACGTTTCTGCATCTGTGTTCCATTTTGTTGTTGTAGGCCAGATCGCAATGAGGACAAAAGTAGCTGCGGTCAAAAAATCCAGGCATCTTTGTAATGACGGAGTAATGGTTATCATGGTGGTAAATATTTAAAACATGCGTTG
This sequence comes from Romanomermis culicivorax, assembly GCA_963922205.1. Classification (NCBI taxonomy): domain Eukaryota; kingdom Metazoa; phylum Nematoda; class Enoplea; order Mermithida; family Mermithidae; genus Romanomermis; species Romanomermis culicivorax. Next base: position 152,815 of record CAWUHX010000399.1, on the reverse strand, counting down.
CTTCAGGTCCTTAAAACTCTAAATACGTACACAATAACTGAAAAATAAAAAACTCTAACCTCTAAATATTAAATCTTTAAAGCGTTCTCTGCTAAAAACTTTGATTTGATAATCGGGTAATAAAACAGTTTGCAATTGTTCCCACTGATGAAAACCGCAAGCTCCTTGATGATTAGCTAAGCCTGCTAAGGTCATCAGTTCTTTAGCAACCTTTGTTTGCAGCAGATGTGACTTGTCAGACTTTCGAATACTTTCCCATTTGTGCTCAGCATTCTTATCTTTTTTATGAATGTAAGCTCTAGCAACAACTAGAGCTCTAGCAAAACATAAATCATCCGTGTTGCTGATTTGAATAATACAGCGTTTATCTTTTAGAAAATCATTATGTTTTAAATATTGATGAGCATTGTGAATACCTTAAATAAATAAATAAATAAAAATCTTACATAAGTAATTTTAATCAGCTTACCGCTACCCGCAGGCCGTGTTACAACAATGGTACGAATTGTAGACTGACGACTATCAATTTGTATTTGCTCATTTGATTGAAGAACAGCATTAAGAGTGTTTACAATCAAATCTCCAGTTAAAGCATGTTTCGGTCTAAAAGGTATCAAAACACGACCTTTTGTCAAATCTGGATGGTCAAAGGAAAACCCTATAAACGCATTATCAGCGACATTCTCAGAAATTCGCTCTACTATACGTTGAAATGTTGGCACTATTTGAGCATTTAAATCATCCATATGTTCAGTATTACGAAAGTTCACAGAGTACTCGCGACCTTCGGTATTAAAACGCCTAATATTTACAGTACTGGGTTGACCTAGTTCGAAAAAATCATCCGCAACAAAAGATGCATTCGTTACACCTCCACTACCCCCACCACCACCACCAATTTGAGCTGTTTCGTAAATTTCTTCCTCATCAGAACTGTAAGGCGTATAACTTTTGTATTGATCATCTTCATCATCATAATCTAAAACAGTTCCTTCTTCTTCTTCTTCCAAAATATTATTATTATCGAGTGTTTCTTCTTCTTCTTTCTCAGAGGTAATATTCTCTGAAGACTCATTCACTATTGTTTCATCGTCGTCTTCATCAGAAGTAATATCTTCTAAAATTTCCATAGGCATGTCGTCTTCGTCCGAAGTAATATCCTCATAAATAGGTTTCATTATAAAAATTATCTAAACTAGAAAATATAAAAACTATAAACTAGAAAAATAGAAAACAACCTATTCATCAAAAACTTATACAGTAATAATAATAATAATAGAAAATTTTTATAAATCAGCAAAAACTATTAATTTTATGGTAGAGATTTAATTATTGTTTACGAGGTTAATGTAGTACTTTTCTTTTTTATGATGGGAAAGCTTTAAAGACCTCTATAACTCATGAACACGTGCCCATATCATTTCTTTAGCTTATTTTATTAGCATATAACCAGTTAAAACCAGTTGAAAACCTGTTTTACTGTACAACCCTAGTATTTTTGTTTTGATTCTTGAAGCTATAAAATAACTGTAATAGCTGCTTATAACCCTGTTGCACCATCTTTTCTTTTTATGTGGAAAAGCTTTAAAGACCCTTATAACTCATGCGCACGTGGCTATATTGCTTCTATAGCTTTGACCTTGATAATTACTATAACACATAAAACACATATATTTTTCTAGCTTTGATCTCAAAGGTTACCGTACCACATAAACACATTTTATTTTATTTTTGTAGAACATAGCTCCTCCTCTCATATACTCCTCAGAATAGTAGAATACTGTAGGATATATGTCTTGAATATTTATTATGCTTATAACTCCTCCTCTTACAGCTATAAGCTATATATCTTGGTTATTTTATTATAACTATAACCTCCTTTTACTCAAAAATTTTGAACACTTTATACATTTATCTGTTTTGTTGCTACAAAAACTACTCGCTTCTTCTCTCTCTCTCTCTTTAATATTTCTTCAAGAATTTTCAAAAATGGAACACCAGTTTATGTTAGACGAAAACATGGCATTATTTGTAGTGGTTGAAGGTAGATACGTGTCAATCTATTTTCGTAACGTCGACCCTAAAACAAAAGAGGCGTACGGTCGCGGATTCAAGCTCATTTTACCACAATACGGTATACTAGGTCGCAATGTCAATATTATTGAAAAGACATTTTCACATGGAGGTCGATGCAGCATCAACCTTGGTTATAAAATGCTGGTCGAGAGCGACGGGGTTACAGTACGATTTAACAATTTGTTTAATGGAACGACACGGTGCTTATCTAAAGAAGTGAGTTGATATATGAATTCTTTCTTTCTTTCTTTCTTTCTTTTAAAATATAATGTTTTATTCTTTAGCAATTTTGGCGCTGGACCAATATGATACATGAGATAGCTCCAGCTATTTCAAACGAGTACAACGCTTTAGCAGCAAATTTCCAGCTAGCGATAAAACGCAAAACAAACGAAAACGACGACGTAGCTGGAAAAAATGGTTCTACCCCGAAAATCGTTAAAGAAGAAGAAGAAGTCGGTGCAGATAAGAAAATTATAAAAGAAGAAGAAGGGATTCATGCTACAAAATTCGCCGGAGAACAAAGCAATGCTCGTGAAGATCAAAAGGAAGCTAGCGTTCAAACGTCGTTTATTAATGATCTCTTCATCAATTGTTTCAATGATCCAGACTACGATTCAACGTCGGATACCAATTCGTTGGATGCCGAAACCAGACGTATTTGTGAGTTACGTGTTCCGGGTTTAGATATTCCATGGTTTTTTGATGAGCAAGTAGTAAAAGGTGAAAAATTATTTATAATTATATGTGCTGAGTTAGTTATACAAGACATCTTTAATGGGTGTATTTTTGATTGTTATTGCGCGAAAGAGGTAGGAATTGTTGAGGATCATCAGTGTCCAGCTCGTAATTCCATATATAATATCGCAATTACACCAACAGTTAATCGTTTATATGAAAAGATGGGACTTATCATTGACTGTTTTGAATATGTTATAGGTGAAGTTCAAGGTTATTACAGTCTTCGCGCTTTTAAACAGATGATTGACATATTTAGATGTATACCACTTACAAGTACTGGCCGTAAAATTCTTAAGGATACTGTAGCTTGTTTTATTGATGAAGGTTATCATTATGATTTTGATGATGCTGTTGTTATCAAAACACTACGCGATTTTATTAACAGTAAATTGTAAAAGTTTTGCTTACATTCATTCATTCATTCATTACAGCTTGTATGTTTTAATTAGCTATATTTTGATTGCTTATGTAATTGCTTACGTATTTGCTTGTTATATATAATTTCATACATACATTGCGCGTATATTTTGCATACAGTAATGCTATTCTATTTTATATAATCATCTATCTTTATGTTTTACATGTGCACTGTTTTATATTGTAATTTTGATAATTATGTAACATTTTGTTTTAAATAATAATAAAAATCATTTTAAAAATTGTTCAAGTAAAAAGGTGGTTGGTTTTTGTTGTTGTCAAAAAAGAGATGTCAAATGATGATGATGAAAAGTTTTATATATGGAAACATCCATTTAACTGTATAGTTTCTGCTCCAACAAAATCAGGAAAAACACAATTTGTTAAAAAACTTGTAATTTTTGCTAAAGAAATGCTTCACCCTGCTCCTGTGAAAATTTATTGGTGTTATTCGGAATGGCAAGAAGCTTACGATGAATTAGTTCAGAAATGTTCTTATGTAGAATTTATTCAAGGTTCGCCTGATTTGAATGAACTTCAGAAAAGTAAAGATACACCTAAATTATTAATTATGGATGATATGATGCAAGAGATGAAGAATGATCAAAGTTTAACTCAACTTTTTACTAAAGGATCGCATCATTGGAATATATCAATTATACATATAGTTCAGAATGCCTTTTTTGATGGAATGCGTACGAGTAGGATAAACGCTCAATATTTAATTCTTTTAAAAAACCCAAGCGATAGATTACAAGTCCGCACACTGGCTCGACAGATTTTTCCAACTACCTCAAATTATTTCATAGAATCGTATGAGGATGCTACTAGTAAACCATACGGTTATTTATTAATAGATCTTACACAGACATGTCCTGAAAAATATCGACTTAGATCTAATATATTCCCCGACAATGATCATATGATTTTGTATACACCTAAATGATTCATCATTTTTACAAAAAACTTTATACAGGTTAGTCGGATCCTATTATTTTAGCGATATGATATACAGTAAACACATTTTTTTAAACACTCTCGCTGTGATCCTTTTCATAGCTGTTTTTATTGTATGGGTACAATACCCTTTTCAATTTTATGAAAATGAAGAAGAACCTGTAAATGTTACAGATTTTACGATACCAAACACAAAAAATGTTACAGATTTTACGATACCAAACACAAAAAATGTTACAGATCAGAAATTATTATTATTATTACGGGAAAATTATAAATTACATATAATACCCTTACTACGTTATGTAGAAAAAATTTTACATTGTCCTCAGAATGACGGACAATTTATGCAATTACGAGCGTGTTTCAAAATATATATTTTCAATCCTGTCGTATTTTCTTGTTGTAGTCGAAGCAGTAAATTTCAAAACTTGTACATCAATGGAAGTAGATTACGATATATTGATACGATAGCTTTATTACATAATCAGAAAAAAATATTATACCCTTCATCAGTCTAGTCGAGAATTTTGAAGAGGTTGGTCGTTTTTCTATAATTCGTTTGTTTTGTGACAATTACGATGTCAGCTGCATTTGAAGTTTTTGTCAGAATGGTGCAAAATAAAGTAAAAGGTAAAAATTTATATCTCTTCTTTAACTATTTATTAAACTATAGTATTTTTATTTAAGGTAAAATACTAAACAACAAACAGAAATGCGAAATAGCTGATTTGTTTTGGACTCGTTTCTCACCCGAAGCCAAGATTTTTTACAAAGACATAGCTAAGGCGTGCAACCATTTACGGCGTGAAGTTGGTTTACCTATGGGACGTAAAAAAGTTACACAATTTTGGTGTTTTGCTAGACTATTACTGACGGAGTTGGATATGGTCGAAACTCGCGCTATTTTTGTAGAAGATCTTTTTTTAAAACTAGATACAGCTCATAAACTATTTTTTATGAATATGAATAACTTGTGTGCTTTTTCTAGACGCGAAGAGTTGAATATCGTCATACAAAATGAAGCTTCATTACTATCTTAATGTAATACAATAAATATTTCAATGTTTACTCATCATTTGGTCATTATTGTAAAATTTTTTTGTACTGTACGGTCTGTTTTGTATGGCTTCTAGATTAAAGAAATATATTCACGAGCTCAATGTGTTGAAAAATTCAAATCGTGTTCAAAGACGTGCTTTTCTTCAACATTCTTCCCCCGATTTGATCTGTTGTATATGTGAAATTTGTTTGAACATTTTGAACGGTAATATTCCTATTAATTCAAACTTAAAAAAGAAATTGGCCAAACATAAATTATTGCTCAGAGGTTTAGCTACTAGACACGAAAAAAACAAGAAAAAAGATTTACATAATAAACGTGTAAGAATTGTTCAAAGTGGTGGAGCATTTTTACCTCTAGTACTACCCGTTTTATTATCTACATTAGCAAGTTTTGTTACAGAGAAATTATTATAGAATGAAATTTGCTAATAAATTTGCTCTTATACCTCAGGAGGTTCTGAATAAACTGAATAACTCTCAGGTTTCTTCTTCTTCGACGACGACGAGTTCAAATGAAAAGACAGGTATAGCTAAGCAAGTTGACATGTATCGTAACGAGCTAGAGCGCATTTTGAAAGATAATACGTTAACACCTGAAGAACAATACAAAATGTACTCGCAACTATTTTCACAATATTTAACTTTTGAACATGAAAAGGCTCAACCTACTACAGTGATTTTAAAACAAAAAGTTATTGATAACGAAGAAGATGAGAAGGATAGTGACGATTTGAAACAAAAAGAAAAAAATTGGTTGAACGATGAAAAGTTACTTAGCGGTATTCCTAAACAGTTTAAACGCTCGGCATCCTTATTATTGGAGCATGTGCGACGTAACCCTAGTATAAATGTTAATAAGCAAGGTGAAGTATTAATTGATGGAAAATTAATTGAAGGATCACATATTATTGATTTATTACATGATTTGTCTCGTAAACGTTCAAAAATTACGCAAACGCTTGGAGTAGATGAGTTTGTTAATGCTTTGAAAAAATATAATGTACCATTAGAGGCTATAGGAAACCCATTACGTAAAATGTTATTCACTTTACCTCGGAAACTCTCCTACCATACACCTCCGGAAGAATCAGATGATCATGCAGTTAGTAGTGTCAAGCGGTTGAATAAACCACTTGTGAAAGGTGTTGATTTATTTTCAAGTGGTGCCGAGGAAGATATCAAAGACGATTCATTCTTTAATAAAGGAAACTCGACAGAAAAGAAGATACGGCGCAAAGCTAGAGCACTTAGACGGTATACTCCTTTGTACTAGAGCGATGAACACCTTACTTTCGAAATTATACAAAAATTTACACGGAAATCCCTCAGCTTTTTCTAGTATTGAAAAATTATATGCTGAAGCTAGAAAGCACCGTAAAACAATTACACGTAAAAATGTTAAAGATTGGCTTTCAAAACAAGATAGTTATACTCTACATAAACAAGTCAACAAAAAATTTTCACGTAATCGTATTTATGTTACAGCTATGGATCAACAATGGGAAATTGATTTGGCAGATATGTCTTCTTTAGCAGATTTTAACGATGGATACAAATTTATGCTTACATGTATAGATGTATTAAGTAAATACGCATGGGTTGAACCCTTAAAATCAAAACACTCAAAGAATGTTTGCGATGCTTTTCAAAATATTTTAAAAAGAGGTCGAATCCCTTGGAGAGTGCGCAGCGATAAAGGAAAAGAATTTGTCAACAAAGATTTCCAAAAATTATTGAAAACTAACGATATACATTTTTTTACTTCTCAAAACGAAGACATTAAATGTTCAATAGTGGAACGGTTTAATAGAACTTTAAAAACTAAATTATTTAAATATTTTACAGAGTTTACCACTTATAAATGGATTGATATTTTACCCGCAGTTGTTTCCAACTACAATCACTCTGTTCATAGATCTATTAAGGAAAAACCTATTAATGTAGATTATTCTAACGAAAAAATTATATGGCAAAGACTCTACCCTGAAAGATTATACACTAGAAAGTCTAAGATTGATATAGGAGATTACGTGCGAATTAGTAAACATAGAGGTGTATTTGACAAAGGTTATTTACCTCAATGGAGTGAAGAAGTTTTCAAAGTAAAACATATTGTGAAGACCCGAAATCATATACTTTATACAATTCAAGATCTGGAAGGCGAAGATATAGAAGGACGTTTTTATGAAAAAGAACTACAGAAAATCGATTTTAATCCTAATATCAAAGAATACAAAATTGAAAAGGTTTTGAAGACTAAACGATTACCAGATGGTCAGAATAGAGTACTTGTGAAGTGGTGGGGTTATCCTGAAAAATTCAACAGTTGGATTTTAGAAAAGGATATACAAAACGACGACGACGACGATTACGATGAACAACTTTGAATTGACATATTATGCTCAACAAGATGAGCTATTATCACAAAATTTTTTAGGAGTTTTTGCTTGCGATACTCTACCGAAGATAGTTAAAAGACCCGCGGCTTTAATTGCAAACACCGATACATCTTTTCAAAAAGGAAGTCATTGGATAGCTATGTATTTTGATAATGCTAACTCTGTATATTATTTTGATTCTTATGGCTTACCACCAGTTATTCCTGCTTTTATAAATTATATTAACAAAAATGCTTTAATAATATATACAAATAAGAAACATTTACAAAATTTTAATAGTAGGGTTTGTGGTATATATACTTTATATTTTTTGTATTATAAAGTGCGACATGTTCCTATGTATAAAATGTTTAAAAGTTTCAGTAACACAAATTTTGTTTATAATGATAGATTGATTTGTAAGTTTTTTCATTGTAAATTTTCTGTAAAAGGTCACTTGCGAAATAAATTATGTACACGTTTGTAAAAAGTTAACTCCTTCTATATGTATTTATATATATATATAAATTTTACTTCACTTTGATAGCTCCGCCTCCTTTATATTTTTGTATAATTTTATTGGTTATTTTAGTAGCTCCGCCTTTTTATAAATTTATAACTGAGTGTTTAGTTGTTAAATAAAAATTTTTTATTTTGAAATGGATAGTAGTAATAGTACGCATTCAGAAACGTCTCGCATTAGCGTTTGGGAGTTTTTTGGAAAACGTCTACCTCGAAACGAAGTGGTTTTCTTCAGTCAGGTCATACTAATATACATTGTAGTCATTACAGCTATAATAAATTTATCTCTCTACAATAATAATACACAATTGTGGGTTGGTCTTTTGTGCGCTTGTATAGGATATTTATTACCTAGCCCCGTACCGACCGTATTACAGTCATCTAATTCATTGAAGACCGTACCTATAGCAACAGCAAACAACATTATAAATAATGACAACCTTTGAAGATCAATTTTATATCACATTACCTAGTAATAGCAAAAATGGAAACAAACCCTCTGATTTTTCAGCCCATCTACCTTACCGTTTAAAACTAGATGGAAGCTGGGAGGTAGGACTAAGTGAAATAATATACCCCTATAGTTGGGCTACATTTACCAATCATGGTGGAGATAATGTAATAACGTTAATTACGGATGGTGTCGGAAATAAGGTCAAAAAAATTAAAGTAATAGTTTTTGAAAAACATTACTTTACCATATCTGAATTAATTGAAGAGTTGAATGCAAAAATTGGAGCAGCTATTGCCGGAACTAACATGGAAATCATGTTTTCATACGATGAACATAGTAGAGGATTAGTTAATTTGAAAATAAAAAGTGGTACAATATTACGTAAAATCGATATAAGCAAACGGTTAATGGAGCTTCTCGGATTTAGCTCTACCAATACTGAGGCCTATGCAACTGCTGATGATTTTTTAAATAGAGCTGTGAATATTAACTTATATACTGTTGGAGAGAAACCTCCAAAAAATTCTAACACACATATTCCACCATCCAAAGCTGTTTTTCTTGCCGAGCCTGGAACTAATCATTTATACATGTTAGGTATTCAACCACCAAATTTGAATGATTTACAGAATTTTTATGTTTACTGTAATATTATTGAAAATCAGATTGTTGGAAATACTTTAGCGCCGCTTTTACGTATAGTAAATGTTCAGGGAAAATACAAAGATAATGTGAGTCGTTTATATGAAACACCTCACTATATACCAATTCAATTGAAAGAAATTACAGTACTCGAGATTAATATAAAAAACAGTATGAATGAGCTTATACCCTTTCAGTTTGGGAATGTTATAGTTAAATTACATTTTCGGCGACGTACTCCTTTATTCCTATAAGCATAGTATCAAATTTTTATTTACTCATTCATTCATTTGCATTTGGACACGTTGTCGTCAGGTTGAATTTTCGCAAACGCTCTTAATTAATTAATTCATTTAGTTGTTGTTCCTTTTAATTTTCAAAGCAAAATATGCATACCGTATTTATTCCTGAAACCGTTGATTACTGGATCAAAATTTATCAACATAGTATTCAAGATAATCAATTTCAATTAGGTGGTAGTTTAGAAGGTTTTCGAGCAGCATACCCGTATTATTATAGACATCAAGGAGCTGGAGTTGGTAATTTTTTTAAGAGTTTGTGGCGTCTAGCTATGCCTTTGTTAAAATCTGCAGGAAAGCATGCACTTGCTGCAGGTTCCAAAATTGCAGGTGATGTTGTAGAAGGTCGTTCTTTTAAAGAAAGTGTTGCTGAGCATGGACGAAACGCAGCTGGTAGCTTATTACACGAAACGGGCGAGCGCATTCATAAAGGAAAAGGTTTAGGGAAGCGTAAACATATAAATTCTACGATACATATAAAAAGCAATAAAAAGTTAAATGATGGTCAGCGTCAACAACATCAACATCAAAAACAACATAAACGTAAACACCTGAAACGACGTTCCTCATTCTTAAAAAAGACTCCACGTAGAGTAGTCGGTTTCAAGGATATCTATTCAAAATGAGTAAATTTATTGATGCTGCGTCGTCTCCTAGTAGTAAAACGGAGTTAGATTTATTTACCGTACCTCCAACACAAGTTGCTATTCGTAGAAGTTTTTGGTCTGAAATTCAGTTACAAAATCCTTGTACTAATGAAGGACCTTACGAGTTTGTTATTTCACCTGATTCATATATGTTGGACTTATCAAAAAATTTTATATATTTTACTATTCGAATTACGAAAGCTAATGGCGCTGCTTGCACTTTAACAGCAGACGCCAACAATAACCTTACTGGAAATGTTGTAGCACCAATTAATTTGATCGGCAAAACATTTTTTAAACAGATCAAGATGTACTTAAATGGAAAATTAATATCTGACAGGTAAGTTTTATAATTAAATGTATGTTTACCTTTTTTTAATTTTAACATTTTAACATTTCAGTGGGGATAGATACGCTTACAGATCTTATTTGGAAACGGAATTGAACTATGGTCGTGATGCTAAGTCGACACATGTTGCAGCTGCTGGTTATGCTTTTGAAAATGGCGATGTTCTCGATATAAAGAAAAACAAGGGTGCTTTGGAAAGAGTTCAGATGTTCAAAAACAGTGCAGTTGTTGAATTAATGGCTCCTATACACGCCGATCTATTTATGCAAGAACGTTTTCTATTGAATCAATGTACTTTGAAAATTGATTTATACAGACATAGAGATGATTTTTGCTTGCAAAAATTTATATCTACTGACAACGAAGCTTATAAAATCGAAGTTAAAAGCATGTCTCTATTTATTAAAAAAGTTGAAGTTGCGGATAATATCAATCTAGCTATTGAATCCATGTTACAAAATACAGCTGCAAAATACCCTATTCGTCGATGTCATGTTACAAGTCTATACATAACAACTAGTCGTCGCTCAGCTCCTCTGAACTCATTGTTCACAGGTCCTTTACCTCGTCGTCTCGTTGTGGCGCTCGTTGATGGTTCGGCTGCTAGGGGTGATTATAATCAAAGCCCCTTCAATTTTAAGCATTTCGGATTAAACGAGATTAAAATAACAAGTGGTACTACAACCTTACCTACAACACCATATATGCTAAATTTTAAAGAAAACAAATATTTGCGCACTTTTGTACAATTATTTGAGGGTGTAGGAATCGGTACAGATAACAAGGGTAATGAAATTACTCGAAATTCTTTTACAACGCATAACACGGTTTTTGTTTTTGATTTGACTCCTTGCGGTATGGATGGTAATTTTTGGGAACTCGTACGTGAAGGAACCACTAGTTTACAGATGAATTTTGGAGAGGATATACCAGATGGCGGTATTGAAGCACTTATATACGCAGAATTTGACTCTCTCGTAATGATTGATAAAAATCGTGAAACCTTTACAGATTATAGTATTTAAATACGTTATATTTATATGTACATTTCATCTCATTTTTTTATAATAAAAAATCACTTATAGTTGTTGTTGTTTATACACTCCTTCTCTTTAGCTATTGTTTAGAAATATTCTTTTAATTTATTCCTAATTATAAATGAACTTCCTTTTATTACTCCTTCTTTCCTTTATTTTCTCCTTTAATTCTACAGTACTATGTAATTATCTTGTACGTTCTTTTTACCCTAAGACCTGTTTGTGCATATTCTCTACATATCGTTTACTCGTACATCTCTAAATATCTGACTACAGTAAACCCTTTTTTATATTCCCGAAGTTGACACATACACACACACACACACTCATAGTAGAACTCTAAAGAAATTACCTTTACTATTAAACGCAATAAATAAAAAATTTTATTAATTTTAATTCAATTTAATTTATTTGAAACAAAATATATATATACAAAATTTAAAACAAAATAGAATAAATTATACATATATACAAAATTTAAAAACAAAATAAAATATACATATATACATCCGCCTTCGCCGCCGCCGCCGTCGCACCCCCACGCTAGAGGTTTCACGCGTATCCACTAAAATTTTTACAAATTTTAATAACTATTTTAGTTAAACAAAAATTTTTACTCTAATATATCATTTAACTGTTAAGTAATAGGTACAAGATCTATCAATAGCCTTTATTTTATCGTAAAATTTTATCGTATAAATCGTGTAAATAATTGAAAGCTTCTAGAATATTCTAGAAATGTTCTTTGTTAAGTTTTAGACAACTCAGCTATATACCATACATTAATATACATGAATTAGAAATCTGTAACATGTTGCAGTTAGCACATTTTAACCTACGCATATTTATCTTGAAATATTGTAGTAAAAGCTTATAATAATTTTACTCTCATTAAATATAAAATTTATATGTCTACTACGTGTTTTAACTATAACATCTGAACTTACTAGAAACGCGGCAGCGCTAGTTTTACCCTCTCCTCGACGTAGCGACCGTCGGCGTTTTCCCATTCAGCCCTCGCACCTGGGGGGAGGATATTCCACAGGTGCGAGGCTAGGTGGCCGTCGACCAGCGAAGGGTTTTCAAACATCCGGCGTAGACGTTTCATGAAACCCCAAAAGGGTTTCTGTCTAGCCGGATATTCAACCCCTCGCTGGCTTTTCCACCAGCTCTTGAAGTCCGTCGAGGCCTCCTCCCAGAAGACGGACGCCCACGCGTCAATGTCGGCCGTCGTTAAAAACGGCTCTAAATTAATAATAATAAAATAGTATACATATTAATTTTTAATTCAAAATATTTGTAAAATCAATGTACCGTAAGCCTCGTAGGCGGCTCTCAACGTCGAAATAAACGTAACGAAAACGGCTTCCATTGGTAGTCTCGGGTGTCGCGCGCAAGTACAAAAATAAGAATGGTTCTTCTTCTTCTATTTTTTCTATTTATACCTCTTTACCCTCATTAAACCTTTTCCGGTTTTTTCTGCTTTTTGGTTGAATCTTTTCGGTTTTTCTTTGAAGGTTCTATCAAAATAACAATAATCACCACCTTAATTGTTTTGGTATTGCGTCTCTTTAAAGGTTTTAGGCTCTAGGTTATTCTAGAAAACTATCAAAATAACAATAATCACCACCTTAATTATTTTGGTAAAGCGTCTCTTGCTACCGTGTTTTATAGAACCTTTGACCTTTTCTAGCATTTCTAATTGGTTTTATGATCTAAATGGCTTCAGCTGTCTAACCTTTCTATGTTTGCTCTGGGAAACACTCTGTATACAAAACCGCATCTACCTACATAAATCATCCAATATAATGTATTAATTTCCGATACGTAGAATAACGTTCATGTATTGATGATTTAGTTCTTTTCTTTTTTCTTTTTCTTTTTCTTTTCTTTTCTTTTCTTCAAATGTTTTTGAGGTATCAATTACTTTTTACATCTAGAATATTTTTCATCTCAACTGTTCACTTTTCTACATGCGCTTTATGCCCATTCTTTTGGGTCATTTTTCTATAAAAGAATTTGATCATTTACGATTTTATAAGTATAAACCCGTAGGAATAATGTTTCAAGTTTTATAGACTCTTAGAGTTTTTATATGTGGAATTGAGCATTCTGATCTAAAAGACCGTTCTAATTTGGACGATCGTTCAGTATGCAGGGCTTCCGATTAGCTTTTCTGTGAACCTGCAGACGGCGCACCTCTTATTTTGGAGCCCGAGGGCGCGTTTTTTGAAGGACTTCCTCCGTGGGCGGAGGGGGTCAATTTTATAAATGAATTCTTTCTTTTATGTTTTCCATTTTTTGTTCACGTTATTATTTTTGTATTTAGACTACAATATTTTAGTGATAAACAAAAATAAAATAGTGTTTCAAAAGTTTTATAATAAAATAGAATGTTGCATTGAATTAAAAATTTTTGATACGTAAAGATTTTTTAACTCGTCAAATTTTCCGCACGTTTTTTACGACCTTCTCGTTTGGTCATCTTTCTATAAAAGACCTTTTTTGTCTACATGCTTTTTACGGCCAACTCGCTCTGGTCATTTTTATAAAAGACCTTCTTGGTCATTTTTGGCAGAACATCAAAATTTATACGCATGCACCCGTAAGGATAATGTTTCATCGCGTAATGACTCTCCCGATATTTTACTCATTAAACAGACCATTACTGACCAGATTGACCGTTCTGACATTTGTTGACTTGAACGATCGTTCAGAAAATGGGACCTCCGAAATATATTTACACCTGCAGGTGGCACCCTTTTGACAAAGGGGGTCCGGGGTGCAAATTTTTGTGGGCTTCCTCTTCCCAGAGGGGAAGCCGTTTTTACACACAATCTCTTTTTATTTCTTTTCCATTTTTTGTTCATTTTAGTTTTCCTTTTTGCGTTCATCATTGATTTTCCTTTTCCACGCACAGTAACACATTTATTACCATAATCGAAAAATTACCGTAATTCTACTATTACGGTAACTCTAGAACATACATTTTTAACCGTACGACCTATAAATCGACCTATATGTTTACTGTACGACCTATAAATCGACGAAGAAATTAACCGTATATGTTTACTGTACGACCTGTAAATCCGACAAAAGCCAATCGTGTATGTTTACTGTACGACCTATAAATCGGAAAAAAGTGACAAATTATAGGTCGTACACAAAAGATAGGAGTATCCTTAAGCGTACGACCTATACGGGCCGGCCTTACTACTGATATTTATTATTAAATATAAATTCATTTTATAATCTATCGTCTCAAGGGCGTCTGGATTTCACATCCAGACATTCCTATAAATTTATGTGAAGCACTCTGTTTTGATCGTCCCACACCCCATTGACCCAATTAAAGACCCTCTAATTAATTTGCACATGGGCACCTGGTCCCTCAGAATCCACATGAAAGTATACATTCCACAGCTATACTAATTCTCCCCTAAAACCGTAAACACACCTGCATGTAGTAAAAAGTAGAAGCCCAGCCAGACACCAGTCTCAAGTGGAACAGTAGCCGCGGTTCGTACAAAAGCATGTATACGCGCGAGAAATAGATACAGAAGCATACACAGAAGCACAGAGGCGTGGTTAAGTCTACCGTAGGCGAGGAAGCGAGTATAAGAGAAGCATGGAAAGCCTACAGTACCAGGAAAGCATTGGAAGGCGTGGCTAATCAAGCATACAGTAGACAGAAGTGGAAGAAGCAAGAAGCAGCGATTGGTGGAAGAAGATTATGGAAATGGACCCCCTGCGAACCAAGGGAGTGGCTAATGAGAAGCAGTATTTAAAGAGAAGCAAGGCGTGATTCCGGCAGATTTTGTAAAAGCATGTTTTATGCGAGACTTGTTTTTGTGAAGCAAAGCATATTCTTATATCGTCGATGAGGAAGCAATCATCGATTTATTGTTCGTCATTATTTGTCGTATTATCGTCGTAATTCATGTCACCGCGTACCTGTGGACCATGTAAAGTGCAGCGTCAGGATCAAGTAAAAGTATAATTAGAATCTGGGCGTTACATTATATAGGACTGGAAATTTGTGAGCATTCTAACCTACGTTTAACAATTTTTCGAGTAAAAAATTTTACTGGCTCCATGTGAACAATTTTGACGACAGTATTGATAATGTGTCACTTTTCTGTTTGGAATCATTTTACAAAAAAACAGGGGCCCGTCTCACTACAGCCACCATTCCACTGTATCGCAGAAGCCACCAACGAGTTTATGAGTGTTTATATGTCACTAGGATGAGGTGTGGATAGACCAGTAGCAGATTTGACCGGAGACCCCGTAGACATTTCAGAGACAACTGTTGAAGGATGAGGCAGGATCATAAGAAAGTTCAGAAAACGCTATTTCAGCGCTAAGTAGGTTTCATCATTGCAGAGCCGAGTTTTTATTTTCCCTCCCCTGATACATACCTCATTTTGGGACTTTGTACCACTGGCTGCCACACAAAAGACATTAAAAAATAGAGTAACAAAAAACCGTGCCTTTACGTGCTATTTTAAGTTCGTTTCATTGTTAAAAAAGAGGCATATCAATTAGGTGTGAAAAGCTTACGGACTATGTGAAAATTGTTGAATAACTCTTAAAAATGACAAGCAAAAAAATCATCACATATTGGTACAATTAGTATTACTAATTAGGTAGTAGCCCTGTAACGACCAGATTTGTGAAGCACTTTACTTTATCCTATTACGGATGGTCGAAACGGCGTACAAAGGAACGGGGGAACGGGTAATACAGGGTGGTACGGGTAATAATAATCGACGGCTGCTTTGAGACGTCGACAACAACAAATGGGGAATGCGGCGAGTTACAACTACGGCTTAACTGCTTCCGAATAAAAAGGACTGCTCGCTCCCAATATAAAAACGCCTGCAAATCAAATGGGCGCGGGGATCAAAAAAATGGAGAATTACAACAATCACAAAATCACACTTTGCTTCTCTTTAAATACAACGTTTTTGGCCACTCCCTGGGTGTTGCGGGAGGTCGTGCTTCTGTCTGTCTTCTTCCACCAATCGCTGCTTCCTGCTTTACTATTCTTGCTTATTTAGTCAGGCCCATCTAATGCTTTCCTAGTACTGTATGCTTTTCATGTTTTGCTTGCTTCATACGGTGGGCTTAGCCACACCTGTGCTTCTGTGCATGCTTCCTGTATCTGTTTCTCTGTATACACATGTTTTGTAGGACCGTCGCTACCATTGCACTTGAGACTACTGTCTGGCGGGGCTTTTACTTTTTACTGTGTGCAGGTGTTGTTTACGATTTTTACGGGGGATTACGGTAACCGTGGAATGCGTGGTTTAGTGTAGGTTCTAGGGGACTAGCTGCCGTTTGTGCAAATTAATTGGGGCATCTTAATTGGGCTACCGGGGTGTGAATGGATCAAAATAAAAAACTTCATGTAATTTTATAGGAATGTTTGGGTGTGAATCCCAGACACCCTTGAGACGATAAAATACGAAAATGAATTAATATTTAATAAATGTCTATCACATACAGTATGCTATATATTTACAGTACTGCTTTAGCAGGTACGTTACAGCCCCAATTAGAAAATTAGCACTTTATTTGTCAAATACATAACCTTAGTCGCGTAGTAAGACAGTGGCTCTAAAGGGGCATTCACATGTTGTTTGATGGGTGGCTAGTGAGACACTTCAGTGGTTATACTGAAACTGGCCATATTAGACGGTGACTATTGTGGGACGGTAGCTGTAGCGAGACAACCAAAAAATAGACTATAGTAAGATAGCATTTGCCAAGACATCGATCATTCCAAAATTGATGGACTATAGTTGTGGCAACCTTGTATACTGTATTTATTTGAACAAACGCCGCGGCGTTTATTTTTTCAATGGTACATTTGGTGCGGCGTTTATTCAAGGGCGGCGTTTATTTAATTTTTGAGTTTAACACCACAAATTTTAATAAAATTTTTACTTTTTCAACAATAAATGCATGTGTATTACTTATTTTTTTGAATATTTTTTTCAATTTTTTTCAACAATAAATGCATATGTATTACTATTCAAAATACAACCTACCGCAAACTGTTACTTATTTTTTCACTTTTAACTAAGGATAGTAAATCCTCGAATAAACTCCCAGGCGTTTATTTAAGGGCGGCGTTTATTCCTGTTTTTGGAACAAAAGTGCGGCGTTTATTTAAGGGCAGCATTTATTAAAATAAATACGGTAATTTAGCGGGGCACTCAGCGACTTTGTCTAGCGTGTAGTCTCAAGATTAAGTTGCACTAGTTGTAATGATGTTCACGGCGCATCGATGTTTACTGTAGCTTATGAGAGCAAATTGCGTCACTGGTCGGCGTACAAAGCATTAGGGAATGAGACCAGGCCCGTAGCGAGGTGGAGGGGTGGGGGGGGCATGCCCCCCCTCTGTGGAGATTTGAATTTTTTTAAAATAAATTTTGGGGATCGGATACAGAAAAGATACATTTTGGTGCATTTTATAAGGTCATAATTTCAAAATTTTCCGGCGCTTCGCGCCGATTATAACTTTAATAATCATTATTATGCATTACTAACCCCTGGCGCGGCTTTTAGCATGTCTACCTTCATTTATCATATAATCCATAATTTTTTTTCATCATCTTGAACGTATTATCTCATGTTTTCATTGGTAATCTTCAATATTTTATCATGATATTTAATGAAGATTCGAATTTTTTCATTTTGAGAAAGATCAATACGTCAAGTCTTTAAGCTTTTTGATGCAATTATTTCTTTTCTAACGTAAAATCAATTCAAATGCTTCATGGAAATATCTTTTGGAAATTTATACTCTGCTTACTCATATATTTTCGACCAAGTATGAGAGTTTACAAATAAATTATACTGGTTTTAAAATTTTTCAAGTAAAATTCTAGAAATTACGACTTTTGAACACAAAATTCAAATCTAATTCTTGAAATAAACGTTCGGAAAATTGATTTTCCAGCGTCGCAGAATATCAATACCCAGAAAATTTTTCCGGCGCTTCGCGCCGGAAAGATTAACATCCCTTTTGGGTTCTCACTTGTCATCATAGAGGACTTAACCATCGATTTCTCATGTAATTCAGAGTCATTATGCTTTTGGATAGTTTGCTTGGAAGTTTGTTCAAATGCTTGTAGATTAAACTTTGAACTCGAAAATTTCAATTTTTTCTTCAATTTTAATGAATTAACGGGTCTGAAAACACCAGAAGGCTTGAAAAAGCTCAAAAACACGTAAATAAAGCGTCTGTGAGCATTTTTGAGCGAAAAAACGACTTCGGAAAAATGGGGAAAACAATTTTGATCCCTTTCCCCATTTGGGGAAAAGGCCCTGGGGAAAAAAACAGTGATTTGGGGTCTTTTCTTTTGTGAACCAAAATTTTGAAATGTGGAGGAAAAAGTTGGGCTTGGTTCACATTGAGGAAAATTTTTTTCAGTCAAAAAAAGAGCTGGAAATGCATTTTTAGACGTTTAGAGACGAAAAAAAGCGAAAAATTTTTGGTGCTTCGCGCGGATAATCTACTCAAAGTTCAGAAAGAAGTTTTTCATCCCAAATATGTCTGTGTTATAGCTCGTTTTGTAGAGCTTGTTGAGATACGCTCGAATCTGCATTCAGATTTTTTATATCACTAATATTGGCTGAGATATTGGCCCTGAAAAAAAGTGTGCCCCCCTCTGGGAAAAATCCTGGCTACGGGCTTAAATGAGACGTACCCCTCTTTTGATTGGCCGGAATTACCGCCCCCTTGCTGATTGGTCAAAATTTTTCAGATGTCGAAAATGCATGATATGCGTTTTAAATGGTTTTAACTAACAACTTCATTTGGAAGAGCCTCAACAGCACTGGCTGTACCCTAAGCCTAAGCCTAAGGAAAATTCTAAAGGAAAAATTGATGAGAAATACATATTAGGCGAAAAACCGTCTGGGGGGCGGTAATTCCGGCCAATCAAAAGAGGGGTTCGTCTCATTCCCTAATGCTTTCTGGTGGGCGTCACCACTGTTTTTTTCCATGAACCCTTTTCCACAAATGTGGGAAGGGGTCATTTTTTTCCACATGTGAACAAATTTTTTTTTTCGTCTTAAATTCCTCGTTATTTTACTTGAAAATGCTCGTAAACACTTTATATTTAAGTGTGTTTGAGCTTTTTAAAGCATTCTGATCATATATCTCAAAAATTAGATCTTAAATTTTGTGTTCATAGATCGTAATTATACTCGAAATTTATCATTCGAAAAAATTTAAAACCATCAATTTGTTCGTAACCTTTCATAAATTTGGCCGAAAAGCTATGAGTTAGGAAGCGTAGAAATTTTCCAAAAATACTTTCCATGAAGTTTTTGAATCAGAATTACGTTAAGGAAAGAACAAACGCTTCAAAAAGGTGAGAAAGTTGACGTGTTGATCTTTCTCAAAAATGTATGGAGGAAAAAAATGCGCATCATCATTGAATATGAAGATATAATATGCACAATTGCCCAATAAAAATAAAATAATAGATGATGAAAACTATTAAAGATTAAATGCTAAGTGAAGGTAGACATCCTGAAAGCCGCGCCTGAGTTTGGTAATGAATAATAATGATTAGTAATGTAATAACCGGCGTGCAGCGCCAGAAAATTTTGGGATTTGGACCTCCTAAAATGAACCAAAATGCATCTTTTCAATATGAAAACCCGAAATTTTTCTTCCACATTTGTGGAAAGACCTCAAAAAATTTTTCCACATTACAATACAAAGGGGAAAAAACAGTGCGTCGAACCATAGCTGTGATTGGGGGGACCCCCCCTCCCGACTTGGCCAACCCACCCAACCCAACCCCCCCCCCCCAGACTAGGGAAAATTTTAAAAAATTGGCAAAAAAGTGCTTTTTTGGGAAAATTTTAGACTTTTTTTGATTCCCCTCCCCACCCCAAAATTTCGGGTTTACCCCCCCCCCCCTCTCAACGAGGCCCGTATTTAGAAGGGGGAAGGGGGGAATTCCCCCCCTAAATTTTTTCAGAAAAAATTTTTAGCAATATCATTATACTTATACATCACAATTCCCAAATTAGATTATTATATTTGTACATACTTTTCGCAAACATAGAATTTAGCCTCTAATCCACCATTCACACATAAACTAACTGAAAATAAGTCGTCTTTAAATGACTTTGATTTTCTTTTTATTCAGTAAATTCTAAAAAAAATTGGAAATCCCCCCCCCCTTTTTTTGGAAAATCCTGGATACGGGTATGCCCATACCTGTAAGACCTCCGACCAGTTGGGGGGGAGTAAATCCGAAATTTGGGGGGGGGTGTAGAAAAAAAAGTCGAAATTTTTCCCAAAAAACATACACTTTTTTGCAAATTTTTTTAATTTTTTCCAAAGCGGGGGGGGGCAAATGATTTTGGGTACAGGGTTGGCCAAGTTGGGGGGGTCCCCCCCAACCGCCCCCCCCCCAAGTACAGGTATGGGTATGCCCCCAACCAGGGTTTTTTTGCACATAGCAACCAAAGTTCGGTCTGTACAACCAAATTTTTTGTGTCAAGTTGCACAGTGCAACCTGGAGCCTGACGGCCGTTATGATTAAGTTACAATGTCTTCTGGGGTAAATTACGGATGGCGGTGGCCACGCCGAAATTTCTCTGACGCCGGTTTTTGGGGGTTTTCATGATGAAGGGAAGAAAGAACGACCGAAATTATGCATGGGAAATGCGCCAAAGCGAAGTTATGGGAAAAAATTTGCATAATTATTTTGCAGTGTGACACCGCCGTAGGGGTGG
The DNA here is from genome assembly GCA_963922205.1 of Romanomermis culicivorax. Classification (NCBI taxonomy): domain Eukaryota; kingdom Metazoa; phylum Nematoda; class Enoplea; order Mermithida; family Mermithidae; genus Romanomermis; species Romanomermis culicivorax. The sequence continues at coordinate 131,460 of CAWUHX010000399.1, read as the reverse complement.
CCACTGCCATGACTAGCGAGTAGACATTAATTTTTCCTTTAAAATTTTCCTTAGGCTTAGGGTTAGGGTACAGCAGCGCTGTTGAGGCTCTTCCAAATGAAGTTGTTTAGTTAAAATAGTACCAAGGGTCTTAAAGGAATTCTTTCTAATTTTGACACTTTTAATTACCAACATATTATGAATAAATGTTTGATCCCGTGTTGTCTCTGGCAAACGAAAAGCAAGATTTTTTCCGTTATTTTCCCAAAAAATTTTTGGCGATTTTTAAAAACATTTTGGCATTTGTGCGATTAGAACATTTTGGCCCAACTTGAAATTCTTGCTGGTTGAAGAATCGAAGTTCTTCTTTGCTTTCCCCTAATTTTTGAATTGTAGTCTAAAGTAGTCTTCCCGACTGAAAATTCATTGTATTCCCTGAAAAATTTAACCTTCTGTCTTGGAAATAAAAGTTGAAAAGATTCATTTTCCAGCAATCTAGGATATCGAAATCCCAAAAAATTTTCGGCGCTGCGCGCCGAACAAGTTACTCATACCGACGTTTTAATTTTCTCTTCAAAACTCAGAAATTGGGTTCTAAAAGTCTATAACCGACGCGATTCGAATGAAATTCAGAAAAAATAGCTTTTGGTATTTTTTCAGATTAAATTGAGCTAATACATTGATTTTAGAGTAAGCAACCAAAAATCTATCTGTGCAACCAAAATTTTTCCTCAAGTTGCACATTGCAACCTGGCCTGTGCGAAAAAAAAACCCTGCCCCAACTGGTCGGACTTCTTACAGGTATGCGTCGAACCAGTGTTTTTTTGTGCACGGATGTATGTGCCGATTGCCACAGAATCCCGAAAAAATTTCTGCTAGTGGCACAAAAACTCCCTGGAAACATTACCGAAATATGTTAAAAAAATTTATACCAAAAGTTTGATAGAAACATAATTAAAGGTACTTTCACCGAATTAATTTATATAAAATCGTGCCTACTGCCTACCCTATTTTTATCTAACCGCGTCAGTGAGATAAGAAAAACTGATCGAGAAAACGGTTTACACGATTCGAAAAGAAATCGAATGCTGCGAAAATTCAAATATTTCAAAAATGAAATGAAATGAAAAATATTTATTGCTGTTAGACAAAACAAAATGAAAGAGAAATGCAAAGTGAAATACATAGTATAATGTCGTATGAATAATAAGAATTGGAAATCGACTCGCAAAACATTTAGATATTTTAGGAAACGGGTAAATCATGCAGCAATAGGGAGCAAAGGTTACTTGAAAAGTAATTAACTTACATGCACCCCCAAATTCGATTATCGAAGTTTAGAAGTTTAATTTTTTCTTTGAAAGTGTGAGAATCAACGATATCGAAAGATAAAGAGTTCCCGACGTTAATATATATAACAGTTTAAAAAATCAAACTGGCAAGCAGTGGTATGAACTGATTTTATCGTCAATCTTTGATCATGATTACAACGCGTATTGTTGTTGTTTATACAGAAAAAGTCATCAGGATTTAGAATTGTTTTTTTGGATTATGTTGTACATGGTACAGAGCGCAGATTCTAATCTACGAATATCAAGCTTGTGTGTACCTAGCCTTTGAAGTCTATCTTCGTAGGACAAGCCAGATTTATAACCAAAAATCTTTCTGGTAAATCTACGTTGAACATTTTCGATGTAACGTATATCCGCCGAAAAATGCGGATTCAATACTGAACTACAGTATTCTAATATTATATGCACATAAGTAACAAAGCCTTTGCTAGAGTATGTTTGTCACGGAAGACGAAAGACTTAAAAATTAAAGTAGACCTAGGCATTTTTAACGATGTACCTATGTTCTTTAAAGTTCATATTAGGAGATATAAGAATTCCCAAATCTTTAACATAACTTGCGTTTGATGGGAGATGTTGGTTACAAAGCATACATGTAATTGGGGGGGGAAGTGCTATGAGACCCCCCCAGAAATCGTCGACCATATGGCTAGCCATCGTCGACCATATGGCGCCCCCCCAGGATTTTCCAATCCTATGGCTAGCCATATGATAGCCCTAGGGACCCCCATACTTTTGGTCGGAAAAATACTGAAAAATGTCAATTTTTTGATGTAAAATGTCAATTTTTGAACAAAAAATGGTCAAAAATGTCAATTTTTCGGTGCTTCGCCCCATAAATACATTTTATAGACAAAAATTACTATTTTTTGAACCGTTTTTCAGACTTATTTCGTGAAAAAATCACATTTTTTCCTTCAGAGACCCCTCCCCAAAATTTTGAGAATTACTGACCTCCGGCCCAAAAAAAAGTGGCCCGTCCCCCCCCCCCCCCCCCCAGCCAGACCTCGGGGCTCCGTTACATGTATGATCTCAACAGCCTTTTTTTGTGCAAGGGCATTTGTGCCAATTGGAACAAGAGACCAAAAAAATTTCCGCCAGTGGAACAAATAAATTTTCTCTACTAGAAACATTCTGGAAACTGCGGAAAGGTTTTAGGCCGAAAGTTTGATAAAAATATACCTAATTAAAGCTATGTTTAGGTTTAACGCATTAATTTATTTTTCGTAAAAATTGTGTTCAACCTATTATTCAGCTAACCACGTCAGTGAGATTGTGATAAGAAAAAACTGTGTAAGAAAATGGTTGACGACTCAAAAAGAAATGGAATGCCGAGAAGATTCAAATAACATTAGAATTGTTCAAGTTCATATTTATTCAATTTTCGAATACAAATATCTATATACGTATAACAACAATTTAAAGACTAGAAAAAACAAAGTCGAAAATTGTGTAAATTTTCGGTCGGAACATTGTACCTACCAACGATATCGATTTTTCTATTTGAATCAATCAAACACAAAAGTAAGTTTTAGTTTTAAATCCTGATCTGACTGAATGAACAGAGAATACTCAGAATTTCTTTTCATTCATCAGTCATTGACAGCCTAAAAGTTTGCTGCAACGATACTAATACACTGTTCAAAGAGAACGCGTTCGAGTCAAATATACAAGTAATTAATATTATATAAGTAAACATTGACTCGGCGCGAAACGCCGAAAAATTTTTGCATTTCCAGTCCCTAAAACGTCTGAAAATAAAGGAAATTTAATATTTGACCAGGCAAAATTTGTGCCAATTAGCAAAACACTCAAAAGTTTCTGTGCCATTCCAATTTTTTTGTGCCAAAAACCATGTTTTGGCACACAAAAAAACACTAGTTCTCAATTTTCGGCCACGAATTTATTTCCAAAAACGATGTATGAAGATTAAACTAATGTCTATAATTGCTTTCTTCTGGAGAAAACTAAGTCAAAAGTCAACAAAAAAAAGTCAAAAGGTGCGGGAATTTTTAGTCAGAAAATTGTGATAACAATGCCAATTTTTCTATGTAAATCAAACACCAAAAACAAACTTTCAGTTCCCAATCAGCGTTTTTTTTCGTGCGCGGAAGTTTGTGCCAATTGGCACAAAAAGACAAAGATTTCTTCTTCCTAAAAACATACTGAAATTTTTAAAAAAGTTTTATGCCAAAGGTTCGATATTAACATAATTAAAGATCTTTCACTGCACTAATTTACACAAAAATCGTGCCAACCCTATTTTTAATTAACCGCGTCAGTGACATAAAAAATACTGCTCGATAAAAGGTTTATACGATTTGGAAAGAAAGCGAATGCTGCGAGAATTCAAATATTTCTATAGGATTGGTCAGAAAGTTTAAAAACTGATCGAGAAAAAAGTGTACACAATTTTTTTTTTATTTTTCGGCTACGAATTTCTTTCTAATAACGACGTTATAAAGATTAAATTGAGGAGGTCTATAATTGCTTTCTCCTGAAGAAAACTAAATCAAAAGTTGCTCAAATTTTTCGTCGAAAAATTGCGCTAACAATGTCAAGTTTTTTATTTGAATCAAACGCCAAAAAAATAAATTTCCAGTTCCCAGATACCAATCCCACTGAATAAGAGTGGAAGTTGAGGATTTCTTTTCATTCATCAGTCATTGACAATCCCAAAGTTTGTTGCGATGATACAAATATGCTATTCTAATAGAATTTTTTCGCGTTTGGGGAGAATAAAAGTAGTCAATTCTCGGCGCCAAGCGCCGAGAAAATTTTAAGTTTTCACCCCCGAAAATGTCTGAAAATCAAGAAAATTTAGTCATCGACTGCTCATAAAGTTTGTTCCAATTGGCACAAATGCTCACAATTTTTTGTGCGATTCCAAACACTGGTCGAACTCTAAATTTGCATGATTTGTAGGCACTTGGGCATACCTGTAATTGTGGGGATCAACCCTATACCTAACCCCCATAACTCGGAAAAATAGAGAAAAAGTACCTTTTTTGAGAAAATTTTCATTTTTTTGCGATTTTTGCGATCTCCCCCTCCCCCCGAAAAAATTTGGGTTTACCTCCCCTATCCCAACTGGTCGGATCTCTTACATGTATGCATTTCGGGGGCTGAAGACACGCAAAAAGTTTTTGGCGCATCGCGCAGGCCGTGTCAATGAACATTATATCAAATATTTGTATTCGGTCCAAACGCGAGCATACTCTCTTCGAATAGTGTACTTTTATCCTCACAGTAATTTTTATAGGTTGTCAGCAGCGTTTCTTTTTGTACGATACTAAACATTTTTGGCTCCGTGCAAAGATTTGTTTGATAATCTTTGTACAAAATACAAAGAGATTTTATCGATATTATCTGGTCAGAAAACGCTTCTCCAAGCTCTAGTATCAGAAAGCATTGATGGTTTATCTACTATTTTTCTAAAAATCATGTTTTCTAGAGAAAAAATTTCCGGAAAAGGGGGAAAAATATTGGCGGTCCTGTATGAAAAAGATAAATTTTGGTGCATTTCAGAAGTTAAAATCTATTTTTCCGATTATTTTGTAACTATCATTTTGAACATGAAGCCGAGTTTGAATTCAGATGCATCATGGAAGTGAAGTAATTTCAGAAATTTTGGATTTAACAAAAAATTTCAGGTTAACAGTTTTTTCGATTTATGAAAGCATGAGTATATTTTCTTACAGGGTGCATAGTGACCGGGAAACGACCGGGAATTTTTTGTTGGACCGGGAAAACCGGGAATTTCTTGAAAATCGAAAATTTAATGAACGTTTTACCGTATTTTTACTATAATTTTATTGCTTCCATGAATTTTTTATATGACTTACCTGGTTTTGTTTTCTTTAATTTATTTTTGTGATTCAAGCACCTTGTTTTTGGCTTTCGATGGTAATTTTTTACTGTTGAAATTTGTAGGAATCTGAAAAGTCAAGAAGCTTCCCGTTTCTAAGCACTGTTTTTTCCCCAAATCGTGCTTTTTGTGGAAAAAAATTTTGAGCTCTTTCCCCATTTGGGGAAGAAAATTTTGGAGATCGGATACAGAAAAGATGGATTTTTGGTGCATTTTAGAAGGTCATAATCTCGAAATCTTCAACCGGCACGCCGGTTATAACTTTAATTATCATTATTGTGTATTACCCAGCTCAGGCGCAGCTTTTAGCATGTCTACCTTCGTTTATCACTTATAATCTATAGTATTTTCCAACATCTTTAACGTAATATCTCATATTTTAATTGTAATCTTCAATATTTTATCGTAATATTTAATGAAGATTCGCATTTTTTCCTTGACACAGTTTTTAAGAAACATCAACACGTCATTTTCCAGCGTCGCGGAATGTCAATACCCAAAAAAATTTTCCGGCGCGATGCGCCGGAATGATTAACGTCTTTTTTGGGCTCTCAGTTGTCATCATAGAAGATTTAACCGTCGATTTCTCATGTAATTCAAGGTCATTGTGCTCTTGGATAGTTTGCTGGAAAATTTGTATCACAATGCTTGAAGATTAGACTTCAAATTCGAAAATTTCAATTTTTTCCTCAATTTTAATGAATTAACGGCTCTAAAAACACCAGAAGGCTTGAAAAATCTCTAAAACACTTAAATAAAGCGTCTATGAGCATTTTTAATCGAAAAAACGACTTCGGGAAAATGGGGAAAAAATTTGACCTCTTTTCCCCATTTGGAGAAAAGGCCCGGGGAAAAACTGTCTCTAAGATGCTTTCATTGATTGATTGAAGGCAACGACTGTTACGAGACTGTTTTTTTACTAATACTCGAATGTTTTTAAATAGGTATATAAATTTTGAACTATACTGTTCTTTTTTGATTGTTCTTCGCATCATTTTCACGTACCTGTTATACTGAAAAAAATATGTCAAAACCTACCGAAAAAAACGTTTTGACCTACCAGGAAAACCGGAAAAAAGCCGGAAATTTTGTTTTTGGAAACCGCTATGAACCCTGTTCTTAATTTGAGAAATGATTATGAAGGACATGAATTGGAGTTTTATTACGAAGGTTTGTGCAAAAATACACTAAAGATCTGGGTTTTTTTAGTGAACAAAAAAATTTTCTTCGTACAAAAATTTTTCGGTCGATCTTTGTATAGGTACAGAGAGGCTTGCACAAAAAAACGCTGATTGTCAATGACTGATGAATAAATATAGATTCTGAACTTTCGCTGTTCATTCTGTAGGATTGGGATTAACTGCTTTTGACTTACATAAGTTTTCGTAACAACCATTCCTGCATGGATGCTCTATATTTACTGTCCAGAATCATGTTATTATCATTTTTCAATTCGAAAATTCACGTTCAAAACATCTCTAAGGCTACAAGCGAGAGATAAAATTTTTGAAGATTGATGGAAAAATCTAATTTTTTACGAAAGTCTGATTTTTAGCTATTAAAAAAGAGACAGGGTACTTCAATTGATAGAAACTATTGAAGGTTAATTGGTAAGTGGAAGTAGATATGCTGACCATACACGTAGGCCAACTCAAGAATTTTTTCAATGTGGGAATTTAAAAAACTTTTAACATAGACGAAACTCGACCTACTGAGGTCGCGTAGCTTGCGAGTATCATGCTCACAGCTTCAGAAACGTGTGCCTAAAAGCCTCGTGGTATTGTCTGTAGCGAAGCTCTAGAGTAAATCGGCTTTTAGCTACTTTAGACTAGAAAAATATGAATAGTTAAAACAAACAGATAATTTAGACTACTCATGATCAAAATTTATTTTTGGATTAGTTCTAAACCATAAATAAAATCATCTTTTCAAATTAAATAGAGCTGTATACGTCTATTCATTACATTCTTATAACGAAGCTGCACACCGTTTTTTCCTCGGAGAATTTTCCACATGAGAACCATGCCCAAAATTTTTTTTCTCCTTTTCCAAAAACATTCCGCATTTTTAAAAACGTTTATAATGTTGCCATGGACGTTTTTTCTTTATTTTAGGAGCATACCCAAACATTTTGATGTTTAAGGAGTCAGTAACCTGAAAAAATAAGACATCATAGAGAAAATTTTAATCATGTAAGTCACGTTAAGCTGATGAACGACACATTGGTTTTATGTTGCACAACAGTTGAAAGCACAGTAACGATAGATTTCTCATGAATTCATCTGCTATTAACGTTTCTGTGATTCTGATTATGAATATCGAATATCATGTATTTCTTGATCCGGCGCGTAGCACCAGAAAACTTTTCGGGTTTTTACATTCTAAAACGCTGGAAAATGAATCTTTGTAACAGACGTTGCTGTATAGAAGCTGTAAATTTACAGTCTAGAATGATGTCTTCAATCTTCATCGTTTATAAATGCGAAAGTTCACGTTAAAAACGTTTGAAATGTCCCAAGCCAACAAGAAAAAAAATTCAGAGGACTAATCAAAAATGTAAATGTTCCGCAAAATATTGGCTCTTAACGAATAAAAAGAGATGAAGTAATTTAATTGATAGAAACTGTTGAAGGTTAATTAGTTGGTGGAAGAAGACATTCTCTGCGCCTAATTGAAAACGATTACTATTATAACCAGAGCAGTAGCCAGAAACTTTTTAAAGGAGGGGCGGACCGAGCAAAAAAAATTTCCGCGCGCTGCGCCGGGGAAATTCTCAGGTTTTTACACTCTAAAATGCTGAAAAATGAATCTTCATAATAATGAAAATAAATCGGAATCAAACTAGTGCATCGTAATACCTTTTTATTCTGGCGCGAAGCACCGGGAAAATTTTCGGATTTTTGTGTTCCAAAATGTTGGGAAGTGTATGTTCACAAGTCACAACATTTATTCCTGGATGGAAGCTCTAAATTTACAGTCTTAGAATGACGTTTTTATCGTTTTTTAATTGCAGATTGGGAAGGTTCACGTTTAAGAGAGAGAATAAAATTCTGAGAAGTGATGAAAAATCTCAATTACAAGCAAAATATTGACTCTTGACTAAATCAGTAAAAAAAGAGATGAGGTACTTCAATTGATAGAAACTGATGAAGGTTAACTAGTAAGGGGGGTATATATGCTAACGGCCTTGCCTGATAGAAAGCAATGACTGTTACACTGATGAACGGCGCGAAGCGCCTGAAAATTTTGAGGTTTTGGTCTTCTGAAGTTAACCGAAATGAATCCTTTCGATTTTGAACTGAAAAAACTTTTTCCCTCATGAAAACCATGCCAAAAATTTTTTCCTCATTTCCAAATTTTTTTCCTTGAAAGACCAAATTTGAGGAGAAAAACGGTGCTCCAAGCGAGACGAGAGAAAATGTAAGGTTATACTCACTGACCTGCGCGAAGCGCCGGAAAATTTTGAGATTTTTCTTCGGGATACACACGAAATCGAAATATGACAAAGTCCCAAGGGGATGGCTCTCCCGCCCCCTCTAAATACGGCCCTTATTATAACTCATGAACGGCGCCGAGCACCGGAAATTTTGAGATTTTGACCTTCTAAGGTTCATCAAAATGCATTTTTTGGTTGAAGCTGCATTATTAGATAGACTAAAAATTTTCTATTCGATTTCATTTCAGGGGGAATTTCCCCCATCTTCCCCTAGTTGCGGGCCTGCGTACATGCACATAGGGGGTAGGGCGGAGTAAATCCTCCTCCCTGAGACCCTGAACTCTTCTGTCTGGCCCGAAAAAATGCTCAAACACCTCTCCCTGAACTTTTTTGAAGAACATTTTTTTGATCATTTTTATGCATATTTTTTATGATAAACTTGTTTGTGGAACTTTTTTGCTTATTTGTTCACTCACCTGCCACTCCCCCCTCGATGAAAAGTCCGAGGGTCTTCCCCCTGGAAAATTCTTACCCTGAATGTCTGATGCTCGGCTTCGGCTGATAAAGAATAGGAGATGAGTTTTCCGAAGAAAGTTTCATCAAACTGTATTTTATCGTCAAACCGAGTTAAAACTCAGGTGATAAAACTCAGTTTTTCGGCAGTTTAGAATATGTTTCCTGAAGAAGCTTTTTTGGTGGTTTTCTGATTTTCCGACTTCCGTGAGTTTTATTCAGTTCGCATCAATTTAGAATTTTTAAAGTTACATCTGCGTGATTTTCAGTCAGATGAGGCTGTTGATTTCTATGACGAAAAAAATATTGCAATTCTACTAAACTTATAATACTTCTGCAGTATTGAAAAATGGTTTTCTAAGCAAATTGAAATCTAATTTTCATACATAATAATTGAGCGTTTTTATAATTATAAATAAAAAATTATGTTTTCCAGTTCGAAATAAAAGAGCACACTGAGAAACACCTAGAAACAAAGTTTTCAAGCATTCTGATCAATTCTGACTGAGTTCTGAGAATTTCTGAAAAAATGTATCGGTCTTCTCGTAAAAAATTTTTTATGCTTTACTTGTACATGTATGATTTACAGCATAATTGAAAATGGCCAACAAACCACCGCCAATGACAGTTATTAAATTTTTCGGTATCGATAAATTGATGGGCGCTTATCGCATCATGAAGCAGCATGGCGGCATTTGGGGGTCGATCTTACAACTTTATCGGTATGTCGTCGAAAATCTGAATTGTTAATTTAGTCACGTGATCTTGACTTTTTTGTTTTTTCTGTTTTGAAAGTCAAAATTTTATTGATCGAATTCGAAAATGATTTTTTTGTACATAAGACATCGAAAAGTTTTGTTAGTTTTTGAAAGCATACAATAGCCGTTTTTTATTAAATCAAAATTTGATTCATTGAATGAGAAATCGATTTTTTACCGAAAGCATCGAAAAATTCCGCAGTTTTCGAAAATAAACAGACATTCTTGTCATTTTTTGTTTTGTTCGTTTGTTTTTCATGGTGATTTTTACTTTAGAACCGATAAATACAAAGAAGGAACTTTGGTCGGCGTGGATAAATTTGGTAATAAATATTTTGAAAACAACATCTACACGTACCCGAAAAATCGATGGGTCGATTTTAGCAAGAGAGTTTGGTTAGATTACGACGCCAGTCAAATTCCGCCCGAATGGTAGAGTATTATAAATTTTTAAAATTTCGTGAAGCGAATCGTACTTTTTCAACAAGTTGAATTTAGAAAAGAAAATTTTGACAATGATGTGATAAAACACTAAATTTCAGAGATCGTAATTTTGAAAAACAAATTTTATACTTTATTGTATTTATAAATATTCTAGCGGAGTTTATTGTAATGAAACAGTTATCAAATGTAAATGATCTTGATCAAAGTCTAGGCCAAATCTGAAGCGGCCGTATACAAAACTTTTCCGATGGAAAACAGATTTTGGAAAATATGGATCCAAGCCCGAATTTTCTATGAGTAAGGCCGTACAAAATTCGGAACCAGATGAGTGAAAACGGCTTTAGGAGCCTATACGTAAACTTAAACGAAAAAATGATCGAATATGGTTGCAGTATCTAAGCCGGCGAAGAGGAAAAATGTGACTGTGTTATGATAGCATTTGTTCTCCACTGCAAGATATCGTTAAACCATCACAAAAGAGACTAGTATTTGATGAATTCTGTGTTCAGAAAAATTGATTTCTGCTACTTCATCCCTGATAATTTTATCTTATTCGGAAATGTACGTGCAAAATCCACAGTAAAAAAATATTGCGCAGGCACAGATGGTTGCACCATTCAACGGACACGCCGCCTTCCAAAGTGGAACCGGTACGTCGGGATTGGATGTTGGAGCATCAAGAAAATAGGTCCGGTTTCGCCGAACAGTATACGCCCTACAGTACGACGAAAACCAAAATCGAAATGTGGACGCCGCCGGAGAAAAAATGATTGATAATTCACGTCTATTTTGCTTTGTGTTTTATTTTTGTGTGCCGGAATTTTCTGAGTTCTTACTGTATTAGGTCGAAAATTTAGTTGAATTAATAATTTATGTAAGTAAAATCCGTAGATTTATTCAGCCGTAGTACGGTGGGATTATCGGTGTGTTTTTACCTCACCAAAGAAGGGACTTTTTGAAGTGTACAGTAATTTTTTAACTTCAAAAACGCAAAAATTCAGCATCAATCGGTGGGCTCCGTTGGAATCGCTCCAAACTGGGGTATCTTCACATGGGTAGTTGAAGTTTTACTATAATTTGGTCCCTGTGTAAGCTTATTTATGCGCAACATTCACAAATTTCTGCATGTATAAATTCTAGCAAAAGAACTGTAATTAATTTTGACGACAGTTACTATGAATTGGCTCATTTTTACTTTTCAAAACGAAAGCATATTTATTAATCACTTTCATGAAATTTTTTAAAAATTTCTTGTTCATTCGAAATTTGGCTAGTCCCCCTCCCGAATTTAATCAATTAGACGGAGAATTTTAGTGCATTGAGACTGTAAAAGAAACATTTGGATTTTCGTTGTTTTTGACTGCGCGAGTTTGAAGTTCGATAAAATTTCAAAAAATTCCAGATACAGTTCGGCTGCGTTCACCCTAAAAATTTTTGATCCATTTTAGTCCATCAGCTCCGATTTCCAACCGGATCCGGTGTATGATTACTACTCCTATCAACATGTAGTATAAAATAAGTACTAATTTATATTTTTATGATTTTTACTGAACTATGTGTCATAGGACTGAAAATTTGCGCGCACATTCAACTAACCTTGAGGAAAAAATTCTTTCATAAAATGTCAGCGTAAACGATTCCGACAAAGACAATTTTTGTTTTTCAATTTACAAGCATCTTGTAAAGAACAGAACATATATATAGCCTGTTTTTTCAATTATCATTTTTTCAGGAAAAGTTGAAATCAGGTGCTACATCGACGGCATATATCCCAATTGCTGTAAGTAAAAAAATTCTTTAAGAATGTTGCAGTTCAGCGAGAATACAGGAAGGAAAGTCGTTACAACCTGTCACATTAAGTAGAAATTGGGAGCCATGTCACATTAAACAGAGTGGGTGATCATTGATGGGAAACCCATACCATATCCCATAGGCAATATGGTCATGTCACTGGAAGTGGCATGCTGTGACCCCGTTGGGTGGCTCCGTTTGGTTATCTACTTCGGGAACCTAACCCAGCTGGTACTACCACAGGTAAACCTATGGTGTACCTCGGCCTTGTCCTAGGGTTATGCTGTAGAATAATGGACAACACGGCCGGGTCAGGGGTGCCAATCCCTAGCCCTCATTCACCGTAATGGGGGACGGTGCCATTCGAAGAATGGCGTACTGTAGGGGACCCGATTGTTAACCTAAATCCCCTTATTGGCCCTGACCTTAAGGGTCTGAGGGCTTTCTTAACTGAGGGTACTTCCAAGGGAAACTAGCTTAGGGGAGACTCCCACAAATATACCCTCAACAATAATAACCCCTGAGAAGACTTACTAAACCTCTTCTCAAACTACTCGGCGCTGAGCGACGGGTTCGGGGGTCAAACTGTGGGTCCTACGGATGGCAACGAGCGGGTATGGGAATCCGGGCGGTTCGGCGTAGGAGTAATGCGGCTGCAGATCGGCAGACGGCAGTAACGGACGTTTCCTCGGCGAGGGCGACGGGGTTCTTCGATTAACCGTGACGGGGATGGGTTCCTACGGTCGGGTTACTGTAGTGGTAACGTATAAGGAGGCCAGAGGCAGAAATATGCAAATTTTATTCGACGAGCGGCGAACGCAGTTGACAATATAAAAAATAATAAAAAGTCGACGACGGCAAACGCGGACGCAAGGCTAAAAGACGCAACACCAGTTAAACCCAATAATGAGTGAGAAACTAACGAAACATGCCCTTTTAAAGGGCTCCATAAACTACAGTATGCCTTGGGCGGAGTTAACACTCCCCCAAGCTAACTTCTGCAGCAGAAATCGTTGCAGAAGATGCCTATGGTCACATAGACATTTTCCAGTTCACAACGTTAAGCATTGGGGCAAGTTTTCACTCTCCATGCTTAACATAGGAACGTCACTAGTGAGAATTTCAAACTAGTCATTTCACATTGTGAAACATCGCTAGTTTTTACTGATAAGAGGTGCACGTTGTGCTCCAATTACAGCGATGAGCTCGGAGAGCTTATCTCTAAGGAAAATTCTTGACTAGCGGGTACATACCGTAGTCTACGTGTGCGATCAAAAATAATAAATCGAAACGGAAATAAAATGTGCATAAATGAAACAGAAACGAAACATAAAAAGTACACTCGTAAATTGCATGTAAAAATTATAAAAACGAAACGCAAAATTGATGTAAATTATTGCAACACAAAACGTAACAAAAAACATAACGAAAAATTGTGATGTGAATCACGTGATATTCGACGAAATTCGTCGGCAGGTGACAAACCTGTGCTAGACGGTCATACACTACTAAGTGAAATTAACCCTCAAAAAGTCACGTCCGAGACGCTTCTTTTTCGGCAACACGAATAAACCATTCTTATTTACATCCATGCAATAGCACTGTCAATCATAGATTTTTCATAGTGTTTAGAGAAGATGCATTTTTTACTTACAGTATGACAGCAGTTGACTTTTTTTGTTATATCTGCCAGATAATGAGGGCTTTCTATGGGAGGGTAAGAATTGGCAAAATTCTTTGGTTATGTGTGATATAAGGACATGATCTGTCAATTTTGTGGTCGGAAAAGTCAATTTTGTGGTCCGAAAAAGACGCGTCCCAGATGCGACAGGTGTAGACTGTTTGTGTTTTCCTTCTCTAAACCATAGTTCACTCAATTTTACTCAGGAGAATTACAAACCATGAAACTTTGAGCTTCACGCAGTTTATTGTCAAAAAAGAATGAAATCGCACAAATTTCTTACTCCTCAAGACTGCTCAAAGATCATTTAGTTGCTTTGGTCGGCCTTTGTGAGATGTCATTTAAATTTAACCTTGAGAAGGATGTCAATTGTCGCTGTTGCATGCTGAAAGAGATAAATCAGATAGTCTTTTTCTGTAAAGCGCCTGTAAATTTAAAAATGGCAAAAATTGGTACCACCCTCAAAGTTGCTTACACACGGCTTTTACAATAAGATCTTTTACTCAAAATTACAGTGTCAGAAAAATAGGCTCACACATTTTCAGTCCTACGTGAGACATGGTTTAGCGGAAAATAATAAGAGTATGAAATAGTAATTACTTTCCACTCTTGGTATTTACAAGCATTTCAAAAAAACAGGCTATAGATTGACGTTCTTTCAAATTATATTTATGTTAATAACCAATTTACTAAGATTGGAAAAACGTTGATTTATTTGCTGATTAAGTTACTTATTTGCCACGAGGATCAACAGCCACTGGTGGCATCAACTTTGAATTACTCCGATTTTAACTTATTTGCTGATCAAGTTATTTATTTGCCACAAGGATCTACAGCTACTTGTGGCATCAACTTTGATTTACATCGATTTGAAAAATTATTGCCACAAGGATCTACAGCTACTTGTGGCATCAACTTTGATTTACGTCAATTTGAAAAATTATTATTGAATCGAATGTTCATTTTTCTTTAACTACTTATTTTTTAGATTTATGTTAAATGGCTGACAACAGCCATAAAGAGGACGGGGAACAAACCCCAATGCATTTAGACAAAATTGGTCCGGTGGATAATAATACGCCAACCCCACGAGAAATATAGGAGTCCGAAAGTGGTAAAATTGGTTTTATATCTTTGAATGATGACATTTTTAAGAAAAAGACATTAATTAATATTTGCCTCAAACTCGAAACGAAAAATGCTAATGATATTTTGCCCAGTAATATGTCTATGCTAAATAACAACACATCAAAACTCCATTTTGAGACACGAGAAAAGTGTGATCAAGCCGTAATGATGAAATATAATATATTCAACTTAAAAGTAGAAGTAATCAAGCCACGTTCACTTCGAATTACAAAAATTCTAAACTTAGGACATTTATATGGTAATACCATACCCGAATACATTAAACATTCTGAAGTAGAAAATTGGCTAATGATTAAATTTCCTGGCCTTAAAATTGCCGATGATAATAATACAAAATTTTTGCCAATTAAAGACTGCAAATTGATCCATTCAAATGTTCAAGCTATTAAAATCGAGATTACACCAGAAATTAAAATCCCTGGTGTTGTTTGGTTTCACGTTCAACCAATGATTAAACATATTAAATTACAACTCTGGTTTTATGGCATGAAGACTTATTGCCGAAAATGTATGCAGCTGGGCCACATGCGGAAAGACTGCAGCGTTACTTATTAAAACCTTCCTAAACCATGGACAAACATCAAATCCTACGCATCTGTTACTGTGACAACACAAGTACGTAATCCAACACCTTCAGAAAGTTCATCAGTAGCAAGTGTAAACTCGGATTTATCAATTTCAAAAATCAATGTTGTAGAAAAACAAAACATGTCCATGAATAATTACCCCGATCTATTTAATTTCACATTAATGTTGAAAAAATGGGACTATATACCATTTTATACCTACAAATGTATTTTGTTGAACCATTTCCCGTGTAAATTTACCGTCCATGGTCAAACTTATAAGAGTACCGAGCATTATTTATTTGCCCAAAAGGCCAGTGCAATGAATCTTCCAGAGAAAGAAAATCAAATTATAAATTGTGATAACACAGCCCGAAGGGACTTGGCGAACAATTCGTTTGGAGCAACCGGACAACACCTTGGGCTGAATTTGCTTCTAGGACATTGTACAAGGCAAATTGGTATAAATATTCCCAGTTGAAGCATTTAGGTCGTGCCTTATTTAATACGCTCGATTACGAATTAGTTGAAACAAACCCGTTTGATTGGTATTGGGGTATCAGTATACAAATGGAGGATCCGCGTATTAACAATCGCAATAATTGGGGAGCAAACAATTTCGGCAAGATTTTGATGAAGTTACGGGACAAAATGCAATCAAACGTTGATTTTCAAAAAGAAGCAGAGCCATCAACTCATTTTTTGAATGGGCAAGTTAAAAGGGGCCCAGAAGTTTTATCACCTGATGTAAATGATAGTAAGTGGCCTGCAATCTAAGCATTCTGGTCAGAATTTTCTAACCCTGCATTGATTTAAACTCTTTGACTTGGCTTTTTTATTTTTTTTCCAACAACTGCTAGGCAAGGGAATATGCTCAGAGTAGCAACTCTGAACTGTGCAGGGTTATTGAGGAATGATTTGAAACTGAGCAAAATTTATGAGCAAACAAAAGATATAGATATTCTAGCTTTACAGGAAACACATTTTAAAACTAAAAAAGATTCATTCCTTTGTAAGTGTACTTTTGAGAAATATTTTGCTTATAAACTTTCTTCTGCTGACACAAACTGTATTGGTATAGCTTTGTTAGTTAACCATACTTGTAGACTAAAATTGAAGAGAAAAGTTTTTGAAATGAAAGGTGGGGTACTAGCATATCTTGCAGAACTGGAAAAGAAAAAGTTTTATATTATGGTAATCTATGCTCCTGCGAAAGAAGCTGATAGAGCAAATTTTTATGACAGTCTTCACAAAAAAATCAATGATTCCTTCAGGCATCACAATAAGCCAATCATCCTAGGTGACTTCAATTTTACAGAGTGTGGTCTTCTTGACAGAGATTCATTCAGATTCAAAGAAGAAGAAAAAGGAAAAGAAGAGTTTGAGGCTATGAAAAGTAAGCTGGGATTGTATGATATTTTTCGACTAAACCATCCAAAGCTGAAAATTTTTACACATATTTCCAATGCTCATAAATCTGCACCAAGAATTGATAGAATTTACACAACAAGATTTTTGTCAGACTCTTTCAAGAACTACAGAGTACTTGATTTAGGAATAAGTGATCACAAGCTCTTTATGGTAACTATCAAATTAAATTTTTTGCTAGTTACATTTGGGCCTTCTTTCTATAAAATGAATAGTATTTATCTTAGTACAAAAGAAAATGAGATCATAAAAGAAGTTAGAAATTCTTTTGAGAAAAATTTTGAAGATCTTACGGACACTTCAGGCAAATCCTTAATTAATAAATGGGAAAATTTCAAAGTAAACATAAAGCAGGATTTTATATATCTCAAAAAGAAAATTGATAAGAAGAATTTTAGAATAAGGAAGAATTGTGAAAACAAAATGAATGAGATAAGAGAAAAATTGAAATGTAATAATCAGGATCTGGGATTAACAAAAGAATATAGAAAAGTTAAGAATGAGTATAAAATAGTGATCAAGGGGCTTATTAATGAAAAGCTGAGTAAAACTCATTATCAAGACATTCTTGCTGATAGATGTTCACTTGCAACTGCAAAAGTTTTGCAAAAAAGGTCTGCTGAGAATAGAATAATAACTTCAGTGAAAACAGAGTGTGGCAATATATTAGAGGATAAATTAGAAGTTTTAGAAGAGTATAGAAGACAATATGAGAAGCTTTTCAAAACAGTCGGCACAAGTAGAGAACACAAACAAATTTTCTTGGAAGAAAAATCAACTAAAATGGTTTCTGATGATCAAAACAAGTTACTCAGAGAAGAATTTTCAGAAGAAGAAATTAGAAAATCAATTTTCTCATTCAAGAAAGGAAAATCACCTGGAAGTGATGGAATTCCTATTGAGTATTATCAAAAGTTTATTGATTCTTTGGTACCTATATTGAAGACATTATTCTCAATTATATATGATTCAGGTAAAATGACTAATACAATGTATCATGGTATTATATCTCAGATATATAAAGGAGAACATGATAAGTCTGAAAGAAGTAGTTGGCGACCAATAACAATGTTAAATGTTGATTATAGAATTTTGGCAAAAATCTTGGTTAATAGAATGAAAAGTATCATGCCTGACATTGTACATGAAAACCAGACATGTGCAGTTAAAGGAAGAGATATCAGAGATGGATTGTTGTCCATCTATAATCTGATTCATTATCAAAAGGAAACAGAAGAAAAAGCTTTAATTTTATCGGTAGATCACATGTCAGCTTTTGACATTGTTGAATGGGACTATATCTTTGATACTTTAGTTTTTTTCAACTTTGATCCAAAATTCATACAATGGATAAAAATAATTTATAATTTAGGGGAATTTCAATCATCATTATTGGTGAATGGCTATGAAACTTTTCCATTTATCCATTTAATGTAAGCAGAGGAATAAGACAAGGCTGTCCATTATCACCTTTGATTTATGTGCTTGTATCAGAGACAGTATGCAATCACATCAGGAAAAATAGTCTAATAAGAGGATTAGAAGTTATAGGGAAAGAATTCAAGATAAATTGTTATGCTGATGATACAAATTTTTTCTTGAGAGATTATGAATCAGTCAGGAAAATTTTTGATGTGTATGAAATGTTCAGAAAAGCCTCTGGGGCTACTGTGAAAAAAGAAAAGACTAAAATTCTTTGCATTGGTGACAGGAAAGAAAATATTCCCCATGAATATAAAGACTTCCTTGTTGAAAAGATGAGAATCTATGGAATCTACTTCAATAAGCAGGGAGCTGAACAAGATGAAAATGTTAAAGCATTGCAAGAAGAAATCAGTAAATTTAAAGGGAAACCTAGCATCAAGTAAAATTTCATATTATGCCAGAGCTAAAATTATTGATACATATTTTTTGTCTAAACTATGGTATTCAGCCTTGTTTTGTGATATAAAGCTGGATTTTGTTGAATACATTGAAAAATTTGCTACAAGGTTTATTTGGTCAAATAGATCTAATAGGAATCTGGTAGCAACTGAGAAGCTAAAATTACCCCCGAACGCAGGAGGTTTAGGTATGGTCGATGTCATTGCAAAAATTGAAGCAATGAATTTGATGCTTCTGATAAAGACGGAAAAAAGGAATCTTGATATTAGTTTTTTCTTTCTAGATAAAGTAAAAAATAAGTCAAAAAGACAGCTGGAAAGAATGCAAGTCCCTGAGTTATATAAGAGGATCAGAACTGCAGAAATAAATACTAAGTTCCAGTTTCTAAATAATAATGTAGTTGAAGTAGGAGGGAGATCTCTTCATTTGGATCATGTTTCTACAAAAGTGTTTTATCTTATAATCCTAGACAAAATTGTACAAAAGTGCCAACCAAAAATCACTGAATATTGGTAACATAAAATTGGATTACCTAGAAAAACTATTCTAGAGTTATTAACTTGTAGTCCAGTTAAATTTTTAGATGGATATGGGAGAAACATTAGATTTTCAATTATTCACAGGTTTCTGTTGACCAGATCAAAAATAAATCCAAATTTCGATGCAAGTTGTAAGTTTTGTTTACATGAAGGCAGATCTGAAAGAGAAGATGTTTATCATGTTTTCGCTCTCTGTCCTAGGATAACAGATTTTTGGATCAAAATTGCTATAGCCTTGAAGGGCATAGACAAGGATTCAAATATGAATATTGAGAATTTAATTTTTGGTGTAAAGCCTAGGTATGCAAGTCGTGAGAAAATTGTGGTGTTAAATCTGATCATTTGTACTTCTCAAAAAAGTATTTGGCAGTCGAGAATGTTTTACGAAAAGAAAAATGAATTGAAGAATCCATGGGAAATTTTTAGGAAAAATCTTCAAGTATTGATTATGAGGCAATCTGAAATTTTAGAAAACAAAACTTTTGAATCGTTTTTTCTGAAAGATAAAATTTGTAAGAAAAGCAGGTATAAGATAACACTAATTATGTAGGCCACTTGCTCCAAATATTGAATGTGTTTATAATAATTTCTCTTTTTTTCCCATTATTTAACCAGTTATGAACATCCATTAATGACTTTCAGGATGAACTTTTTTTGCCAATTTCCTTGCAAATCGTTTTTTGTGTTTCTTTTTATGCATCTTTTGGTAAGTTTATATCCTCTATTTAGAGTTATGTTTTTTTCCAAACAAGTTCAGTGTATAATTTAAATTTGTATTTAGAATCGTATGTTTCTGTTTTAAAGACGCTTCGGGAACAAATCTGGCGAATATCCTATTTCAAAAGTTTCTGTGTTATATAATATATGTAAAGTTAATGAAGGAAAAATTTTCTCACACATAATCTCGTGGTTATTATATTGTATTATTGATGTGTTCTTGTATCATGATAAATTGTTTTCCAAAAAAAATATGTTGCTAAATAATTTCTGAAATAAAATCCAGAAAAAGGTCTCAGTATTGTATTCCATTCATTTTGAAATGATCGATGCAGCGTTCGATTCAGCAAAGGCAGCCCTACTTAAGATCAATAAATCAATTTCGATAATCTTGAAATGAAAACTCTATTGAACGGGGTCAACCAACCTTCCGTAATTTTGAATAAAAGTTTGGCTGCAACCTCGCTGGATCGATCATTTCAAAATTAATGGGGTATGGACTATAGCGCAATAGTCAATATCAATTGAATTTCAGCTTACCTATACCCAGTTTTTGTTGAGAAATGCTTGAAAATAACAAAAGTAGGAAGAAATATTACTATTTTTCATTTTTACGATTTGTCGCCAAGCAATGTCACATTGAAGTGGAAATTTGTAGTTGTTCACAACATTTAAGATAGAACTTTTGAAATAACAATCGACAGTAGTAAACTTGTTAAGTATTTTAACGGCAGCGCTATTTTTTCATTTTTCCTGTACATTTTGTAAAAAACAGACTGTCTTGGGTTTGAAAAATTTATATCACTTCTTGCTCTACAAGCAATAATCCGCAAAAAATACATTGACTATTCAACAGTAATGATTCAGCGTTTTTTTAACATTGGTCAGCGACTAATGTAATCATATGTTCATTTACAAAAAGTACGAGGTCATATGTTACTTTACATGAACGACTGACTCGAATGTTCTTGAATTTTTGATTGTCCACACAAAAAGGACTATTTTGTTTAACCTTTGATCATCAAAAGCCTGGATTAAATCAGCCTAGCAACAAGTTCAATCACTCAATTTGCTATTGAAAAGGAAATAAATAAGTACCGTACTTAGTACCCAGAATGAAATTTTATGTTCAATGTAAAAATACAACAATTTCTGCGGGTTGTTAGTTGTGAAGTACTTGTACTCGCCTCAACTCGTCTCGGAAGGATTGATTTGATAAAAGAACTATATAGGTTACTTTAGTTTGATGAAGCTCAATACCAGCTAGGGTGGAAAAATAAAATACAACAGGTAAAAATAACGATCAAATAGAACGCTAAAGATAAAAATTCTATCCCACATATCACTTTGTCCCAATCTTCGGTTAGTAAGCTCGGTTGTTGTTGCTTTTTGTTCATCAATCGAACGTTCATCTCGAAACAGTCTTTTTTCATTTGTCGCAATTCGTGGAAAATGGATGACACAAAGTGACACAGAATTTTCAAAGCATTTTCTTGATTACAAGGATCTTCGCATATTGATGAGGAAATTTCGCAACCGTCATTGTTATCATCGGACTTGATTTTTTCCATTTCCAAAGTGAATATCTATAGAAAAGATAGACTGGATATAATAATTGAAGATCAAACAGTTTCACACAGGATGGACCATGTGAAAAATATCATTATAAGGTAGTATTGAACTAGTTTATTAGAAAATGCCCCGATGGGGCAGAAAAAAGAGGAATATACTTGCTTGGATAGTTGCCAAGCAAGAAAAAGGATTGAACTAGATTTTTGAGAACTTGGGTTAAAGTTGGAAAAAATTCATTTTCTTTATATTGGATTTTCATTCTTTCTTAAAAAAAATTTTCCATGTCTGTGAAGAAGTATGTTCTGCAGCATCATGCATTTCGTCCTTCCCCTGGCATCAACTACAGTAAAATTTTTCTATATGAAAATTATATGCACATGATCTCAAATGCAAAGAAATGGTAAACCAATAGCTTTCTGACTCCCGACCCATTCAAAACTTCAGCCTCTCACACTAGCTGAAAAATAGTGAGGCAGGCATATTATATTCATTTTCAGAACTATAAGGAAACCTGGGGTTGGTTGCACTAACCCAACATGAGGATAATCTCAACATCGGGATTAAATTGAGTTTGAGCTAATCGTAATGTTCAAATTATTCTCTTCCTGTGCACAAACAATACTCACTTCAGGATTAACTACTACTGAGATGTAAGTTCGAATTTGAGAATTGCAGACATTTTTATATTTATTTGCTTTAGAGATCAAAAGCATTATGCAAAAATCTTAGTACAACCGCTGACAGCTCGAGTTGGGGATAATCTCGACATTGAGCTCGTTATGATCCTGATGACATTCAAATTATACCGAGCTTGATCAAAACGAGTCGATTTTTTGTTCGAGGTTATCTTGAGCTTGAGCTCAGACCCTTTTAGTGCAACAGGGCCTTGGTTACAGTTGTTGGGTACCGATCTGCAAATGGGAGAACAGGGCAAAGCATACAAAGATGCTCCTGATTCAGCGGTGCCTATATTAGGTGTATGCGCCAAATCCCGTACCCAGTTCTCCCCGACTCTACTGGCAGTCCCACAGCAACGGTACGATCGATTTTTTGAGAGCACAACGGAAGCCACAGGGATGGTTGAAATTGCTTCCCCTCTGCAATCCCGCAAAAAGCGCTCTTTCTGCAATTTCAGAAGTCCAAAAACTGTGAATGATGCTATCTTTTGAATAGTTAAATAGAAGAGAATAAATTTGTTTATATGTTGTAATCAGTAGAACTTACAGAGTGAATTCTATGCGATATGTTATATAAAATGAGTGAATTAAACATATCTTGCACAATCGATTTAGTTCTAAGAAGACTTTGTGTTGTAGGTTTTTTTCTAAAAAAGCTCAGTGGAATTTTATGTGCCACTTTCCCACAGTTGATTCCTGTTTTATTGACACTAAATTTAGAAAAAACGTTAAATGCAGTTAGAGGCACACATGCGTGAGGAAAGACGTGGGGTTACTAACCACCCCAAAGGTTTTGAAACTAGAAAATTTGTTATGAAAAAAATTTTTTGGTCAACTTTTTTTTTAATTTTTGTGTCAAAAAACCAAGGTCCAGCCCTGTACTCTCCTCAAAATTTCGGAGATCCACATGTTTGGTTTGAAAGTGTGTTGATGCACTCAGCTGCAGAATATACTTTTTCACAGACATGGAAATTTTATTTGAGAAAGAATGAAAATTCAGTATAACGAAAGTGAATTTTTCCAGCTCAAACCCAAGTTCTCAAAAATCTAGTTCAATCTTTTTTCTTGCTTGGCACTTTTTTCTGCCCCATCGGGGCATTTTCTAATAAACTAGTTCACCTCTTTTTAGTGGACTTGAACCATGCACGAAAACCTTCATAGAGGCGCATTGAAGTTTAAAATTTCGTCATCCTCACATCAAAGAAACAATAAAACATCTTAAGACAGGATTTCTGAGAGGTTCTACTTTCCCTATAATAAGTTGAAAATTAATCATACCTCAAAATTGGATATTTTGGGTAGTCTCGTGCGCTGAGTTCCATGGTACTATTCGTTTTGCTGGTAAACCAAAATTCGCACCGCTACAGTATGCCAAAGTTTGAAAATTGATGATTTTTTGGCATTTTTCAGTGGTCTTGCTAGCAAAGCGATATTTCAAAATCAGATTGATCTTCTTTGGTGATAAATATTCATTTTACAAAGGAAAGAATAAGCTCTCTTCTGATGTAATATTTAGAGCAAATAATTGCATATTACACTTTTGCATAAAGTTTAAAGTGTCAAAAGTGGGCCGTCAAAATTCAAAAAATTTTGTTCGTGGTCACTCCCGAGCACTTCCAGTCGGAAGCCGCAGAATTTTATTTTCTTATATTTTAGCTCATCCATTTTTACTGCTTTGGTTAAATTTTCATCAAAATTTTTGTACCGTTTTGGGAGCTGCACTGCTCTGAAGAAGGCATACTTATGAAAATTTCATAGAAATCATTCCATGTGCCAGGTGGCCCTTGTCTACCCATTACGTATACTGTAGAATTGTTAAATAACTAACAGACTATAGTTTGATGTATTAATTGTTTCACAAGCAAACATTTTACACTCTGCAAGAAAGTTTGAACAGTCAAAAACTAGAAGCAAAAATGAAAAAAACTTTGCTTAGAGGCACTCCCGAGCACCTTCACCTACGATTCTACAGAATTTTATCTTTTTATTCTTTAGTTAATACATTCTTAAAGTAGCTGCGTTTTTGAATCTGGATAAATGTCCCATCAATGAAGTTCTGGGAACACAGGATGCCTCCTAACCCAACATATTATGAGAAAAAATGTGACTTGAAGTCCTGGCAAATTTTCATTGATCTAGGTTTGATGGTTTCTAAACGAATTGCTTCAAATGAAAAATCGAAAAGTTCGAAAACTTTCATTAAATTTCAGAAATTGAGCGATTGTTTCAAATCCATTTACAGAAAAACGGCAAGAGTTATTCAGATACTCTTTGCTTTGTTGGAAGGGCACTGCAATCTACTATCCTTTGCTCTATTTTCGTTTGGCCAACATCACGTGGTGTGAAACGGGATGCCTTCAACTATAGAGCACTTTTGCACAGCTTATAACATAGGTGGAGTCAGACAGCCGACATTTATTTTGTAACATTAAACTCTCAGCTTCAATTTTTTTCCGGTCAAATTACTGAAACGAGAAATTTTTGATGCATCTCTTCTGAGGCATCTTGTTGCGCAACCATTGTAAATTGATCGATGAAATTTTTTGAGTGATTCGACCCACGTCTTTTATTTTTACTCGTCTAACCTGAACGTTTTGAATTTTTTCTGCATCTCGTTGATGGCATATTTAGTGGAGTTAATCAGCATTTTTATATCAGCTTTCAGAATGTGCAGACATCTACAGCTCCCAAAACGGTACATTAATTTGATTGAAATTTTAACACAATATGTCAGACTTTACTAGCTACAGAAATCAAGAAAAAAATTCTGTGGCATCCTACGGGAAGTTGCCCAAAATACGTCCCAAACGACTATTTCGGTTTATTTTGACATCGGTTTTGACACCTTAAAATGGAATAAAAAATGTAAAGTAAGAGATTAGAAAGTGTTCTTCATATCGGCATATAGAGCATGGTCTTCTGCATGCATTCAACATTTGGTTTCAGAGTCACGTCTTTTCTGAGCTGTGATATTTCGAAACACGTGTACAGACTGAAAAATGCCAAAAAATGTAAAAATTCCAAACTTTGGAGTATTGTAGCTGTGTGAATTTTGATTTTTGCTCAGAATGAATGCTGTCACGATACTCAGCATGTAAAACTACTTAAAATATCTTTTTTTCGGATATTATTAATTGTGAACTTATCATAGGTCAATGAAGCAGAAGGTAGAATCTCTCAGAAATCGTGTCTTAAAGCTACGAATTTTCACTTGGTGAAAGTAAAGATGATTAAACCGCATAGAACTTAAAACACGTAGTAAACAGAGTGTAAAGTGTTCATTTCCATTGAATTCCCTATAATTAAGAAACCCTCAAATCAAAAAACTGCAGAAATACCTTTGTTTACACACAGAACAATATTTTGCGTGAAGTGATTTTGTCCATTGAATTCCGCATGCTCAGAACCCTCTTCCCTCAAAAATTGCAAAAATACATTTGAAATACACTCAATATAATTTTGTGTGTAAAGTGATCGCATTCATTAAATTTCCATAGTCGAAAACCCCTTCCACAAAAAAATCACAAAAATAGGCTTGGTTACACTCAAGATAATTTTTTTTGTGTAAAGTGACGCATCGATTGATTTCCCGCAGCCGAAAACCCCTTCCACGAAAAAGTCGTGAAAACACGCTTGTTTACAACGGGAATAATGTTTTGTGTCAAGTGCTCGCATTCATCAAATTCCCCATATTCAAAAACCCCTTCCCAAAAAAATTACGAAAATACGCTTGTTTACACCCCGGATAATTTCTTTGTGTAAAGTGACCACATCTATTGAATTCCCCGCGGTCGAAAGTTTCCTTCCACCAAAAAATCACGAAAATACGCTTGTTTACATACGGGATAATTTTTCGTGTAAAGTGACCGCGTCGATCGAATTCCCAATGGTCGAAAATCTTTACAGCCCAAAAATCACAATAAGGCTACCGGTTTAATTGAAACTGCAAAAAATTATAGTCTGTTTTTCTTGAAATGCTTCCAAATAATGAAGTAGAAATATTTTAAATTTTCACGATTTTTTGATAAACAAAATATCGTATAGGGCTGGAAATTTTTGAGCATACTGATCTCATCTTTAACAATTTTTCGAGTGAAAAATTTTATGATAGGAGCTTTATGTAAACGATTTTGACGACAGTATTGATTTATGCCACTTTTCTATTTGAGATTGCACCCTCAAAATGCTTAGGCCGAAGTATGGAGCTTGGATATGGCACACTCATTGTGTGGCATGGTGGGACTGAAGGGCCTTAGAAAGTGCGTTCTTTGAATGTTTTTGGGGCCCCACCGAGCATCACTTGCTGATAGAGGCGAAATGACAAAAGGCACCCCATAGTTTGCCCCTATGCTCGAAATTATGCAAAAAACCCAAAGGTTCTTTCTATCTCTTACCGTTTTGGCTCTAGGGTGGGGGGGCATGAAATTTGGGGGCCAAGTATATTATAGGTTGACGCTATCGCGCCATTTATGATTACGGTAACCAGATTAGGTAATTTGAATATTCCAACATAGCACAGTTCCTTTGAGTGAGGAAATGAGACGAAAATGCATTTCTTTACTGTTAGCAAGAGGACTCGAGACGTACTGTAGCTACCGTAAATATTAATCTATAAGTCACGATTTATACTCGAAACATAAGGTCAAAAACTGTGACTTAGACCCGATGACGACTTATATATGAAACACCCCTTCAATCAGATCAACTTTCAGACCAATGACAAAAAACAAAGCATCGTTTTACATTTAGTATTCTGATTATTTATTTCAGTAGTTAAATCTACAACTACAACAACCGAATGTACAAAATTAAGACGTTCGATTTGGTTGGTGGAATTTTCCAGAAAGAACTAACAGTATTTTGATGTGACTTATAGACGAGGGCGACTTACAGATGAATCCTAACACTAATTTCAGATGCGTTATACTCGACGCGACTTATAGATGAGGATTTACGGTATGTGACATTACAAAGCGAAAAACTAGATTTCAACAAAACCCGCAGATAGCCGACACACCACGTGCATCATGAAAGTAACACACTATATCATTCTGAAATTACCTTCCGATATCCTCATTAGAGACTTTTGCCTTTGTCATATCTGTTTTTGTATTCTTCAGAATCTAATCACTTTGTGGATGCAAACCCAAATTAGATACCAAAAGAGTGAAAGAACTTTTCCAATATTGCAAAATTCGCAAATTTTCAAAAACGCTACTCATTGAGAATATAAAGAAGCCCCGTGAAAATTGTGATTCTGATCAACCGAACCATGAACCGACGCCATACAATACAAAATTATAGAATCTTTTCCCTTGACACCCCAAAGTTGATCAAAAATCATTTTAGTCGAAATCTGTAACTCGACAAGAATTCCAACTTATTTTGATAAGACTGTTTTCGATCATGGACGATACTGTACAATATATCAGCACCAAGAATTGAGCAGTTCAACCAAACCTGAACCACCTCGCAAACTCCGTCGAAAATGAAGATACACAAATTTGAATAATTTTTTTCGATAGATCTCAACAAATGAATACAGTTCATGGTATAATCCAGCTATATAAACGGAATTTGGAGATGACGAACTAAGGGTAGATTGGCTATAATGAACAGAACCGGAACATTCTAGCTTGCCCGACTGATGCACTACAAGCCATTTTTTGTACTACACTTCATAAAGGCTAAAACTTCCATGCATCACGGCTGATCAAATGAAAGTTCACAAAATTCACAATATAGACTTCTCTCGATAGATTGCTCCAGCCAAATCGTTTGACAAGCAATTTTCTACAGTAAATCAAGCTTCAACTTGTCTGAAGATTAGTAGGGAATTTTTTTACCTTATCAGCTCTAGCCTGACCATTATCGATCACGGCGCTATATTCGTTGCCATTTTCAATCTTCGTTGTTGTAGCTGTTGTTCTAACGTCCAAGTTTCCGTCGTCAGATACTCGACGTCGGCGGCCGAACGGCGGCGACGCTCCGTCGCCGAAGTGCAACAATCTTCTGGGCAACCATCGCAATGTCAAAAAGCGGAAACACAATGGCACATTTTGCGGATGATGCAAAGCGTACGTTTCCAAAGTGACGAATAGGCAAGATGTACAAGTGCAAAAACTGACGATGATGATCAAGGACAAGTAATAGAGACCTGCAAAATAAAAAAGGGAGTTTGAGATACAGTACGACATGTAAAAGATTGAGACGAACGCGGAATTTCGGCTACTTTTCTCAAAACTTTATCGTTTTCTACTCAATGTTGGATTACTGTGCTCTTTCCTGCCAAGCATACATGAACGTCGGGGGTTTGGATGGGTTTTGACCCCCAGCAGACTTTGATTGACCCGCAGCAGATTCTTGCAGACCCACAGAAGATTTGACTCCCTGAGCAATGATTGAGAAGATGGCGAAAAAAATGAGCAAGAGAGAAGAAAAAGTTGTCATAAAAATGGAAACAATGCTGTAGTTCAACAATTTTTTTAAACAAAGCATACTTGATTTCAAAAAACTAGCATTAAAACTTTAAAAAGTGCAGTTCAAGCAACTACTTTCACATATCTGACTAATATAGGTTGAAGAATATGCTGCTTGGATCTTATAGTCTGTTTTTTGTGAAAAGCTTCCAAATAGAAAAGTGGCACAAATCTGTACTGTCCTCAAAATCGTTTACGTAGAGCTCTTACGGTAATATATTTCGCTGAAAAAATTGTTAAAAGTTAGGGCAGTATGCTCACAAATTTCCAGTTCTATACGATGTGTCGTTTACCAGAAAACCGTGAAAATCAGAAATACTACTTGCTTTCTACTTTCATTATTTAGAAGCATTTAAAAAAAACAGACTATAGAAGTCCTTTCTAAGACCTTTCTTTCGTTATCAAAAACAGAAAAAAATTTGTATTCCATCCCCTGTCCTGGCTGACCCCAGCAGAACTTCTATGCTATGCATGTATGCTGCCAAGGTAGAAAAGAAAAAAGGAAACAAAATACATCATAGATCTCATGATCACTAAATTAAATAGCATGATTCAAAAAGCACTAGTTCACTGTAATTTGATTTCCCATGTAATCTTTACCTGTCTTAGCTCGGCTGTATGGAATGCGGTAGTATAAAATTCTGTGGCTGCCATACTTGCATGAACTTTGCAGAATATTTCTTGGAAAAATCGAAGTTACAAAATAAAAATAATAAAATATACCAGATAATTTTGAAAAAGTGAGGATCCATGAGAGTTCCAGATTTCGATTTATTAGATCCGGAACATTTTGATGCCGATCAAATACCATGAATTGATCAAATGTGAAATAATATGTTTAACCCTAGCCCACTCAAAACTTGGAATTTTAAAATTTTTTGGAATTTTTCGGTGTGTGTACACGTTTCGAAGTATCAAAGCTCAGAAAAGATGTGACTCAAATTTTCATCACATGCAGAAGACCATGCTCTACGCTTGGGTATGAAAAAATTTCCTAATCCCTAGCTTTACACTTCTATGCTATATTTTGATGTCGAAAAAGAAGTCGAAATAAACCGACAAATTCATTTTTAGCCTTTTTTGGGCACTTTAGGTGCCGTAAGATTTTTTTCTTTATTTCTGTTATTTCTTTATTTCATTTTATTTCGACATATTGTGTTAAAATTTCAATCAGGTTAGTTTTGGAAGCTGTAGGTGTCTGCACATTCTGAAGTTGATACAAAAATGATGATTAATCCCACTACTAAATATGCCATCGACGAGATGCAGGAAATAATAGAAAAACGTTCTGGTTAGACGAATAAAAAGATAAGATGTGGATCGAATCACTGGTAAAATTTCATCAATTTACTTAAAATAGTTGTGCAACAGGGTGCCTCGGATCGGAAGAGATACTATTGAAATTACTTCCCTCAGTAATTTTATTGAAAAAATTCGAGACTGCGCTAATGTTACAAATAAATGTCAACTGCCTGACCCCGTCCTACATATGTTGTAAGCTGTGAGAAAGTACTCCACAGTTGGAGGCACGCTGTTTCACACCACGGGACGCCAGTCAAATTAAACTTGATCAAATGATAGTAGTTTGCAGAGCTTTTATCTTGTCGTTTTCCCGTAGATGGATTTCAAACAAACACTCAATTTTTGCAATTTAAAGAAAATTTTCTGAATTTTCGATATCTAATTTGATGCGTATCGTTCAGCAATAATCAGGGAAATGAAAAGTTATCAGGATTTCGAGCGCATTTCTTCTTGTACGTTTGTTACTGTGTTGTGAAAGGCGCATCCTGTGTTCTCAGATTGGTCGGGGGTTATTCAGTTTCAAAAACTTATTTGAATAACACTGCAGTGTGGGCGATTCTCTAAAGTTCTCATAAACGTATGCAAATCGGATCAGAATTTTAACACAATATGTTATACATAGTGCCTACAAAAAATGAAAAAAATCATGCTGCATATTTTGAGAAGGCGCCCGGAAGGTTTCCAAATATCTTTTCGGCGTTTCACACCTCTTTTTTGATACTAAAATAGCATAAAAAGTGGAAAGTGCAAAATTGGAAAAATTGTCACATACAAAATTATAGAGAATTGTCTCATGCATATAATTAACTAGTTTATTAGAAAATGCCACCATGGGGCAGAAAAAAGAGGAATATACTTGCTTCGATAGTTTCCATGCTAGAAAAAGAAATGGACTAGATTTTTGAGAACTTGGGTTGACGTTGGAAAAAATCCACTTTCTTTATATTAGATTTTCATTCTTTCTCAAAAAAATTGTCATGTCTGTGAAAAAGTATATTCTGCTGCAACGTGCATTTTGTCCTTCCCCTAGCATCAACTACAGTAAAACTTTTCTATATGAAAATTATATGCACAAGACTTCAAATGTAAAGAAATGGTAAACCAATAGCATTCTAACTCCCGACCAATTCAAAACTCTTGCCTCTCACACTAGCTGAAGAAGGGTGAGGTAGACATATTATAGTTATTTACAGAACTATAAAGAAACCTAGAGTTGTTTGCACTAACCCAACATGTGCATAATCTCAACATGGGGATTAAATTGATGATCCTGAGTTTGAGCTAATCGCAACGTCCAAATTATTCTCTTCCAGTGCACGAACAATACTCACTTCAGGATTAACTACTACTGAGATGTATGTTCGAATTTGAGAATCGCAAACATTTTTATATTTATTTGCTATAGAGATAAGAAAATTATATGAAAACGTTAGTGCAACCCGACAGCTCGAGCTCGTTATAATCCTGATGACATTCAAATCATACCTAACTTGAGATCGAACCGAGTCGCATGTTTGTTCGAGATCACCTTGAGCTCGAGCTCGGACCCTTTTAGTGCAACTGGCAGAGCCGTGCCTTGGGGGGTGCGAAGGGTACAGCCGCACCGGGCCGCAAAGAATTAGGGGCCGCAAAAACTTAACTGACCTAAGTTTGTACTTTGTATACATATATTGTACACTATATGTATGCTAGACAATGCGAACACGAATAAAAATAATAATGTGCACTTCTGTGTAACAGAAAATTTGATGTTTCATCATTCACTAGGGGCTGCAAGAACTTGAGCTGAACTAGCTTACATAGGTGTCATACTGTACTGTACGTGTATGCTCGACAAGGCAGGAGCACGCCTTTGTGTTTCACTGTGTAAAGTCTGTATCGATAGTTTTACACATTTGTCTGTATGTATCTCAGCACGTATTTAACTGTTTCCTATAATGTTATCATACTCGCCAGCTTCACGTTGTATTGTATGTAGATTACTGCTGTTTTTTACTAATCTTTGCGGCCTTCCATTTTGCCTTACTTGTGATTTTTAAAAGTTTTTCACGCATAACTTTTTTGCTAATGTACAAACGCTTGTTACTTTTGTCCCCTTAAGCGATATCAGTAATGTGTGAATTCAGTTGGACGTAATACACATAGAAAATTTCGTTGCCTCGCCTATGCTATTCTTTATGTATCCTGATTCGTGATGCAAGAAAAAAACTTTTTTCTGCAATATGAGATGTGCAACACCAATAGAATTTCCCATTTAAGACTTATTTCACGTGAAAATGACTGCATAGACGTTTAGGACTGTATAGATGTATATACCTACTAATTTTAAAAAATAGGGCCGCAAAAATCTACTTCGCACCGGGCCGCAAAAATCCTTGGCACGGCCCTGGCAACTGGGCCTTGGTTACAGCCATTGGGCACCGATCTGCAAATGGGAGAACAGGGCAAAGCATACAAAGATGCTCCTGATTCAGCCGCGCCTATATTAGGTGTATGCGCCAAATCCCGTACCCAGTTCTCCCCGACTCTACTGGCAGTCCCACAGCAACGGTACGATTTTTTGAAAGCACAACAGAAGCGACAGGAATGGTTGAAATTGCTTCCCCTCTGCAATCCCGCAAAAAGCGCTCTTTCTGCAACTTCAGAAGTCCAAAAACTGTGAATGATGCTATCTTTTGAATAGTTAAATAAAAGAGAATAAATTTCTTTGTAGCTTGTAGTCACTAGAACTTACGGAGTGAATTCTATACGATATATTATATAAAATGAGTGAATGAAACGTATCTTGCAAAATCGATTTACTTCTTAGAAGACTCTGTGCTGTCGCTTTTTTTCCTAAAAAAGCTGAGTGGGATCGTATGTGCCACTTTCCCACTGTTGATTCGTTTTGCAGACACCAAATTCGGTTAAAAAGTTTAACACAGTTGGAAGCACACATGTGTCAGGGGGACATCAGGGTACAGACCACCCCAAAGGTTGTGAAACTGGAAAATTTGTTATGAAAAAAAAATTTTTTGGTCAACTTTTTTTGAATTTTTTGTCTAAAAAACGCTAACCAAGGTCCACCCCTGTACCCTCCTAAAAATTTCAGAGATGCCCATGTTTGGTTTTGCAAAGCGTGTCGATGCACTCAGCTGCAGAATATACTTTTTCGCGGGATTTGGCGCGCACCCCTAATATAGGCACGGCTGAATCAGGAGCATTTTTGTATACTTTCCCCTGTTCTCCCATTTGCAGATCGGTACCCAACGACTGTAACCAAGGCCCTGTTGCACTAAAAGGGTCTGAGCTCAAGCTCAAGATAACCTCGAACAAAAAATCGACTCGTTTTGATCAAGCTCGGTATAATTTGAATGTCATCAGGATCATAACGAGCTCAATGTCGAGATTATCCCCAACTCGAGCTGTCCGCGGCTGTACTAAGATTTTTGCATAATGTTTTTGATCTGTAAAGCAAATAAATATAAAAATGTCTGCAATTCTCAAATTCGAACTTACATCTCAGTAGTAGGTAATCCTGAAGTGAGTATTGTTTGTGCACAGGAAGAGAATAATTTGAACATTACGATTAGCTCAAACTCAGGATCATCAATTTAATCCCGATGTTGAGATTATCCTCATGTTGGGTTAGTGCAACCAACCCCAGGTTTCTTTATAGTTCTAAAAATGAATATAATATGCCTGCCTCACTATTTTTCAGCTAGTGTGAGAGGCAGGAGTTTTGAATGGGTCGAGAGTCAGAAAGCTATTGGTTTACCGTTTCTTTGCATTTGAAATCATGTGCATATAATTTTCATATAGAAAAATTTTACTGTAGTTGATGCCATGGGAAGGACGAAATGCGCGATGCTGCAGAACATACTTCTTCACAGACATGGAAAATTTTTTTGAGAAAGAATGAAAATCCAATACAAAGAAAGTGACGTTTTTCCAACTTTAACCCAAGTTCTCAAAAATCTAGTCCACCTCTTTTTCTAGCATGGCAACTATCGAGGCAAGTATATTCTTCTTTTTTCTGCCCCATCGGGGCATTTTCTAATAGACTAGTTCATCTCTTTTTAGTGGGCCCCAACCATGCACGAATACCTTCAAAGAAGCACATTGAAGTTTTAAATTTGGTAATCTTCACGTCAAAAAAATAGAAACCAATCTTCAAGCTACGAATTCTCACTTTCGGTAAAAGTAAATGTGTAAACTGCATAGTATTTGAAACACGTGTAAACAGACTGAAAAGTGACTATATCTATTGAATTCCCCATGGTCTAGAATCTCTCAACGCAAAAAATCACAGAAATATTTTTGTTTACACAAATGACTATATTTGTGTAAACTGATTGCGTCCATTGAATTCCCCATGGTCCGAAACATCTTCCTTCAAAAGTCGCAGAAATACATTTGTTTACACTATATATAATTTTGTGTGTAAAGTGATCACATTCATTAAATTCCCCATGATTGAAAACCCTTGCACAAAAAAATCACGAGAACAGGCTTGGTTACATCGGAGATACTTTTTTGTATAAAGTGACACATCCATTGAATTCTCTGCAGTTGAAGACCACTTCCACCAAAAAAATCACGAAGATACGTTTGTTTACACCCGGAATAAGTTTTTGTGTAAAATGATCACATTCATCAAATACCCCGTGGACGAAAACCCCTTCCACCTAAAAATTACGGAAATACGCTTGTTTACACCCCGGATAATTTTTCTGTAAAGTGACCACATCTATTAATTCCCTGCGGTCGAAAACTCCCTCGACTGAAAAATCATAGAAATACGCCTGTTTACACACGGGATAATTTTTTTATGTAAGATGACGCATCCATTGAATTCTCCGCAGTCGAAAACCCCTTCCACCAAAAAATCACGAAGATATGTTTGTTCACATCCGGGATAAGTTTTTGTGTAAAATGATCACGTTCATTTAATTCTCCGTGGACGAAAACCCCTTCCACCAACAAATTACGGAAATACGCTTGTTTACACCCGGGATAATTTTTTGCGCTGTCGTGCCACCTATGAATAACAGCTGAACGTTCAGAATGTCCTTATAAAAGAATAAACATTTCTGGTTCATCAAAAAAATAAACAGATTTTGAACAAAATACACGTCGTCGAATAATGAAAGCTTGAAGTGCTAAAAACAAAAGAAAGCAATCATATTTTAATAGACGTCTTTCTGTTAATTTACAAGCATATGGTGGTGCAGTACCTATTGGCCCTCTAAAATCTGACTGACCCCCCCCCCCTTAAAGCAAAAACGGTTATAGATAGAGAAATGAGGTTTTTTGCATAATATCCGCCATATGGGCAAACATGGGGGTGGCAGTGGTCATTGGGGCTCTATATTCAAATGGTGCTCGGTGGGGTTTCACCCCTATTCAGCGAAACACACGACAGCGAAACTCAAAATAACGAGGCTCAATACAGCGAAGTCTCAAAACAGCGATTCTCAATACAGCGAAGTCTCAGAACAGATTCTCAAAATAGCGAATTTTCAAAGAAGTTATCTTTCGAATGGGAAAATGGAGATTGGGTAGGGTAGACATTTTGGCCTAATAGACCTATTTGGTCCTCCATTTCGATCTGGTGGATGCTAGTTGTCACACATTTTGGCACGAATCACCAGACTTCTGACATTATGGCTCTACAGCATGTGTTTTATATCACAGCTTTTTATTCTGGTTTGTTTATTATTAACAAATCTACATGCATGTTTTTTTGTTTCTTTTTTCCGTTATTGACTTACTCCTTTTTATATTCTTCTCTTTTTGAGCCACTTTTTGTTCTTTTGTTCTATTTTTTACCTACTTTTTATAACATTATTTTACTTTTCGTTTCTTTATAATTTGTTTTTTGTTCTGCCTTTACTGCTCAATTATTTTATTCATTTCATTTTATTTTATTTATTTTATTAATTTAATTTTTTGCAATTAAGCTCCATACAAAACAATTTTCATCGGAAATCCTTATGATAATTTTTTGTTTATCTTCTCTTTCAAACGTTTTGCAAAAATGTTTTTTTCTGGCAGATATTTTTTTGTGATTTTGGAATGATCCGTTCGTGCAACCTATCGCAACTGCAGCACAAAGCATGTAAAACTTAGATGGCCTAGTGCAACTAAAAATAGACTATCTCAACTAGCAAAAACGATTTTATTATACCTAATTTGCATATTTATTATAAAATGATGTGTGCGTTTACTCTAGTGCATAAAACTTTTTACTATTCGCTGTATTGAGATTCGCTCTATTGAGAGTCGTTGTTTTGAGAATCGCTCTATCGAGACTTCGCTGTAACGAGAATCGCTGTTTTGAGAAACACTGTATTGAGACTTCGCTGTTTTGTGTCCCACTATTTTGAGTTTCGCTGTTGTGTGTTTCGCTTTATTGGGGACACGCCCTCGGTGGGGCGCCAAAAACATGCAAAAAACGACCCTTTTTTGGGCTCCCAGTTGCAGCAGGTTCCTCCCAATGGGTATGCATCCATGGACTTTAGCCCGGTTCATACTTGTGCTCGTTGCTCGGCGAGCATGCTCGGAGACGTTCGGCGAGCACAGCGTCGAGCAAGCTGCTCGGCGCACGAATATTTGCTCGGCGAGCAGAACCCCGAGCACAAAAAATTTGCTCGCCGAGCATGCTCGGTGTAGTAGAAAATTTTTCTACTCCTCCGAGCATGCTCGGCGAGCAACACATGTTATAAGTATAGACGCGTCTAAAGCCCGGTTCATACTTCTGCTCGTTGCTCAGCGAGCATGCTCGACGCTGTGCTCGGAAATGTTTGGCGAGCACAGCGTCGCCAAATATTTCCGAGCACAGCGTCGAGCAAGCTGCTCGCCGAGTATGCGCGGCGCGTAAATATTTGCTGGGCGAGCAGAACCCTGTGAAAATTTTTTGTCATGTCTATTCGAAAAAAATTATCAGAAGATGAAAAATTTAAGCTTATTGAACTTGTTCGTGAAAAAGAATTTATGTGGAACGTTCAATCACTCGATTACAAGGACGTCAGGAAAAAACGAATTTTGGAATGTAATCGTCGAAGTAAATCATCAAATCGTGGTCCCGTTCCGACATGCGGTAAATTTGAAAAAATCGCTCTGCGTCATTATTTTTCAAGCCCGAAAAAAGTGTGGCATGTTGACCTCGCCCTGTTTATAGGACGCACTGACCATCATCTTCGATTTCTTTTGATCAAGCAATTATTGACGTGCAACAAATGGGTAAGAACGCGAATTTTCAAGGTTTTGGAAAAATACATTTCAAAACGCAAAACTCACAGACCGATCGATAAGCAGAAATGAAATTTGTCCCCGCGAAAAATTGGCTCGCGAAGTATGAACCAACTCCGAGCATGTTCGCCGAGCATCCCCGAGCATGCTCGCCGAACATGCTCGGAGCTGTGCTTGGAGATGCTCGGCGAGCATGCTCAGGGTAAACTTGCTCGGCAAGCAGAAATATGAACCGGGCTTTAGACATTTTCTCTTAAGAAATTGCACAGCGAGGACGAAGAACACAGTTTCCTCGCCCCGACCTGTTCATCTGCATCGGCTGTGATTCGCATCAATGCCCAAGTCAGAGCCACCATACCCCAGTGCATCCTGACCCAATTTCATCCCCTATCTCCAAGATCTACCATCCGTTATTCTTCCCTGGCTATCATTCCTCCTGACCATCCTAAGATAACATAGGGTGGGGGAGTAAACTCATCCACTGAGACTCTGGATACCCCTGGCTGGCCTCTGGAAAAAGTCAATTGACTATACCCCTGAACTTTTTCAAAATTTAAAAACACATGGAAAAACAGGTTTTTCGACAAGAATTGGTAAAAATTGGAAATTTTCTGGAAAATCAATTTTTTGCTTTTCAACTCTCCCTTTTGAAATATCTCCCCATGCATCACTACTTCCAACCATACATGTGCAGCTCTGATATTTGGCGTAAGAGTGGTTACAGAAGGGGTGGTGGATCCTGGTTTTTTGAGACAAAAACCCCAAAAAGTTTACTAAAAATTTTTTCACACAGGAAAATACTTCCAATTTCAAAACTCTGAGGGTACATACCCCCATAACACCGTCGCACATGTATGCTTCCAACTGCACTGAACTTTTACAGATGAGGAAAAAATCTGGAATTCAAAACTAAGATTGACATGAAACATTGCCTTACAAATATGATATTTTCATTCAAACGACGCTATATGTATACTTTTTATTTAATGTGACATACAATTCAATGCAAAGGTTGATCAAGAAGGACTATAATACATTAAGATTTCATGACATAGAGCAGAGCAAGTTTGCCCATCACATTAACAGAGATAGTGATGAGTAATTAGTGAATAGTGTTTAATATGTGGGTGCCTTATACAATTTTGTTTCATGTAAAATCAAACATGCATCCATTTAGAGACATAAGTTTGGCGATGATAATTGTGTCAAAATCAAAAACTTTTTACAGGCATATTTGTATGCTTTAGCCTGTTGCCCAGTTTGCAGATATAGTGTGCAATCACTCAACCAGGGCCTATTACTAAAGGTTTAACCTCGAGCTCAAAGATAATCTCAAACAAAAAATCAACCATCTCAGTTTCAGCAGTTGCTCTAACATGTTCATGATATCAAGTGCTTGCTATAATTTCGATGTCTTCAGGATAATCCCTATCTCGAGCTGTTGGGTTTCACTATTTTCTTAAATTTTTTTATTTCTAGACTGCAGTTCCTGAACCTGGGTTTACATTTTAATATTAGCTAATCTTAAGCCTGAGGTGAGGATTGTTAGTTCTGCAAAATAACCTTGACATTGTGATTAGCTGAAACCGAGGATTAGTGCTTTCGTGCTTCACACTTTGAAAATCTCTGGGTAACCAGTCTTCACAGTACCCAGGTATTTTGCATACCCAACCTGAGTACTATATTTAAGTATTTGAACATTGCAGTATATAAGTGTTTTACCCATACAATATCTTGTTCGAAATTCGGGTAAACAGGTTATCTGAATATTTAGGTAGCACCCAGGTTTCATTATTGAAATTGACCTTGGTAGGTATATCCAGGTTCCCAAAATGCCTGGGTACTCAGTATGAAGCACGACTGAGGATCAACAATTTAATCCAAACGTTCAGATTTACTCGCAGATTGGGTAAGTGAAACTAATCCCAGTTTTTTTATAGTGCTTAATGACGTAGTGCTTAATAAGTTGAAAAAAAACAAAATGATTATAATATGCCGGTTCACTCACTATTTTTCAGCTAGAGTTAGAGGCATATATTCAGATCAGTCCGGACTTGTAATGCTATATTGCTATTGGTTTAGCATTTCTCCATATTTGAATGAAGTCAACCATTAGCTTGCATATCATTTTCATTCAGAAAAATTTTACTGTGATTGATTCAATGTTATGGGAGGACAAAATGCATGAAGCTGCAGAATATACTTTTCCACGGACATGAAAAATTTTTTAACGAGAAAGAATAAAAATTCAATATTACAAAAGTGGATTTTTCAAACTTTAACTCAAGTTCTCAAAAATCTAGTCCACTCCTTTTTCTAGCATGGGAACTATCCACGCAAGTATATTATTTTTTTCTGCCCCATGGGTGCATTTTCTAATAAACTTGTTCTCAAAGAACCTTCAACATACAATTCTTTGAGCGAAGAATGTTCGAGTAAAAGCTTAGTGTACGATTTTGACAAGAGTACTGCTTTCAGTGATTTTTGAATTCAGGAGCATTTCATAAAAAACTAAATATATATATTCAATTTTTATTGATTTCAAAGACTCTTATTATTTAAAGTTCGGATTATTTTAATGAGAAAAAACATATGTTAGTGATGATAATTTAGAATTGATCATAAGGCCAAAGGCCCCAAGCATTCAGCCTAGGACATTATATCTAAGGTCCAGAGCCTAAGCCCCTGTAATTATGCCCCTAAGCCTAAGACTAAGTCTAAAGGGTCCTCTATACTTGTCCTTTCCGACGGAATGAGCGGAACGGATCGTCAACAGCTTGGAACGTTCGGCCTGAAAATCTACTTTCGGTCGAAAAAGAACTGCAATTTTGTGGAAAACAATCGACGATAGCCTCCAACCGAATTGAACGGAACGAAAATTTCCCTTTCGTCCGGTTACGTTCCGTCGTTGCATTCCGTTCCGTCGGAAAAGGCAAGTATAAATGACCCTTAAGGCTACGTCTAAGCCTAAGGCCAAGCGTTAGCCAGACTCTGTACGCAGATTTTACCCAAAATCTCCCATAACGCAGCTGAATACGGATCCAGTTCCGGGTGTCTCAAATCTAAATCATTATCAACATCCCTACCTAAGATTGGTGCATCGCTAAATGAACCTCTATTCCCAGCCACGCTGACCATAGAAAATTTTGGCATATCGTTCACGACGTTCAACAACAAAACACCCATAGACAATAAAGTCATGATGCCCAACCGAAATTTAGATTCACGTCGTTCCGTGCTGTTGGCCGACGCGTGAAAACCGATGACCGAAACGATAGTGACCAACGTGGTCGGAATGATCAAGTTGAAAATGTAGTAGAACGATCCGCGTTCCAATTCAACGGTAAGCCTTACCGTAGAATAAGTTTCGTTGAAATCACCGTTCGCATACCTGCGCATCAAAACGGTATGTTGTTATGCTGGAGCCAGACTATGATGTACTGTAAACACAGAATTAGAGTAAAGTTCTAAAATTCTATTTGGAAATTATTTTTCTTTATGACTGTATCGCAAATTCATGGAAGGAATTCGGAAATTTCCTTGAAGATCATCCGCTAAATTTTATATTTTGTGGCGGAAAGCTGAAGGGTACGTTATGAAATACCGTAGCTATGCGCATAATTGCAACGGATTGCAAACGTAAATCGCGTTTTTATCTTTAGCAAAGACGCTGGTGTTATGCAATACTGTAGCTTGTATGACACCAGAAGGATAACATTCCAAGCACTGTACTTGCAATGCAGATCATTTGTAATATTTTTTTTCTGACAGATAAAGTGTACGTTACGACATGCTGTATCTATAACGCAAAATTACGGTGGAATTTCGGAAATTATACTTGCAGAGAATCTATAGTTTTTGGTTGGGGTTCAAAAGCGCGAATGGCCCATAACAGCGAATAGGCCCATTAGCGTGAACGGCTCATAAGGGCGAAAACAGTATATAATTAAGTGTGTCCTATCTTTTCTACTGTGAAAGCCTCATAAGCGCGAAAAACTCATAATTGTAAGAGCTGATGTTATCTTAATGTTTTATAGTTTGTCTAATGCAATTTGAAGGAACTTAATGTATGCTAATATTTAAACTCTGCAGTTTTCGGTTTAATTTGTGCTAATGTCTAAGATTTTATTTACTCTAAAACAATTAAACGATGGCTTATTTGTAGCATTTTGTGAAATGTACTATTTTTGCTAGGCTGTTACAAAATAATACGGTAAACTTCGCCTCTAAACAGTAGAACTCATAAAAGTCAAAATAAGCAAAGAAGAGTTATTTTCAAAACAGTGATTCTCATGAGGTACAACAAATATTTCTTTAAAAAAAGATCTTTAACGCGATTTTTCTTTTTTCTCTCTTCTCTTTTATTTGCCGTTCCGCTTTTTTATTTCTTATTTTCCTTCCCTTTTTACGTTCAAATTTCCTCGCTTTTTACATTTTTACGGCTGTTTTCTTAACCTGAAATACCCTGAATGTCGCTATACCCTAGTGGAAATAATGAAAGAGATAGAATAAACGATAGAGTAAAGAATCAGTTTCTCCTTATGGGTTGACGAAAAAATGGAAAGCCGGGGCTTCAATCGCATATTATGCACACTTTTTCTAAGGCAGCTTTAATTAAGTCACGTTACGGCGTAAAAAATAACATTTTCGCGCTTTTGAGCCTTTCGCACTTATGAACCATTCTAGGTTTTCGCGCTACTGGGCCTTTCGTGCAAATAAGCCCTTTGGCGCTACTGAGCCATTCGCGCTTATGGGATATACCCTATAGTCTGTTTTTTACAAAATGCTTCCAAATAGAAAAGTGACACGAATCAGAACTGTCGTCAAAATCATTTACATATGGCTGTTACTGTAAAATTTTTTACTCGGAAAATTGTTAAAGGTCAGGTCAGTATGCTCATGAATTTCCAGTCCTACATGACACTTTGTTCATCAGAAAATCGCAAAAATCTGAAATACTACTTGCTTTCCACTTTCATTATTTGGAAGCATTTTAAGAAAAACAGACTATAGTTCTTTCTCAGGTGGAAAAACCGCAGATGTGTGACGTCGTTATGGCTACAACAAGGCGAAAACGTAGTCGAGTTTAGAAATTGTATTTTTTACGGACTGCCTGCTTTTTTCTTTGGCAGCACACCGTTGCTATACTGCAGAAACATAGCAGAATTTCAGGAATAGTACTTCGCAGGTATTATGTATACCTTGGCAGCATTAGTTCAACATAAAATTACGGTAGGACTTAAGAATTTGTATCTGCAGATAATGTGTATACTGTAGCTACGTTGTTATGCCATGTGACAGCTGCTAAAACAACATTAGAATTTCGGGAATTATGGTTTCAGATCAACCGTGCGTAATCTTTCTTTAATACTCTAGCTACAGCATATTCATGGTCTTGGCATACTGTAGCTCTAACCGAAAATTACAGTAGAATTTTCATCATTTTGCATATCACGTGTAATTGCACTTGCTATATGTACTGTAGCAAGGATCATAATTGCCATATTATGGCGGAAATTCGAAAGTTGTACTTGTAGATTATCTGTAATTTTCTTCATCTTCATGGAATACCTGCTCCTGTTGCTGGTCAAATTGCAACGAACCAGATACCATTCTTGATTGTCGAAAAATTCGTGCAAAGTTACTTCGCTAGATGCGACGACGTACTGTATGTGATGTTCCCTGAACGACCACGACCCGAACTGAAAAATACAGTAATCTCTCACGGTAGTAAGACGTGCTAAAAATTTTCTGTTTCTGCACACAATATTCTTGTAAACTGATTGGCGATATCGAGCAGAAAAAGTGCAATAATTGACATCAGGAGAAAGTCTAGAGATTCCAGATTTGAGATGACCTATAGCTCATTCATTTTCAAATGAGCTTCGTTAAGCAAAATAATCCGTATAAATTGGTTGAGCAGACAATGACTATGCATCGTAGATCAAAATCTTCTATCTCAATTTGTTAGCCTGACTATTACCGCCAATTCGAGAAAAAAAGTTGTCCGTATACGCAGGTTGACTATTATTTGCATGAACATCTTTCTATGCGCAGAGGCTCAGTTGGAAAAAATTCATTACGGAAGATTTCTAAAAAATTCATATTGGGAATTTCAGTAAAACAACAAGTTTACATGAAAAACTCACATACTTTTCACTAACAAAGTTACACGCAATACTGGAAAAATTGTTAATATGAGACAGCGAATTACTATATAAAAGTTTACTGCAGGTATTTGTAGGAGTGAAATTGTATCACAAAAAACTACAGTAGAAATTCTATAGGACCTTTGTAGATCTTCCTGTTTTGTGATCATGCTGTATTTGTTGAGAATTTTTCAATAAGCATATGCACATTGTTAACAGTTCAGATAACAATAGTAGCCGAATTCTGTTTTCCCTAAATTCTATCTTAACTCCAAACAATTGGTTTTCTGATTTGTAACCATCGATAAATTTTGTAACCATCGATACACAACATTTTGCAAAATTTATAGATTAGGCAAACTCTATTGACTATTTAGCCAACCGAATTTTAATTGTTTGAAAAATGTCTCCACTTTATATGCAATTACAAGGTCACAAGTACAAGTAGCGCAGGCGCATACTTTTCACATCTGTCTGTCTTTTTTTTATTATAACACCATATCCTTGAGATTTAAGGTTAGAAAGACCCTGTTGGAAATTTTCGACGATCTTTGGTTTCATAGACGCTCAATAAATTAGGTACGAAATCGATAGATAAGGTAACGATAGATTCAAAAATATAATTAAAATTTTCGTAGCTATTTTTTAACAGTTATGGGGGTTCAAAATTTTGTTCGATCTATTCCAATGTTGGATTCTTGGTCTCTTTTCGTGCAAGCACAGCATTTATTTTTTGTATTCCATGGCATCAAAGCTGAAATAATCGATACTTACCTCGTTAGCCATAACTGCTGTCTGCTCAGCACCACCTGGCTTAAAGCTACTCATAAAAAATCCAATTTGGTCACACATTGTTCGTGGTGGAGTGCTTTTTTGATAGAATATTTATCGAAGGGAGTTAATGAATATTTTTTGCAGGAAAAATCTTCGCACATATATACTTACGACAAACAGCTAGCCACAGTATACCTGAAATTGGCAAACTTGCGTATCGAAAGGGAAATATTTAACGTTGATGGTACATAGGGCTTTTGCCGTAAAAGGCACGAAAAGTCTCACCCGGCCCATAAAATCGATTTGGACGGCTGATTGGTGCACGAGTAATGGAGTGCTGCCTTCGACACTAGAAAGCACATTTTCGAAAAATGTAGAAAAAATGATATGTCTTAAAAATTTCGAGGGTGCAGATCGTAAATTTGAACTAAAAAATACATGAATCATCATCATCATGTTTGCTAAGGGGAATTGCTATAACTTTAATCAGTCAAAACGCCGTCAGAAATGAAGGTACACCATTAAAACATGTTTT
The DNA here is from genome assembly GCA_963922205.1 of Romanomermis culicivorax. NCBI lineage: Eukaryota > Metazoa > Nematoda > Enoplea > Mermithida > Mermithidae > Romanomermis > Romanomermis culicivorax. Next base: position 86,634 of record CAWUHX010000399.1, on the reverse strand, counting down.
TGAATATATTTTAACGACATCCATCGAATCCGATTTGTTGCGTTTTGGAACAAAAAATTCCTTTTGACTTGGAAAAGGCAATGAGCTTCTAAATTTGGTTCAGATCCACCAACCTGTGATATAAGTACAAATCCGGCACCCAAACGTCCACGGCCGGCAAATAGGTTTCGTTTGCCCCGTTGAAATCGTCCGGTTTCCAGGTCAAAAATTCGTCGTACCACCACTTTAAATATAAAATATACAGCAAACTGTGCCTTTCAAAAAGGACATAAAATAAATCGAGTTCCTATGTTATACGTTGTACACTAGAAAGTTGTTCGGAGAAACCAAAAAAAGTGGTTCGAAGTGGAATCTTACAGTAATTTGAGCAGATTTTTTTGTTTCGTGATTCTCATTTTAACCATGAATGTTAAATAATAGTATTAAGTTTGTTCCTCTTGGAATACTTCTAAACTATAAAAGCAGAAATCAAGTACTACTGCAATTTTTTGTGATTTTCTGCTAGAGAATATGTCACGTAGGACCAAAAATTTGCGAGCATACTCATTCAACTGCTAATAATTTTTCGAATGAAAAATGTTACTGTAAAAGCCTAGTGTAAACGATTTTGACTACGGCATTCATTTTTGTCACTTTTAATTTAGGTCGAAAATTGAGATACTCAATTTTGAATCACGTTTTCCGTTATAACGGATCTATCGGATGATATCCAATTTTCTGCGTTTTGTGACACTAAAAAGTAATTTTCATGTTGAATGCTAAAATAAAATAAAACTTTTGATTATTGCAGAATTTTTGGAAAGATGGTTTCTCGCGTCACATCATGCAACTTTAGTCGCAACCTGCACAGGCTGGTCCAGTAGACGGCCCACCCAGAAGTTCTGTCTTACAGTGTAGGTTGTAGTCTTTTGTGTTTGATTTTACATATTGCAATAGCTCGAATGCAGCAAATTCAGATTACTTATTGATGCAAGATTGGCATCAAAAAGCATTAGTTTACTGTGGAAGAGTACGGCTGGTGACATATTGTAGATATATGTGAAAGTTGAGGGTGGCTATGGGATCTGATGAAAACCCGAGAACTCCGGGTTAATGACTGGCTGAGGTACTACAGGCATTTTAGGCAGATCGTATTTTTGATCCGCCTGAAGTCAGGAGAACAATATCAAGTGCACAGTAGTATTGATGTGCTAAAACTAATTTCAAGGTACGTGAAATCACTGAATCTTCTAATTTTCTTAAACTTCAATTTGATTTGATGAAATTCTTTTCAATGCTACAAATGAAGCTTATGTTGAAAATAAAATTGTTTATATTTTTTGCACATAGAAATAGTCTTGTGTACAGTAACCATGATGCGTGTTGGCTTCATGAATCATGGAGTTGAAAAAATACTTGTGCACGAAACTCACCAAGTCGAAATAAGCCGAAATACCGACCAGGTTAGACTTTTGATTCTGAAAGTTAAAAAATGAGCATGAGTAGTGTAAACTTGAAATAACTATGAGCTTGGTGTATGCAAAAAATTCGAAAATGCTTGTTATTACTGTAGTCTACTACCTGCAGATCTTATCTCTCATCTTACCACGTCAACGATTTGGTACAGCGCAGCCAAAACGTACACCAACAAAGTGTCGTTGGGATTTCTGACCGGCCTGAACTTCTGTCTATGCCTGTGCAACAATTCATCGTTCAATCTGCTGTTTGGCGATTCGTCGAACGACTCGACATGATCGCTATACGTGCGACGACTAGATGTGGGGTCGCGGGTTATTTCTGGAGTGGAAAAGTTATTTCAATCATGATTTGGGTCATGGTACTACGATGCTTCGCAGGTTTGAGTACCTTAACTCAACAAAAAACTGGCCTTCTGGACGAACGATAATGTTGAAACTATCCAAAAACGTGAATTAAATTAGTCTGTCTGCATTTTTGACGGCGTTTTTCAGGTTTAAGTTTGATCGAAATTTTCAGCTAAAATATAGATTGCATTGGATTTCTGAACTCGAGGAAGCCTTCTTTTTTGATTTCTTACTAGTGCAATGTAACCATACATGCACCGCCTAGAAATTCTACTGGGGGTCAGCCAGTACAGGGATGGGATCGAATTTTTTCCTTTCTTGATAATGAAAAGAAACGCAGGCAGTATATTCTCCATCTATGTTAGTCAAATATGTGAAACTATTCGCTTGGTCAGCACTCTTTAAAGTTTTAATGATACTCTTTTCAAGTATACTCTATTTAGAAAAACTGTTAAACTATGGCGTCATTTTCATTTTTATGACGTCTTAATCTTGATTTTTTCTCATTTTTCTGCATCATCTCCCTGTTGAATCTTGGGTGGAGGGTCGAATCTGCTGGGGATCAGTAAGAATCCGATCAGGGTTAATCAAAATCTGCCAAGGGTCGGACCTCCTCCCGAATTCGCCCAATGTGCATGTAGGAATGTAACTTCGAAAACACAGGAAATGCCAAAAATTTTGACATCGCGACTTGATTATATATTATAAATCTAGGTCCATAATTTTCACAACAAATTCAAGATTGATTCTAAATGGGTATTCCTGGATTCAAAATCTATTTAGAGTCCGTCCGGGTTTTATACCCAATATCTAGAATGAGTGAAGAGAGCATGATTCAGTTCATGACCCGATCTCGACACTGTCTTTCTGACGTCAACTCCTCTGCTATAGATTATATTATTATCGATCAATTTTTTGAACATGGTCTGTTTTTCTCGAAATGCTTATAAATACAAACAGTGGAAAGCAAGTACTATTTTATATTTCTGCGATTTTTTGATAAACCCTTTGTCACAAAAGAGCGGAAGTATATTTGACTAATCTTCAACAATATTTCGAGAAAAAGACCCATATTGTGTTTTTTATAAAATGCTTTCAAATAGAAAAGTGACACAAACCAATATCGTCATCAAAATCGCTTAATTTTTCACTGGAAAGATTGTTAAAGGTTAGGTCAGTATGCCCACAAATTTCCACTCCTCTATGATACTTTATTTATCACAAAATCGTGAATATCTGAAATACTACTTGCTTTCCACATTCATTATTTAGAAGCAACTCAAAAAACAGACTACATCTTAACAGCTTTGTGTGAAGGATTTCGACGACAATACTAACTTTTGTCCATTTCTGATTTACAAGCATTTTTAATAAAACAGATCATTTTCGGATTACCATGATGCACTTGTTCTTGAATAGGTGTGCCCTGAAATAAAGTTTTGAAACCTAACACCTGCCGGAGTAAATTTTCACTCCTCTCTGGAGAACCTCCGTGATCAATCAATTGATACAAAAAACTGTTTAAAAGTTTAGGTTTAAAGTTGAACTAATTTTACTATAATATTCTAAGATCAACTTTCTTACTTTGATCTGATGATCCGCTAATCGAATTTGTGTTTATCAAAAATACGAGCCAATAAAACAATAAACAAAACATGGCTATGATCTGTATAGATAGCAAGAGCAATGCAAAAGATTCGCGAAAAAATGTAGGCAAGAAAAAGCCCATCCGACAGATGGAGATTATTCTCTAAAATATTGCTTTCCATGAACGAAAAAGAGGAGAAGAAGAGATAACTTGATACTCCATGTATCTATCTATGATCGAGAAAAATAAGCTTAGAAAGGCAAATATTATACGTTCTTCAATGGACAAGCTTCAAAGACTATTCATTCCCTTTTTCTGGAAAATTAACTGATTACTTGAACAAAATGAACAAGCCGGGTTCACTTTCACTTTTCTGTAAATGAAACGTCTTCTTCATTCTAGAGCTCTTGTACCAAAAAGTACATACATCTCTTTTTTGTATAACGAAGATCAATAAAAGCGTCATATGTTTAAGAGATGGAACTCTAGCACTAGCCGGAAGTATCTAGAAGAATATCTATATGTTTGGCTGTAGAAGCAAAAAAAATTATTTTCAAATCAGAAACACCTGGTTGCACAAGCAACACGACAACTCGTAGAATAGATGAATACGTTATCCAAAAAGTGACGTATTGAAGGTGAGCTGACAGAAATTAAAGACTAATGAAAAAGTCGAAAATATATGAAAATGTGACCTGTTAAAAAAATGACCTGCTTTTTTTATTTTTTAAAAAAATACGACCTGTTTTTTTCAAATGCTATTTTTCCGGAAGGAGTTGAAAACAAGTGTTTCACGTTACATAACTTAAAAGTATTATCTATCTTTGCAAGTGAAACTTGTTTGTGATAATCAAAAGTTAAATAAAATGACAACTTTTTGGAATTTTGGTAAAGAAAAGCGAAAATTGTGGTCATAAGGAGAAAATGAACATTGAAGAAGTACTTTTCAGCCATTCATGTGCACCTATTGATGACCTCCTAATGATTGTGTATGAACTCTATGAGATTGTTTCTGTTGTTGTTATTATTGATCAATGTCAGATATAGAAGAAAATCGTCGGCTCATTGAATCGAAACTATTGCAACTGAACACTTTAAGCGCAACATAAAATTTTTACACTGATGATAGGTAAGCAAGCGAGATTGTTATTTATGCTTGTATGAGAATTATTCGGATTAATTTCATTTCAAAAACGATTTAATAAAGCAGAAATGAACTTTGATCATATCATTATGCCCAGTTTTATTTCTTTCAGCCCAGAGCAAGAGTGACAATCGACGATAAGACTCGATTTCTGCTAGGATTCAACTTAATTGCGATGAGTAAAAAATTAACCCCCACCTGAAAATCATATGCTCGATGCAACTACTTGAAGCATTAGGAACGAAAACGGTATTCATTTCCGGCCAGCCTTTCCAGAAAATTATGCTGATCATTTTTCATATATATCTATGCTGAATTAGAGGAAACGATTTCTGAAGGCGTGGGATGCTGCTGAAGATTGACCGATTTCAATACACGAAGTACGTTACTTTTTAATAAAATTAACATAAATGAACAAGAACACCGCCTGAGCCTAAGAATTAGGTAATGTAAATTGATGTTAGTGTAAAAATGATCTGCCCAAAGTAGCGGGAACTACTCTACGCGCTGGGGCATCTTCAAGAGGAAATCTAGTGTCGAAAAAATTTTGTAGCCTGGGCGGCTGATGGACTGCGCCTGTTCCTATACAGGTTCAAAAACTATAGTCTTCTCTTGCTTGTAACGCAAAAACGCCGAAAGTAAGTACTGTCACATTAAGTAGAAATTGGGAGCCATGTCACATTAAACGAATTGGTGATCAGTCACATTGATGGGAAACCCATACCATATCCCATAGGCAATATGGCCATGTCACTGGAAGTGGCATGCTGTGACCCCGTTGGGTGGCTCCGTTATGGTTTATCTACTTCGGGAACCTAACCCAGCTGGTACTACCACAGGTAAACCTATGGTGTACCTCGGCCTTGTCCTAGGGTTCAGCTGTAGAATAATGGACAACGCGGCCAGGTCAGGGGTGCCAATCCCTAGTCCTCATTCACCGGAATGGGGGACGGTGCCATTCGAAGAATGGCGTACTGTAGGGGACCCGATTGTTAACCTGAATCCCCTTATTGGCCCTGACCTTAAGTGTCTGGGGGCCTTCTTAACTGAGGGTACTTCCGAGGGAAACTAGCTTAGGGGAGACTCCCACAAATATACCCTCAACACTAATAACCCCTGAGAAGACTTACTAAACCTCTTCTCAAACTACTCGGTGCTGGGCGACGGGTTCCGGGGTCAAACTGTGGGTCCTACGGACAGCGATGTACGGGAACGGGAATCCGGGCAATTCGGCATGGGGTTCGGCGGCTGCGGATCAGCAGGCAGTGGTAACAAACGTTTCCTCAGCAAGGGCGACGGGGTTCTTCGATTAACAGCAACTGGGACGGGTTCCTACGGTCGGGTTACTGTAGTGATAACGTGTAAGGAGGCCGGAGGCAGAAATATGCAAATTTTATTCGACGAGCGGCGAACGCAGTTGACAATAATAAAATATAATAAAGGTCGACGACAGCAAAACGCGAAGCGCAAGGCTAAAAGACAAAACACCAGTTAGGCCCAATAAAGAGTGACAAAAAGACGAAACATGCCCTTTTAAAGGGCTTCTTAAACTACAGTATGCCTTGGGCGGAGTTAACACTCCCCCAAGCTAACTTCTGCAGCGGAAATCGTTGCAGAAGATGCCTATGGTCACATAGACATTTTCCAGTTCACAACGTTAAGCATTGGGGCGAGTTTTCACTCTCCATGCTTAACATAGGAACGTCACTAGTGAGAATTTCAAACTAGTCGTCTCACATTGCCAAATGTGGCTAGTTTTTACTGATAAGAGGTGCACGTTCTGCTCCAATTACAGCGATGAGCTCGGAGAGCTTATCTCTAACGGAAATTCTTGACTAGCGGGCACATACCGTAGTCTACGTGTATAACAAAATAATAATTCGAAATGGAAATAAAATGTGTGCAAAAGCAACAGAAATAAAACATGAAAAGTACACACATAAATTGCATGTAAAAATTATAAAAACGAAACGCAAAATTGATGCAAATTACTGTAACACAAAACGTAACGAAAAACATAATGAAAAATTGTGATGTGAATCACGTGATGTTTGACGGAATCCGTCGGCACGTGACACGGCGGTCCTTCGAAAAAGGGCGTCCTCATCCTTGTGTGCATGTCCGTGGAAGTCAAACATTCAGGTGATGGTGACGGTGGGCGGTCGATGGTCCAGTGGTTTTTCGGTGCATTTTGGCTTGTGGAATTTTGTCAATGGTGCGTGGAGTTGCTGACGTCAATTGGAGATGCATGAAGTTGCTGACGTCAGTTGATCCCTTCGGTGAAGTTGCCAATTGTGGATTGATTCGTGAAATCTGAAACGAAACTAAAAGAAAAATTTTAGATGCCAGATATAGGCTATCGCACGGATGCGCCTGTGATATGAGGCAATACCCTAGTTTAGATGCATTGATTGCTGCTCATTCTCTTCTTTACACTGCTATTCCAGCATGGAACAGGAGTGGGTATTCTGTGAGGGGCACGGCGGTCCTTCGAAAAAGGACGACCCCATCCGTAAGTAAAGAAGAGAAGAGCCATTTGATTACGGGTCGGAGACCTCTGCATCAAGATGTGGGTCAATGAGATCTTGTGTAAAATCTCTGTTTGTTGACGGAATCAACAAAGGTGCCATCTGGATGACCTGGGAAGTGGAAGGTACCTCCTCTGCTTCAGTAGGCTGAGCAGGTGACACGTAGCGTCTGAGCTGATTGACATGCACAGTATCTTCTTGGTCAGTCTCCAGTCGAATGGTGACATTGGGATATGCCACATTCGTTACAAAGTAGGGCCCATCATAAATGGGCAGCAATTTAGGGGTTAGACCACGTTTGCTGGTGGTGCGCAGTTTGAGCACCTGATCCCCAACCTTGTATGAGACATCTTGTGCCATGCGGTCGTAGGACCTAGCATAAGCTGCCTGTGATCTCTCAATTCCGCTCTGGATCAAGGTCAAGGCATTTGTAAAATGCTGTTTGACCTCCATATCATAAGTAGAAACATCTATGATATGAGCTGGAGGGTTGAATGAGAGTGCTGCATCAACAAGTAGCATGGGGGTAGGACCATACATGAGCTCAAAGGGTGAATACCCTGTGGACTCATTCATGCTAATGTTGACGGCGAACTCAGAATACGGCAGGTGTTCATCCCAATCAGTATGACCTTGGTGGACATACATATGTAGCCATGTAGCTAGCGTTTGATTAGCTCGTTCCACTTCTCAGTTTGTCATCGGGTGATAAGCACTGGAGTGGATTTTCTTAGTTGAACAAATGGCAGTGATTTCAGTCATCAGTTTGGACGTGAAATCAGTACCATGATCAGACTGAAGAATCTGCAGTGCCCCATGTCTGCAGACAATTTGCTTAACAAAAAGCCGAGCTATGGTTTGCGCAGTAATGTCTGGAGTAGCGAAAGCTTCGACCCATTTAGTAAAGTAGTCTATAAAGACTACAATAAAATGGTTTCCACTTTCGCTAGTGGTCATTGGTCCGATACAGTCGACACTGACTCGGTGAAACGGCCCAGTAATGGTAATCCGTTTCAGAGTTGCACGGGGTCTTCTGTCTCGCGGTTTATTCCATTGGCAAAGATCACACCGCTGACAAAAGGACTTGACGTCTGCACTGAGGGAAGGCCAGTGGTACCTGCGGGCTATAAGCCTGGCGGTACGTTTCGCACCAAAGTGTCCAGCAAGAATGTCGTTATGGTGAGCTTCAATAATGGTAGTAACCATTGATCGAGGGACCACAATCTTGTTGGACTCGCCTGTCCACTTCTGAAGGATGTTGTCCAACAGGTGGTAGCCATTAACATCATTCTGATCACCATAGGGTTTTAGTGACCTAAGAATGGAGGCTAATTCTGGATCCTCAAATTGAGTTGTGAAAAGGTCATGGTGCTGCGCAGCCTGTGATATCTCTGCATAAGACTCAGACCCGGCCAGGTGCTGCGCACCATTGGTGGTCCTTTGGGATGAACTCGCCAGGCGCTGCGCACCATCGGAGATCATTTGAGATGTTCTCGCTAGGTGCTGAGCACCATCGGAGATCATCATAACTTCTCCCTCGGGTCTGTATAGGGGAGTATCATCAATACTCTCCCCGGCAAGGGAATTAGGATCAGGAAGGCGTGATAATGCATCGGCATTACCATTAGACCGACCTTTTCGTGGCCGAATTGTCAGTTTGAATTCAGCTAACGCGAGGCCCCACTGAGCTATCAGGGACGAAGGGTTCGGCTTCTCCGACACAGCCTTAACAGCACTGTGGTCAGTCTGAACAACCACCTCATGTTGAAAGAGGTAAGGCCAAAAGTGCTTAATGAAATAGACAACAGCGAGAGTCTCTAACTCCGTAATAGTGTAGTTTTTCTCAGCTGCTGTTAACCCTCTACTGGCGTATGCAACAGGATGGTCGTATCCATTTTCATCTAACTGGCTCAGAACTGCTCCTATGCCCGAAATACTTGCATCAGTTTGAAGTATGAAGGATTTCGTAAAGTCCGGATGGCGCAGAACAGGAGGGTTCATCAACAGCCTTCGGAGTTCGTCAATCGCCGCTTGCTGAGGTTTTGACCACAGGAAGGTTACTTCCTTCGGTAAGAGCTTGGTCAGTGGCTCGCTGAGCCGAGCGCAACCAGGGATGAAATGCCTGTAATAAGACACAAGACCAAGAAAAGACGATGTCTTTGGCGTTTTGTGGAATGGGTAAATCCCGGACGGCAGCCAATTTTACTTTGTCCAGCTCGAGACCTTTCTGTGAGATACGGTACCCGAGATATTCTACCTCGGAGTGCGAAAACTTGCACTTGCTCAGTCTGAGCTTCATTCCACCCTGACGGAGATGCGTAAACACATCTGTCAGGCGCTCAAGCATCTGAGTGTGAGAGTTCCCGAACACCAAGATGTCATCGAGATAGGTCAGTGCTGTGTGCCACTGCAATCCTGTGAGAAGCAGGTCCATGAGACGTTGAAACATCCCAGGTGCATTGCAAAGACCAAAAGGCAGATAGTTGAACTCATAAAGTCCAATAGGGGTATTAAATGCCGTTTTCTCTTTGTCTGCCTCGGCAATAGGTATAGACCAGTAGGCGTTAGCCTGGTCAAGGGTAGTAAAGTAATTCATACCCTTGAGTGTGTCGAGGATATCATCGATCCGTGGGAGAGGATAGACATCCTTTTTCCTGACCTCGTTAAGACCACGAAAGTCAACACACATCCGGTGTGACCCATTTTTCTTGCGAACCAGGACGGTGTTAGTAGCCCAGGGTGAGGTACTAGGCCGTATGATGCCTTTTTCCTGGAGCGCTTTGACTTTCTGTATGATGAGATCCTTTTCCTTGGGCGCGGTGCGGTAAGGGAAATGGCGGACTGGGCGAGCGTCACCCGTGCTGATCTCGTGGTGCACGAGGTCAGTGGAACCTGTGTCCTTTTCATCAATAGCATAGAGGTCAGTGAATGTGACCAGTAGGTTGAGCAACACCGTTTTATCCTGTTGGGAGATATCTGAAGATATCACAGCATTCGCCTCAACCCACTTACGGTCAAGAATGGTATCAGACTTGACCGCCGATCCCTGCAAGGAATCAGTGTGCATCTGCACATGACCGATGGTTGTGTGCGGGTAGAGAACCACTGAGTGTGTACTCGGGTTAACTACCTGTAGGGGTATGCGACCATTAGTCATGGTACTCACAGTACCAGCAAAGCACACACTTCGTTGTTGTCCCAAAAGAGGCTTAGGAAAGAAAGCTACTTCTGGTACAGTTGCGTATAATGCAGGTACAGGTGCAGTAAATTGTGTCAACGTGCGAGGCTTAAGGACAATCAACTCCTGCAAGGGTAGTGCCCCACGAGCGGAAGGAGGATTGTGAATGAGGCCTTCACATGGAACCGGAAGAGGATTTCTCCCAGTTCAAGCTGACACAATTGAACCGTCCGAGGAAGTTTGTCCCCAATACTAGTTCAGCTGAACAATTCTCTTGAACTTGGACCTGAATCCGTTCAGAGACATCAGCCACTGTCACGGTGACCTAGGCAGCACCTAGCAGTAGGATCGGAGACCCATTGGCTGCTATGGGGCAAGCCCTAGTCTCTGTGAGCACCAAGTCGGGTAACTGAACCACCAACTTGTGATCCAGGAGCGAGAAAACTGCTCCTGTATCAATTAGAGCTTTGGCTTCTACCCAATTGTTCAGTAAAACTTTGATATGAGGGGTCCTCATCTCAGTAGGGTAGAAAGCTGACACTACATGGCCTGGGTCAGGCATGGAGTCATCAAAGCTTGACTCTGGCGCATCAGTTCGCCTCGGTATTGGCAAACCAATGCGTTGGAGTAATCCTACCAGAGCATAACCAACCGAAGCTTCCAGATTGGTCCGAGGAGTGGGATGGACCTGAACAGTAAGTACATGATCTGATCTCTCTCCTGAGCTCTGAGTAGCTCCCGGTGATTCGACTGCAACATCAGAGAGTGGTGACACTTCTAGTACAGGGGATGCAGGCGCATCAGAATCACTAGGCTCGCGAAAACAGCCTTTCTCTAGTGTAACCAGAGAATTTCCAGGTGGGGGTTGAGAACAATTTGATCCTGACCTGGCCATAAAATGACCACTAGCCCGTCTAGAAGAGGTTTGGCTCCCTCTGGTTGACCCACAGGATGAGGCAACTGAGGAAGCTCGCGAGGGTGGCCAAGAAATGGACGAAGTCCATGATCTTGATCAAGACCCAGACCTGTGGGAGGCCCTTGATAGTGAACGTGTGTTCTCCCACCAGGGTTCGACCTGATCAATCTTGGCCGCTGTCAAAAGAAGTGGCAGTTCAACCGCATTCAATCGACAGACTTGTTGTTGGTAATCAAACGTGATATTCTGGAATTGCTCTAGAAAGTCCAATCCTAGAATCAGATCGACTGGTGCCCAGAAAGGAGACGTAGTCTTACACACATGGAGATGTATATCCACTCTAGTGTGTGGCTGACGGGTTCCAGGCAACATGATCCCATACGGTCCTGATAGAAGGGTATGGACCTCTTTCCCATTGATACCCATCAATGGGTTAAAGTCATGATGTTGCTGGAAAGCCATCGCCGCCTTCCGACTTTCTCTAATCAAGGCTTTGTGAAGGCGTTGACTAATGATGGTCTGTGGACAACCAGTGTCAAGGAAAGCAGGGGTTTCTTCGTGGTCAACCAGTACCACAAAGCAGGGAGTGATCCTGTCTAACTGAGTTGGCACATTGTTCTGCACGTAGTGTAAACGTACCCAATGCTGAACTTTCCGGAGGAGGTTCAACGGAGAGTATTGGCTAACAAACCGAACCTGTCTTTTCCGCAGGGGGTAACTGAGGTAATAGGAGACCCCAACGTAGATGAGAAATCCTGTACAGCACTGCGAGCGTAACTAGTGTGTTAAAGATCAACTGCACTGGTCCACTCAAAAGAGACTGTAAGCCCTGTATGAGGTTGTGCTGCTGACCAGTAATCACGTGGTTTGCTGCCAGACCAACACCTTCCAGTGAGGCTTTGATGTCAATCCCTACCCCTGCAACTGCCTGATACAGAGTATCTAGTTGTAGGGATAAACCAGCGGTATAATTTACCAACTGGTTCAAGACCGCTTCAATTTGCTCAGTCTTGTAAATGTATTGTTTAAAGAAAGCAAAACTTGAAGGGGTCTGCACCAACTGATCTTGAAAGAGCGCAGGAGCGTCAAAGTGGGTGACGTTGAAGCCCTGTTTCCAGAACAGTTCAAGTGGAATGTGGCTCACATGGACCGTGCCAGACTCAGTAAACCAGCCAGAGCATATTCGGAAAATCCCCGTAAAGTGATGGTCACATGGCATTTTTGGGCTGAATTTAGTGAGATCTGGGCCACTGGGGGTGGCAAAATAAATGGTACTGCCAACCTGTACAGGTAGATACTTGTAACAGTTGTCCCCCACTCCGTACGAATGGTAAACATAAGTGGCGTTGACCTTTTGACATGGCTTATCATCAGTGCTTCCCCTGTAAATTCCACCGTCAGATCATTCCTTTGCAGGAATGCCCGGGCTCCTAGTGTAGGGTCAAAACGAAGCAACTGCCAAGTCAGATCAAGGTAGCGTTGAGCGTGAGAACACAATTCAAGCCACATGAACTGAAAATTGTTAATTTCCGATTCTTTGATCTGCTGAGCCAGGTAGTTCAGTTTGGCATTGACGGGGTCAGGGACGGAGTCCTTTGCCAACCCGAACAACCTCTGGGTCAAATTAAATCTTCCGTGGATGCGTAGAAGAAGACCCTGATCCGTTCGTACTGTGTTCAACCGGAGGTCAGGACACAGCCGAAACACGCGAGAGTTTCCCGGGATCTTCAGGGCAACCTGCAAATCATCGATGATGATATGGTTCCCTGATACAGACACAGTGTAATTACCCTGAGGTCGATAATGACACTGTGCTGTAAAATTTGTGGCAGGCCAAACAATTACCCTGTCAAGAGTAGTGCATTCACCTGCAGTGGGACTGCATCCACCTACATCTCCTAAGGTACTTAGAGCTGTAGTGCCATCCCACGAAGCGACCTGTCCCTCCTCGATGAAGAGGTTAGTCACTGTCTTGCAGACGTCATTGCAGCACCATGAATACATCACCTCCAGTGTTTGGTTAGTGCTATAAAAGCCAGGATGTATCTCCACAAGCTTTTGTAAACCAAACACCTTTGTGCGATGCGCCAGTGTACATGCCGCAGGTGCTAGATGCTGAGTGGTAATGACGTCTGCAGTAATGCCCCTAGATCTGAAAAAAACAGTGTTTGTACATACCTTACGGTTTCGCAAAGTACATTTCCATGCTAAAGTAGTGATTGGATCAGAAATAGGTACATATACTGTAACATTCATGCGTCGTGGGCTTCACGAAGATTTTGGTGGTTTGCATTCCACTTTTTGAGGTAACTCAAGTGGATGACCGCTTCTTGAATGACCACAAAATTGGTATTGAGTAGCATGTGTTGCGGAGCTCATTCCTAAGAACAGTAGTGTCACAAAGACCCAATTTATTACAAACAAACTATTTACAAACGGTGCTCGTAAATATACACCAAAATTTACAGTTTTCACCCGTCAGGCAGCTTCATTCTTCAACGTCATCGTCGTCCGACCATATGGGGTCCTCTCCGGGGAAGTCAATGACCAAGCCTCCGCACGGGTGGACTTCGCCAAGACTGCGGGACGGTTGCTGTTGGGAATGGCGACATCTCAGTGGCGCTGACGACGTTGTTAACGGCGCGCAACGGTTCTCCAAAGGCGTTGGCGACCGGTTGCTGTTGAGCAATCGCCGCCAGTGTTTGGGCTCCCGTCCTCGTTGTTGTCAGTGACGTGGCAACAACTGCTGTGGGCCGCATGTTGCGACTGGCTTCCTCCACAGCGCGGCGGACGGTGTCTACCACTGGCGACGATGGTTCACCATCCAACAGGATCTTGTCCACCGGGGTGGCGCGAATAGTTCCATCGGTGATAAACTCGAGCGCCCGTCGAGCGACGTCGGGTCCCAATATCCCCAACACTGCTGACGCCGATAGCACCACGTCCGTGGCTGTAAGCGCCTCAACCTCGAATGGCTCATTGAGTAGCGCCTATGGGAGGTGCGGATATTTCTTGGCCAAATCTGTTGACCACACGGCCCGCATCTCGTTGGTGACAGATGAGGAATCTGTAAACAAGAAATCACTAAAGCCGGTGACTTATAAGGATATCTGATTTTCAGACCTGAAATGTCAGAAAAAGAAGGTAGTTTACCTATCAGATTCATTGATTCCAATTGACTGATGACCTCCAATGTGGAGTCTGTAGGAATTCCGGGCGGCGGTCTTTGGTTGATAACATGTGTCGGGGGCACCAGTGTACCTTCCATCGGTCGATACGACGCAATTACGCTGATGTCGCCAGTTGTTTTGGGTGTCGTGGACGAGTTTACATTGACCAGTGTCGCGTATTTCGGTGGCCGCGGCGGAAAGGCTGACAATGGAGTCGATGCTGAAACCACTGCGGCAGCTGAAAACCCAATACTGATTACACAGACAGGATAACACAGTTGTGAGTGATCCGCCAGATGCTCAGCCAGAACTTCATCATCCAGATCGAACAGATTTGGATGAGGAAGGCCGTCAGTAGCCCCTACAGCATTATTTTGCCCTGGAGGTGACCGATATTGGTTCCCTGTCCCGTGAGGAGTTGGATTAGCATAACACCGAAAATTTCCACTTGCCCCTGAGGAGAGTAACCAGAATTACCAAAGTTAGTCTCACCAGGCAATGTCGAAATTCGATTTGGGCAGGCCGAAGCCCTGTGCACTTGTAACTTTGGGCAATGCGGGCAGGGTCTGTCGCATCGGTCGGTCGGGTGCGCCCTCGTTCGACAAAAATAGCAACGGCTGGTGCCGGTGGCAGTGGCGGTGCTAGGGCCGGCATTATCGGGATGTTGGGCCCGGCAATTAGCGTCGTTGTGGGTGCAGCGTCCATGGTAGGAGCACATCTGTAGATGTGCCCCTGACGGGCGATCGCCAGCGGTCTGGACACGCGTCGATGGCGTTGAATTTCTGGAAGGCCACGCTGATTGCTGAGCCGTAAGTCGGGCAACATGAGCTGTAAGCCGGGCCATCTCCAATTGTAAATGTCGAATTTCGTCGGACGGCGTTGCCGACAGACGTTGAGCGGTGCCCCTTTGATTCGACATTGACCTGACGTTGTCCGGGGTCCTTTGTTCTGAAGAGAAAACAGCATTAGATGGGGCAGTATACCCAATCTCATCCCGAAAAATTTGCGATTCCACCTAACAGGCTGCTTTGAGAGTCTCTTCAAGAGTTGTGAACTCCCTGAACTTAATACTATCTCGAAGGACTGGTTTCAACCCTCTCAGAAAGATAGGTTTTACAATTGAATCCCTAATGTCAGTCGGGAGATCTGGATAAGCCACCCTGGACAGTCTCTTAAGGTGCTCAAGATAAACTATCGCAGACTCAGTCCGCTTCTGCAGGCGATCCTGGATCAACTGCTGATGCAGATCTGAGTCACCCCCTACTGGAAAGTCTTTCCTCAGAAAAGCCGTGAACTCTTCGTAGCAGGTAGGCTGTGGAGTACCACTGCTAAAGTCCCGGTAGGATGCGAGAGCAGGACCTGTTAGGCAAGACTCCAGAAACGCAATTTTATATGCATGATCTGTTTCTGTTACCCCTTGAAGTGTAAAGAAACAAGTCAAGTGAGATATAAAATCCATTATGGACCCACCAAAAGCACCTGAAAAGACAGGAGGGGCCATGAAGCTGGACACAGGAGGGTGCCTTCTGCCATTCATAGCCTCCAGCTTTTAGTTGAGTGGTCCAAGGGCATTCTCAAATGCAGCTTGGACCTTATTCTCAATCTGTGAAGGCAAATCAATTTCTGACTTCATAGATGAGAATTCGTCTTCCTGTAAGGTATCTAAGACTGATGATCGTGCCTGTGAAGTTATTCGATCAAACTGAATAGAGAGGGGCTCACTTGTCTGCTTAAGCTTAGTACTAAGGCGACAGGAATGTCTAGGTGTCTCTATTTTGTGAAAGTGAAGTGAGTGTTACTTTTGTAGTCGCATGGCGAAGAAGCGCGGGAATTACGAGATCGTTTGTGTGATGGCCTGTTGAGGCTGTAACTCTTGTTCTTTACAATATCTAGCGACCACTCAATGATGGGGCTAGAAAAGAACAAGGTTTTAGCTCTCAGAACAGCCGGAAGGAAAGATAGGTTGACCCAGAAGGGAATTTATCTGGTCACCTATGTAATTAGAGAGGGGATAACCCGAGTGTAAAGAGAGGGAAAGTTATACCCAAACTTTAGAAATTAATGGGGCTAGACCCGGTTATTTGAACCAAAAGTAAATAAATTTGAATGAAATGGTGGAACTCCAACCATAAGATAAAGGAATCGACGTGAGGACGTAAGGATGAACCCGCTCAAAAGGGAATTTTATTTGGAGGTTAAGTCCGTTGTGCTAGTTTACAAACTTTGGGATATGGGAGGGCTCGTAACCGACAAAGTCCTACTCACCAGGAGTAGCGCATGGAGTAGCTTAAGAATTAATAAGTAAAGGGGGACAACTTAAAGTAAACTTAATGGGCATAAATAGATAGGAACAAAATTAGTTTACAAACCAGACTATGCAAAGGGGACACGCTATTACGCAATTGGCCTCACTCACTAGGAGCAATTGCAAACTCTGAAAAGTGTGATGACTAGACAGGAGGATCCCGGGAGGACGTCATTCGCATGTATGCTACAACCGTGCCCAAAACGGGAATGCACGTTTTAGACAGAACGGGAACTCTCCAGGAGTATTATATACAGCTGGGGGCCGGGTTTCCAATCACTGAGATGAAGTGAGGATCGCAGGTCACCAGTTGGAGATATAAGAGCACCAGGTACTGAGGTGCTATTCTGACACACTCAGTCAGTAAATGGGTGGCATGGGGGTCCTTGGCCCAGCTGTGCCTAAATGGAGGTGGGGAAATGCAGGCTTCCTCCTATGAATTGAGGCTAGGCTCAACGCATCTTGAGATCAGGGGTACAGTCTGTCTCGAATAAATGAGTGTAAAGTGAGGGGCTAAGGCGGACTTAGTTGTAATGTGTTTAGGCGGACTCGAACACCTTCGCTTAGGCGGACTAGCGGCATATTATACTAGGGGACAAACCAACAGAGGCGGACTCAGGATTCGGGGCGACTCTAGTGCGGACATTATTAGGCCAGCTAATGAAGGCGTTTGAGTGTAAAGAATGATTACAGAGGGGCCTTTTACACTTTAGGCCCAACCAGTGGCTGTGCCGTAATTCCTGAGGAATTATTCTGGTGGGGACACTAAAGAAGATCATAGATGAGAAAGAAATGTGAGAATTTAGATAAGAAATTTGCAAGAAGGTTGTCAACTCTTGCGGTTGTTAGACACAGGCAGTACCGAGTGCAAATGCAAAACAGTTGCGTATGTTGAACAACCAACCCAGCTGAGGCCGAGTGTAAACTGGTTCGAACCTGCAGTTAAAGCTTAGAAGGTAGTCACCTGCTGATCCATCAGTGCCGCTACCCTGGCGGACAACCTGATCAGTATCATGGACCGAGTGCATCTCAGGTTGCGTGAGCATGTATACTGATGTTTCCCAGGCACCAGCGACACACAGACACAACCCTCAAACAAGAGCCATAGGTGAGAAGTTAATACTCCAATCATCACCTAAGACTCAAGTGGCATCTTGGAAACCCACAGTAACCCAGTGCTGATGTCAAAAGATGTGATATACACCACCACACACTCGGTGCTGACCTCAGGTGACTGGGATATAAGCGCCCTAGTCTCATATTGCAGTATGTACGCCCAAAAGTATCAGCCTACTGCTACAGACTTTGTACGGCGATACGGGGCATGGCCATTGCTGACGCTAGAATAGGACTGTAAAGTCTTAATTCTGATACTGGAATAGAGATTTATCATTGTGGACATCAGTAGATAGGGCCCTAGGCCAGCAACCCTGCTACGACAACACGGAGCATCGCCGTTGCTGAAGTCAAAAGGTAATAGCTGAGGCTCAGTTATCCTACAACAATGATATGAGATGCAGTTGTTGCAGACGCCAGATGTGCAGTTTGTAAGGCCTCACATCTATGAATAACAATACGGTGCATTGTTGTTGCTGACGTCAAGGACTGAAGTCGGAATAGCCGACCAATCCTAGTGCAACAACACAAGCCTCTGCTGTTGCAGACGTCAGAGAGGCAGTGCCATACGGTCACCGTCCCGCAATAACAACCTGCTACGTTGCCATTGCTGACGTCAGAGGTAGAGCCGGAGGGCCACCCACCCCTTAAAGCAACAGCAAGGGATGCAGCTGTTGCAGACGCAGGGGGAGGACATAGAGAACCATCAACCCCTTAATGGCCACATGCTATGCAGCCATTGCTGACATCAGAGGCTTGACCCCACAAGTCACGCCTCAGTGCAACAGCAGCATGTGAGGTAGTTGCGAACGTCAGAGGTAGGGTCCCCCAAGACACATCACCTCATAACAACAACACAATAAGTTGTTGCTGCTGACGTCAGTGGTCACGATCGGTAGGATTGTCACCACGTGCTACCTAGAGAGAGAAAGGAGAAGAAGGAGACCCTACAGTAGTGGAAAAATAATAAAAATGACCTACTGAACGGTTGCCAACTATGAGGTATGTGTGACCGGTAAAAAGAAAGTTTTTTTTTTTGATAAATTTGAATAGAAGTGAAAAGAGAATGTTTTATTTGTTTTTGGTAGGAAGGAGAAAGGAAGGATAAATTTTAATTTGTTTGTTTAGAAAAAGAGAGAAAATGGGTTATTAGTTTTTATTTAAGTTGATATTTGAGATAAGAAAATTTATTTGGTGAAAAAGTTATGATAATTGGGTCACACATTACACATAGAAGACTGAGAAAAGAAAAAGTAAAGTAAATAAAATAAAATTTGAGGCCCGAGAGATAAGCAATGTGATCTGCTAAGTACGGTGTTATATGTGTCAACAGTATAATTTGGCTTGTTTGGCCGGAAAATGAGCAACTTGGCTAATGCTCAGTGAAGATAAGAAAAATTTTGAAAAAGTGTGTTGACACACATACCGGACACAGATAACGAATCAGGGCCACACTTGACGTCCAGAATCAAGCGTGGAAGGTGTACTGTACCTCATGATCAGAGATCCCGAAACTCTCAGGGGCTGTGAAAACCTCATGGGCTGTGATACTCAAGTACCCCTACCCAGGTATACTGTAGTTAAAGTACGTGCAATTCACAGTCGTACTGTAACCAAAAGGCCATACGGTGCTACAGTAACCTATCCGATCAATCGCAGTGGATGGAGGCCCAAATTAAGGAGAAAAATGGAAAAAAGAAGAAAGCTCAGAGGAGATTTAGGCAGAATACTCGATTTACTCAACTCTGGGAATTTAGACTCTTGGGGACCAACTCTGGGGAAAATCTGACACCAGGGGGATATATCAAAGCTTACGGGAGTTACTAAACTCATAAGGCATTAAGTTACATGCAAGAATCATGAATTTAATCACACGTGGGGCAAATCCCAACCTACAGTAATTAAACTCTTACTCAAATGCGGTGCTATTTGAGGTGGCGTTAAACTCGAACATAAGGGCCTATTCCGACCTAAGAGGTAGTGTACCTACTTACGGGCGTATTGGCTTACATGAGGGCATAAATTTTCATCCTAAGGGTCAGTAATCCCAGTTTGAATGCGAATCATAGACCTGAGAGAGGTTTCCCCACTCAAGTGGCGATTCTCATGATCTGACGGAGGTTTCCCCACTCAAACCGAAATTTTACCTAATTGAAAGAGGTATCTCACTCAAAAGGGTAAAAGGTTCGTTCCTAAGGACTGTGAAGTCAGACTTAAAGGTTGATTTTCCAGCCTCGCCATGTCACATTAAGTAGAAATTGGGAGCCATGTCACATTAAACAAATTTCGTTGAACGTCACATGATTCACATCACAATTTTTCTTATGTTTTTCGTTACGTTTTGTGTTGCAGTAATTTGCATCAATTTTACGTTTCATTTTTTATAATTTTTACATGCAATTTATGTGTGTACTTTTATGTTTCGTTTCTGTTTCATTTGCGCACATTTCGTTTCCGTTTTGATTTATTATTTTCTATCGCACACATAGACTACGGTATGTACCCGCTAGTCAAGAATTTCTGTTAGAGATAAGCTCTCCGAGCTCATCGCTGTAATTGGAGCACAAGGTGCACCTCTTATCAGTAAAAACTAGCGACATTTCGCAACGTGAAGCAACTAGTTTGAAATTCTCACTAGTTGATGTTCCTATGTTAAGCATGGAGAGTGAAAACTCGCCCCAATGCTTAATGTTGTGAACTGGAAAATGTCTATGTGACCATAGGCATCTTCTGCAGCGATTTCCGCCCCAGAAGTTAGCCTGGGGGAGTGTTAACTCCGCCCAAGGCATACTGTAGTTTATGGAGCCCTTTAAAAGGGCTTGTTTTGTCATTTTTGTGTCTTGTCTTCGACTCTAATCATCTTGTTGTGTTTCCAGCCTGTGTTTCGCGTCTGCCGCTCATCATTATTATATTAATTTACATATTTTAACTGGGTTCGCCGCTCGTTAATAAATTTGCATACTCTCGCCTCCGGTCTTCCTTACGTGGCCCGCTACAGTAACCTAATTGTAGGAGCTCACCCCCGTTGCCATTGATTGAGAACCCTGTCGCCCTCTCCAAGGAAATGCTTGATACCGTCCCCAGTCGACCTACAGCCACATCACTCCACGCCGAATCGCTTGGATTCCCATACTCGCTCACAGCCATCTGTAGAACCCACGCATTGACCCCTTGAACCCATCGCTTAGCGCCGAGTACTTTGAGAAGAGGATTTAGTGAGTCTTCTCAGGGGTTATTATTGTTGAGGGTATATTTGTGGGAATCCTCCCTAAGCTAGTTTCCCTTGGAAGTACCCTCAGTTGAGAAAGCCCTCAGACCCTTAAGGTCTGGGCCAATAAGGGGATTTAGGTTAACAATCCGGTCCCCTACAGTATGCCATTCTGCAAATGGCACCGTCCCTCATTCCCAGTGAATGAGGATTAGGGATTGGCACCTGACCCGGCCACATTGTCCATTATTCTACAGCAGAACCCAAGGATAAGGCGGAGGTACATCATGGGTTTACCTGTGGTAGTACCAGCTGGGTTAGGTTCCGAACTGAATATCTCAACGGAGCCACCCTACGGGGTCACAGCATGTCACTTGCAGTGTCATGGCCGTATTTCCTATGGGATATGGTATGGGTTTCCCATCAATGTGACTGATCACCAATCGACTTAATGTGACATGGACCCCAATTTTCAGTTAATGTGACAGGAGTATGAAATGACTATTTTCGACTTATACAGGTGAAAGTTTTCATTTCCCCTATAAAGCGCGTATATACTATTCAGCTCGTCGAGGTGCGTCGAACGATAAGGCCCAATTCAGGAATGCAGCCGCCAACTATGTAAATTCTATGGATCGGCGACAGTCCCCGACTGTCGGAGACAGTTGCCAACTGTCAGAGACCAAAATCATAGGATTTTTCACTTCTGAATAGGGCTTAATTTTGTTATAGAGTAAATAATAATCTGTGTGCTATTTATTCTATCAAATTACAATCTCTCAGATGATTTTCTTGCGCCGACGATTTTCTGCGGTGTTAACCCTGTCGCACAAAGTCTGCTTGGGGTCCAAACCTCCTTATGTTCATGTATGTTTGTACCACCAATATTCATTCTGACAAAAAAATAATATTATGCATAATGAGGTGATATATGTACTTTGAAGCACTGTAGCTCAATAAACGGTTCTTCTATTTTCTGATCATTGAAGGCCATTATGTATGATTGCTCTACTCGGCCCGAACTTATTCGGGTTATTGCTGGTCAAAATAAATGAAATTTTGAGTGGTAGATTTTACAATTTCTGCGTTCTTTTGTTTACAAAAAATTAATAACTTTTTGCACCGAATATGACACAAAATTGTAGCACAACATCTGATCTTTCAATTGAAAAAAACCCAACTTAATATGATGCAAATTGACAGAATTACGTGAAAATGCAACGTCAACCACCTTTGCAGTTTTATTTAAATTTTCGCAACTTCACGTGCCCATAACTAAATGAAAAATGATTTTTGTGCCTAATATTTACCACCAGCGTCAAAAACTGCAGTATGTGTAAAATTCAGAGCAACTTTTTTTTGTTATCCACCCTCGCGGCGATTCTCACAGAAAGTGACTTTTAATTTTACATAAAATAAATTATGAAAAATTCTCAGACTTTAATTTTGGCGGTTTCTTTCAAATTTTCGCAATTGAAAAATACTATATCGTTTAATAATCTACAATAAACTATAACAATGCAGTTAAGGATCAAAAAAGGGAGAAAAGTTCATCACAACACAAAATTAAAAAAATGGTCAATCTGATCAATATGGGCCAAAAAAGCATACTGAAGTTCGCAATATAGATTTTTGCGATCGAAAATAGTAAATAAGCGATATTATCAATAAAAACCGATGAATAAAAAATGTTATTTATAAAAAAATAAATCCTCCGTGAGTACTCGCAATAAGCCAAGTATTTATTTATTAGGGTAATTATCATCGCCTTGGAAGGAAGTATTGACGAAAGCCGATTTTTTGTTCATCGTTTGATTTTGATCGATTATCATAGTTTTAGCTAATAAATTTGATCCAGCACCGGACGATGACGTTGTCGAAATAAATTTTTGATATTGATTCGGATTTAATTTCAAATCTGAATATAAAAACGAGAGCGGTTTTTGTGAACAAAATTTCGGAACGATATTCAACAAAAACTTTCAATTTTGGATTTTTGTAAAATTACTATAAACCTGAAATAATTCCATATTTATCCTTTTTGTAACCAATAATTAATTTACTTCTTTCTACATAATGAACATATTTTTCAATGATGATAAGTTATTACTATTA
Organism: Romanomermis culicivorax; assembly: GCA_963922205.1. Taxonomy (NCBI): domain Eukaryota; kingdom Metazoa; phylum Nematoda; class Enoplea; order Mermithida; family Mermithidae; genus Romanomermis; species Romanomermis culicivorax. The sequence continues at coordinate 63,564 of CAWUHX010000399.1, read as the reverse complement.
TTATTATTATTATTATTATTATTATTTCAGCATTATTATTATATAACAATAATAATAATAATAATATTTAAACATTATTATATAATCATAATAATAGTAATAATAATAATAATAATAATAATAATAATAATAATAATAATAATAATAATAATTTTAATAATAATGGCAATTTTAATACTAACAATAATTAATTTTTATTATCATTATTTCTAATATTGTTATCTTTATTTCTATTATTATGATAATTACCATTATTATTATTATCATTATTACTATTAAAGTGAGGATTATTAACATTATTATAATACTATTGTATTTATGATTATTCACATTATCATCATCATTATATCACTTTTATAATAATAATAATAATAATAATAATAATAATAATAATAATAATAATAATAATAATAATAATAATAATAAATCATCATTATTGAAAAAAACAATTTCAATTTAACAAGATCAATGAATTCGAAAATTTTTAGAAAACGGAAATAAACTTAAAAATTCAAAAACAACGACGATCGGGAAAAAACCTTCGAATGAAAAAAATTTTTGCTCGGAAAAAACACTATACTTCGTGTATTTTTTAAACGAACCTTCTTCTAGGATAGCAATCGAGTTCATGTCCTTATGGAACAAAAGTACAGGGTAATGAAAAATACAGTCTTTGTTCTAATTCTTTCAATACATGTATCGGGGCCTCGATGTCTGAGGGGGAGGGTCGGCAACTTTTCTGGGACTGGGGGTCACTAATTCTCCAAAATTTTAGGAGAGGGGTTTGTGCGGGAAAAATTCGATTTCTTCACCAAAAAAGCCCGGGAAACGTTTAAAAAAACGTAATTTTTGTCTAAAAATAGTGAAAAAAGTATATAGCGCAAAGCGACTAGAAAATTGACGTTTTTGATCATTTTTTGTTCAAAAATTGTTCAAAAAATTGGCATTTTTCAGTATTTTCCAATCAAAAGTATCAACCATATGACTACCCTGGCTAGCCATATGACCCAGGATTTCTGGGGGGGGGGGGAGTTCCTACAGCACTTCCACCCAATTATAGGTACGATTCTTTCTGTAGTCTTCTATCTTCCGGGTGTGCAGCGCAGAAAATTTTTCTAAGATTCTAACATTCTAAAATGCTGGAAAATCAATTTAATCACAATTTATCCAGTGAACAGAAGGCTAAAATTTTCTGTTCAAGAACATGTCATTTTACAAACTGAAAATAGAGTCAGACCTTCATGAGTTTGAAAAGATCCAAAGTAAACTTGAAATTTCTGAAAATCACTTATGTGATGCTTAGAAATTCAAACTCGGCTTTACGTTTAAAATTATAGTCACAAGAAAGTTGGGAAAAATTTAGATTTTGACTTCTAAAATGCACCAAAATTCTTCTATTCTATGTCAAACTCTCCACTTTCTTTCGTTTTTTTTAAATTTTTTCCTCAAAAAGTTTGATTTGTGGAAAAACAGTGGACAGACCAAATCGAAATTTCAGATGTTCCTTGATTTTAGAGCCCGCAAAACACTTTAAATCTAAAATCGAATGAAAATAACTATAATTCACCGAAGTATAAAATATACGTAAAAAAATTTAGGAGCCAAAATGGATCCCGGACTTGAAATTTTAGGATCCATTTCCAAATTTTTAGGGGTCCAGGCTCCTAAAATGACTAAAGATAATTCTGGATGATAGTGATACAATTCTTTGATTTAACTGATAATTGATAGAAAATTTTAAAAAGACAATAAAAAGAAATTTGGATTACGTACGTACATTATTTTTTAAAATTGATTTATCTTTACCTCTGCCACGAAATATTAATAGATTGGGAACGCGCAAAATCAAGAAAACCATAAAATCAAAACCAAAAAAGCAAAATATAAGGAATTTAAATAAAAAACCATATATAGAAACAAACTGTTTCTTTTACCTTCAATTTTCGACTGCAAATTTTTTGCGTGCGTTGAACTTTTAACTCCGCCACCGGCGCCGCCGACGGTCGCTTGCTTTTTGGGCGACACGGTCACCAGAGCGGCTTCGTCATCCGACGATTTATCGTCGACGAAATCGCCGACCATCGTTGTCGAAAATTGGAATGGCGCATCGGCAAAAACGTCCGCCGCTGAAACGACGTTAAGATTGCCGACGATTTTTTTCGAAACTAGATTCGACGGTGTTTGCGACGAATTAAGTTCTTCCCGATAAATGGGGAAAATGGGCGACGGAGCCGTTCGACGGTTATCTGGGGAAAATGTTTTGGAATCTTTAGAATGCGAGAATTTTGAACACGTCAAAAAGTTTGGAAAAGTTGGCATAATTACCATTACGATGGTAAACAAATGATCCAGGAACCAGAATCCAACACTAGAAAAAATAATTTCAGAGCTTCTATTTTATCGGATTTTCGATTTTCAAGCATGATTCTTTTTTTAGCACGATGCTAATAAGGTTGGGCCTGTGCTAATAAAAATTATAGTCGTGCTAAGAAAAAGTAATACAAATTAAGGAAAGTTAGCCGTCGTGCTAATGGGACCCGTGCTAAAAAACTATGTTTTCAAATCATGTAGATCAGACATGCACAGCAAGAATTTTCTAGGGCGGGGAGGGTCCTTGGACTTTTCATCGAGAGAGTGAGTGTGGGTGAGCAAAAAAACGAAAAAAAGCTCTGCAAGCATGCTTTTCATATTAAATATGCATAAGACTAATTAAAAAGAACAGTTTTCGAAAAAGTTCAGGGAGAGGTGTTTAACGATTTTTTCAGGCCAGGGAGGGGTGTCCAGCGTGTTAGGTCGGAGGGTTTACTTCCCTCTGATCCCCCTATGTGCACGTATGAAAGAGATTTCCGATTTTCGAAATTCTCTATAGCAAACTCTCAATGCTAAGATTTACATCACCCAAAAATTTTCACAAAAATCTACAAGGTACAATTGTGGCTAGTCGAGCTGGATCTGACTGAAAAATCTGAAAAAACCATTTTTTCTTTCTTTGCATCTCTTAATCTCTTTTCTTTCTCTGTTTTTTCTTGCTTTTTTCCTTTGTTTCCATTTTTCCTGCTTCTTTTTGGTCATTTTTTATTCTTTTAATCAAATTTCTTTTTTTCGTTTTTTAACTTCCTTTATTTTATTCCTTCTTTTTTTGTTTCATTTTTGGTCTATTTTTTCCTTCTTTCTCTCTATCATTCTCTTTTCCTATATTTCTTCCCCGAAGCAGAACATTCTCGGTTGAAGATAACCCAAAAGTAGAATATTTATATTTTTTAACATTTTTCAGAATTTCTACTTTTCCATGCCTTTTTCATTCGACTTTTCCCGATATTCAATCTTCAAGTTATGCAAATTTTTCCCGACTTTTTTCTTTCCATAGCATAAGCTCTCAAAGTCACATCCCCAAAAAACTGTACAACTGTAACATTATTCGACTCTAGAAAAATAAAAGTTTTGAAATCTAGTTTAAATAATGCTTTCCAAGACTGAAATCGAAAATAAATAAACTCTATAATCTGCCATCCTCGAAAAATAATTCGATCGATTTTTTTCAAAACCTTGAAAAAAACTTACTATAAGCAAATGAAGCAGATTACATTGCCATTGATTGATTCAATACAGTAAACTAGAATAGAATCTTTTTGATTAGCGCGATACGAACGTTTTAGAAAAAGAAATTCGTGAACTATAGGTTGGATGGATATCTAAATTTCAACTAGGGATCGGCCGGAGCTCCGCCTCCGGTAAATCCGGCCTTTTTTCGACCACCGGGCAAGAGGGAGGGTAGAGACTCACCAGAGGTCGAAGGTTTTTAGGTCAATTTCAGTATATGGTAGTTACATTTGCTGGTCAAAAATGTTTCTTTCAAGGTGAAATACAGCAACAAACTAATATTTTTTTGGCTTATTCAGCAAGAATGTCATGATGTTTCGACGGTCACGATTCTAATGAACAATGTCATATTTCATTATACATTGTTACCATGATAGGATATATTCTAGCCTCTAACAATTAACTCGCATAAACAACATGTAGATAAAGATATATAACGTTGTAATATCGTATTTGTTATGAAGTATTTGTCTCGAACTGAGCTGAAAGAGAATTAGTGCACATGCATAACTGGACAAACTCGGTCTATTCCCAAGTGAGTGATTCTCAAGTGAGCAATTCTCAAGTGAGCGATTCCCAGGTGAACGATTCCCAAGTGAGCGAATTCCCAATTGAGCGATTCCCAAGTGAGCGAATTTTCAATTGAGCGATTCCCAGGTGAGCGATTCCCAATTGAGCGAATTCCCAAGTGAGCGATTCTCAGGTGAACGATTCCCAATTGAGCGATTAAAAAGTGAGCTAATTCCCAAGTGGGCGAATTCCCAATTGAGCGATTCCCCATTGGGCGAATTCCCAAGTGAGCGATTCTCAGATGAACGATTCCCAAGTGAGCGATTCTCAAGTGAGCGAATTCCCAGGTGAGCGGATTCCCAAGTGGGCGACTCCCATCTGAGCGATTCTCAATTGAGTGAATTCCCAAGTGAGCGAATTCCCAATTTGGCAATTCCAAACGAGCGATCCAGCATGTAATAACACTTTCTTCATATTTTTCTTCTATACCTAACATTTTCCTTTGTATGTATTTCTTTTTTCTTTCGTTTTCTGAGTGTATCGTTAATGTTTTCGTTTATGTATGTTGTAACAATTTCATTTTTTGGCTCTGCTTTATTTCCTTTTCGTTTTTCTTGTCATCTACTTTTTTCTTTTTTGCTCATGAAACAACACATTACAAGTTGTCATTTTAAATAGTGGTAGTCTCCTGTATAATTTTAGTACAGTTCGACATGCTTGAGTCTTTAATCGTTGTAAGTGTGAAAATCTTCATATGAAACATAAACAAAAAAAAATGCTGAAACAAACAAAACATCAAGAGAAAGAAAACGTCAACAAGTGAAAATAGGTGGGAAAGCATTAGAAAAAGAAAGAAAATATGAAGACATTGACAAGAAAGAAGAAGCAACATAGACAAAGCAGCAAGAAAGAAAGAAAAAAATGTGAAAAAAACAAAAAAGAAAAACTCGGGAGAAATTGGAAGCAAAAAACTAAGATGAAAAATAATGAGGAAAAAATCACTAACGATAAAATTATGTAGAAAATCGTGCGTGCCGAATTGTGTAAAAATATATATACGTGAGACTATGCTTGCTAGAAATGACAACCTGTAATTTGTTGTTTCATGAGCAAAAAAAATAGATGAAAAAAACGAAAATGAAAGAAAGCAGAGACAAAAGAATAAACGTGAAAACATACACAAACGAAAACATAAACAATACCCACAAAAAACAAAGAAAAAAGAAATATGTAAAAAGAAGCATATAAAGTAAAGAATGAAAATATGAAGAAAGTGTTACTACATTCTCGATCGCTCGTTTGGAATTGCCCAATTGAGATGTCGCTCATTTGAGATTTCGCTCAATTGGGAATCGCTAACATGGGAATCGCTCACTTGGGAATTCGCTCACTTGGGAATCGCTCACTTGAAAATCGCTCACTTGGGAATAGCTCAATTAGGAATCGCTCAGATGGGAATACCCCGACAAACTCGGTCGGTTCGGCTGTCAGTCAACCATAAAGTTGGTTGGTTCCAAAATTTTCTAGCTTGTTTCAGAGTCTGTACTTTCAATACACAGTGTCAAGGAATCAGCATCAAACTTTTGAAGATAACACTCGTTATTGAGTTCTGTTAGTCAGTCATTTGAGCAAATTAAACTTGTCGTAAACATTGATTTGGTGGTGGTAACTAGTCCATCTGGTAAGGAGCTTACCTCTGGTCTTGCAGCTATAGTTTAACCAAGCTGAATTTGTTGCCCAGGTGTGATACAACATGCCTTCTTTCACACTCTCTTGAAGCAAAATACTCTTAGAACAACTGATTTGTATGCTGTAACTTTGATCTGGTGCCGGAAACTAGCTCATCTGGTACGAAGTTACCTAATGTGATACTGAGTTGCATCCAGTTGAACTTTCATTCCTGAACAAGCACTTCGGCCTTGCCTCAGCAATGAGTACTATGACTTATTGAGAATGATAAAACAACACTTTCCAACTGCGATTTCTATGCGCTCGTTAAAACAAATTCTAAATCATACAATTCAAAAGCCACTTTCCTCAAATATTTTAAACACATACAACAGTGCCACTCGTAAATTTCCTGCCCCTAAGAGTATCTAGTCCAGGACTTTTCTAACCGAACTATAGCCATTGTCTACTTAAAACAAATAAATGGCTCCCAGTTGTCTTATAAGTCAATTTGCTTAGTGGAAACTTTCATGGGTGATCTTGAATAATTTTTCCAACCAAATCGGATATTTATTTATGTTGAAGAATAGTCTACTACAAGTTGAAATGTATGAATGCCGTGCACTGCGTTTCTGCATAGTAGTAGCGTCTAATTTTCTGGTGTGGCAAAAACTGTCCAAAAAATTTAGCCCCTAACCCACTGCGAGCTCTCCATTATACAGTTTTGTACCCAAATTCTGCATTTTTAACTTTTGGCTTCTAAATTTTCGTCGTAGGAGCCAATGACCTATGAGTTGGAAATAAAAAATCTTGATCTATAGTCTGTTTTTTTATAAAATGCTTGTCATTCAGAATATTGCAAGAATCAACATTGTGGTCAGAAAGACAAACTAAAATATAGTGTCAACTGGAGAAGTTTCTCTGAAAGGGGCATGAAAATTTAAAACACTTGTTGATTTATATTATCCTAGTAATTAATTATTTTTTGTGCTCTACTGATAAGTGGGTGGTCGCAAAATTGTAACATATTCAAAAAACATTCTTAGATCGCGACCACGCTGTGCATTGGATTGCGATATGAATTGAATGATCGCAAAATCACGTATATTTTTCAATAACATAATAATCATCAAAAATATAGACTAACCAAATGTTCTTTCAACCTGCATTGCAGACTTACTATTATTTGTTCAACATCCGGCCTCCGGTCGGAGGTAAAATTAGACCTATATACGAACGATCACTAATATTAACTACAAATTTTTCCGATGACATCTCAGAAGTTCTTTTCTTCGAAAATTTATATCTCAAATTTGGGAAGAAATTTGCAGACTGAAAATCCTATTCAAAAAAATAACCTGCAATTCTTTACATAAATCAATTGTTTAACCTTAGAATGCTTTGTGTCCAGACTCAGACGCAAAATCGGCCAACACTTCATGAATTTTTAATATTTTCAAAAACGGATTTTTTCTGCTGAAATTACCATATCAAAATCTATTAAACGACGACGAATTGAAAAAAAATTCCTAAACTTTGACACATTGCCATATTTTAGGCGGTCGATCATTTCTGTAAGAGGTCCGACCAGTTGGGGAGAGGTATACCTGTAGATGGGGGGAATGGGTCCTCCAAAATTTTCAATCGTATAGGCAGTTGCCGACGATTCTTCCCCCTAACTTTCAGTTGTCCACAGCTATCCCCTCAGCCGGCCGAAAATCGACGAAAAATACCAATTTTTTGATCGAAAATGACTTTTTTGGGACGCAAATTCGTCAAAAAAGCGAGAAAATTTTGAGGCCTCGCGCCGAAATAATGCTCATCAGCAGTTTTAAAGTGAAAATTTATTCATGACAGGCGTATTTGTCCATTTTGGTTGAAAAATTTTTTTTGAGCACTTGCTCACCCCCCAAAACTTTGGAAAGTCGGCAACTGCCTACCCTCAGGGTGCTTTTTATCGTGTACCCAACTGGTCGGACCTCTTACAGGTATGTTGGGTAGTCAACTCCAAATTTGTGGGATAGGAGCACCGTTTTTTTAAAATGGAGTCTTTTGAGGGAAAAAATTCATCAATTCTCTCAATTTTTTTCTGGGATTAAAATTTTTCAAACGTTTCCAACATGAAATTTTGGATTAATCGACGATGAAGATTGAACACATCATTCAAGAATACACCTTTAGAACTTCTATTCGGGAATATTTGTTGCGGAGATTCATTTTCCAGCGTTTTAGAATATAAAAACTCGAAAATTTTTTCGGCGGTTGGCACCGGAGTGAGGAACAAATTACATTTTTCATTAGTTTGACTTCAATTATTTCTGCTCCTGTAGAACAGCAATCGACTCAAAATGACTGACCTGTCTAGAACTTTTCCAATTTTTTCCTCATTTTCGCAGATTACTGACTCCAAAAACATCAGAATGCTGAGGCATGCTCCTAAAATTCAGAAAAAAAAGCATCCGCGGCCAGTGGCCACATTATAAACGTTTTTAAAAGTGTGGAAGATTCTTGGAAAATGAGGAAAAAATTTTTGCTTCGGTTTTCATGTTCTCATGTGAAAAAAATCTTCGAAGAAAAAAGCGGTGGATGGGAGAACCTAGTTTTACAAAACCAAAAAAAGTTCAAAAAAGCCGAAAACTTGTACCAAAAAGGCCGAGAAAGCTGTTTTTTCAATTTTTTTTTGAGTTGAGGGTCCTCAGGCCTCCAAAATTACTACAAGTATGCAGTCGATTTGACTAACAAAAGAGTGCATTAACAACGATTCTCGTGCTGTGCGAAATTTAAATCACAGTAACGTACGCATTTCTGGACCAAACAAAATAAACCGGATTAATTTCTGATCGATACTCCCGGAATAACAGAACTCTGCGACACTTTTTCATCGAGCAATGCATGATTCAGAACCTACCAAAATCACTCGACCCCGTCGCTGTTGCCGCGTTATCGCTATCGATCTTCATCGCATCCAAATTTCGCCGCATAGTAACGATCGTATCTATCGACGTCGGACTAAAAACGTTCATTTCTAAATTTTCCTCGTTATTCGAGGTCGCTGCCGCCGCCGTTGACAACCGACGGTGCTTATGGCGGAAATTATCTTGAAGAAATTGTGGAGGCGCGTTCGAAAATGAGGCTCCGGGCGAATAATCGTTTTCGTCGTCGAAGTCATCGCCGCCTACTCAAAAAAGAACCATTTACTTTATCGATTTACGCATGCATGAGGTAACGACCTAAACACAAATTCGAGCAGCATTTGACAAATTCTACATATTTTAGAACGTGTTTATTGCTAAAATTTACATCTTGAAATTTATGAACTAATGTGGATGAGTTGATTGATTGAGAAAAAATTATCACGTTTCCGCACGTTATAGCATAGTGGTGAGGGACGAGGGTACAGGTCAAAAAATTAACTCTAAATTCGTCGCAATGCATTAAACTAATGCATTGCGACGAAATGGTAGTTTAATGCATTAAACTAATGCATTAAACTACCAATTCGACGAGAAATGAAAGTCGAAATTCAATAATTTCGCGGATTTTGAACGCCGAGAAAACGCTATTGAATGACATAAAATTTGCATAGTACTACGATTAATTCGGAAGCTATGTTTCTCGCGGTAAAAGTGCCCTCTCATTCAGGATGAAGCGCAACGGGACGGACACCTCAACTCAGGCAGGGCGTCACATTTGCACGGAAAAATTTCTTTCCACGCATTTCTGAGCCAAAGCGCATAACTTTCTGATCAATACTTGAGAAATTACGGTGCTTTGAAATTGACCGTTTTTTCCGTCGCGCACTGCAGGCTAATTGAAAGAAAGAAAAAAGAAAGAGGGAAGGAAGGAAAAAAGAAGGAAACAACGAAGGAAAGAAAGAAGGAAATGAAATAAAGAAAAAGAAATGAAGGAAGAAAATCAGATATTCCTCATCCATCATTTTTTCAATTTTTCAAGATTTACCCTGCAGCAGAGGTCGTCTACCAGCTGCCGAAACGTCCGCTTGCGTTTCCCCGTCGTCTAAATCTTTCGAACCGGGCGAATATTCTAAATTTAAATCCAAATCATAGCTAGAATTATCGTTGGCGTTGCAGACGTCGTCGCGTCCGTCGTCTTTTTCCCTTTCATCGGGGGCCGCCGCATCTTCATCGTCCGTTGGGCTACTAGCCGCATTTTCTGAACCTTGATCTTCGTCGTATCCGTCGCCGCTGATGACAGCAGTTGATTCCGCCGTGCGTCGTTTTTCGCAACGCCGACGTCGGGAACGGCGAGCGTCGCCGCCGTCCGAGGCGTCTTCGTCGGTGGTACTGCTGACCTGTAAGAAAAATTAAAGAAATCCAAACTGAATTTTTTAAAGTATGCTAAAACAATAGTGCTATTGTGACTTTGGAACGAGGATTAAACCAGGCGTGATAAAATTTTCTGAATTGACTGTACTTCACATTCAAATTTGTTGAATCAAAAGTAAGAAAAACAATTCAAAAAATTTAATCGTATCTAAAAAATAGAATTTGACCTCAAAAAGCACAATGTTACCTACTGAAAATTTTTCTTTCTATAGTTTCCTTTTTTTCCCAAAAATTTTATCTCTCTGAAAAAACAAACAGCGAAGTCGCCTATCAATAATTTCGAATTTTTGCCTTTTACTTCTCAAAACGTTGCTTTCAAAGTTTCTCCAAGCAACTCTTCACGGTCATTAGAATTTTCGCACTATACAAAAGAGCAGCGAAAGGCATTAAATTTCAGAGTGAAAAACGATATTTTTTAAAATCTGAAATAATTTCTGCAGCGAGTACGAAAAATGATGCATTCATTTTTTCCTTCTGTGGCACTTTAAGAAAAATTAAACATTATGACCGTGCTTTTTCTATTCTTGGCACGAAAAAAATATTTTTTCGCCTCTCGTTTGCCTGCGATATGAAACTCATTCCTGATTATCTTTTTTGCATTCTATGTTCATCATAGTCAAAACGCTTGAACATAGATTTTATTTTCAAAAATCAAGATCCTGGTCATGAACATAAGCAAAACAGACAGAAATCATCAAATGCATGAAAAAAATTTACAGTGTTATCTAGTTCAATTCCTGAAAAGACTTTTCCTGATCAGGTTCAGAAAAAACTTCATAAAAATCCAACAAATCTTTATGCGAAGCCAAAAATAGCTTTTTCGTACAGAAAATCGTAGCTAGCACGTTAGTGCTAGACTACAATATGTTTCGTTTTGGGCACAACGATTTTCACGTTTAAGGCAAGATTTCTAAAAAACTATAAGACATCCAAAGCTGAAATTTGGCAAAAATATAGAACTCGATGCGGGCTACAGTGTGGTACCACTTAGAATACTGTAGACATACTGTATCTAAAGTTATGAGACAAACTGGAGTACTGTTTTGCCACCTTTTCGTAACTAACGATTATTCTAACCGATTAGCTCGATTGTGGTATTAATATCTTCAGTAGGGTCATATCTCGGGACCACCACGGAATTTTTTCGAAATATGCAAATGCGACCTTATTTCAGTGTAAAGAAAAATCTCAAAACTCCGACCAGTAATAACTTTGTGAATATTTAGTCTTTCTAGACGATTCTTGTTCTGTTGGATGCAGCTCCTCGAGTTGTACAAGATACCGACTGGCGGTTTAAAAATTTGCAGTGTATACTTAATTATCATTGAAAATATGCAAATTTGGCCGAGTTGGGGTAGATGACCGCACAAATATCTCGAGTTGTATAAGTCGTAGAAAGCTAATTCTTTTTTTGTTCGATAGCTGAGTAAAATGCCCAGAGTAAACCACCTTAACATCTAGTATGTGCAGTGTAAAGAAAGTGTAAACAAAGCAAAAATGTCCATCTAAAAAAATTTTTTCCGATTTTCAGATCTTTTGTTGCACCATTGAAACGAGCTTCTTTTTCTACCCCTCCACCAGTTTTGATATTTGTTTTTGTAAAAATGTATAGTACGTTAGAAATTTGCATAAATGTTGTTTACAAATTTTTTTTCGATTCATCGATTTTAAGTAGAGCCGTTGCAAAGAGCGTATTTTGTTGTCCCTGACGCATACTTCTGTTTTTCGAAATATATCAACGTACGCTAAAAATTTGCATAAATGATATATGCCAAAAAATGTGAAATTCGCCACATTTTAGTGGCGTTCGTACTATACTTCGAAAATACACTTTTTCAGTAAAGAATTTTTTACACCTTCCTTGCAGGAGCTTGAAAGTACGATATTTATCTGAAAATGCCAGGAAATAGCAAAAAGGGGAATATGTTTTTCCTTTTTGATTGTTTCACTGGCTTAAAAGTTTGATATTAGGCCTCCCCATCATTTCATTTCAGCAAAATTCTAACTGAAAAAACTTTCCATTTCCTGAGAAACATATACGCGCCCAGTTTTTTAAAAGACAAAACGTTTTTAAGCCTCCGCGCATGAAATTCACTTGTCTTGTAGCAATTTTTACAATCTACATGATTACTGTATGTACAATACATACTTCGTTTTCATGATAGAACACACGTGATGCCTCTAACTGCATGTATAAAATTCATTACAGGCTTGTATAAAAAAATGCTATAATTGACAAAAACTATACAGAACAATAACCATTCTCTAATACTAGGAAGTGGCAAAAGATGAATAATGTTTCTCCTTGTCCCATATTTCACTGAGCATAATACTATACTTCGTTTCCGAGAACCTGGTTGCGAACTCACCCTTTCACACGTATTGTTTTTTTCCGAGTTTAAAACGCGGGAATTTAAATTTCTAATACGATTAATGCTAGTTTAAACTTACTCGAAACTATGCTTTTGCTAATTTTACTCAAATAATGTTCGCCAGTCTCCCAAAAACGGCCGTCAACAAAAATTTTACTGTTTACCAGCAATTAAGTTTTCGAATTTGTTTCAAATTGTGTAAATTCGATGTCTTGCGAATCAGGAATACTGTGGGTTTACCACCTGCTTTTCGGAAACAAGGTATAGGCCACTGCATTGTATACAGTAATGAAAAATTCTAACAAAGAATGGCACATAAGTAATTACAAAGATTTCGGGTTTTTCATTAAACCAAAGTTTTTTCTTCTGTAAAAATCAACTTTAATAACTGATACTGAAATTTTTCAAAGATTTGTCCATTTTTGCGCAGAGGCATTTTCAGAAATGACTAAAAAACTGAGCGCGTATATGTTTCTCAGAAAATGGAAAGTTTTTTCAGTTAGAATTTTGCTGAAATGAAATGATGGGGAGGCCTAATATCGAACTTTTAAGCCAGTGAAACAAGCAAAAAGGAAAAACATATTCCCCTTTTTGCCATTTCCAGGCATTTTCAGATGAATAATATTACAAATAACAATTCAAGGTGTAGGACGGTGAAGTGTTCGCCCTCAAAACGATTTTTAAGGAAAAATAAAATAAAAATCAAAAAAGAAGAAAAAATTTCAGAAAAAGTAAAGGAAAAGTGGTGAAAAAAATAAAAAAGAGAAAAAATAACGATTTCCGGCCGGAAATTTGGAGTTTTTCAGCTTTTTTCGTCTTTAGTTCACAAAAGAAAGTTAATGATCATTAAATTTGAAAGCGTAAGAATTTCATCTTTTAGAACAATGAAAATAATGTTTTTCTTCCGGCTTCACATTTTATTTTCTCTTTTTGTTTTCTTGGCATTCCTGGAATCGAAATAAAGCTCATTCTTTATGTTATAGATTTTTTAGCATGCAAATGTGAAGAAAAGAAAACGTAAAAAGAACGCCCGTACCTGCATTCGAGCCTGCAAATCGCTAGCCGACCCAACCGAATCGGCTTCCGAATCTTTAGCAGAACCGCGTACCGCCCGACGATTACCCATTGCTCTATATTTGACGCCGCTGGACGACGCGTCGTCTATTCGACATTTTTGCTTCAAAGGCCTATAACAAAACGAAATTTCGTTGATAATTTTCGTTCAAAATTTATCACTTGAATATTCAATTAACCGTTCAATGCACGACCTCAGAATATATGCCTGTCATATTGTGAGCACTGATCAGAAGGTTATGTGGTTTACTTTGTTTGGTGCGGTGATGCGCGAGACACTGTATCCAATTTCAGTGGCACGAGCGAATCAGTCCGACACGACGAAATGCGCTGTGGGGAAAACTATAATACTTCATTTTTGCGTCACTCTAAAGGCCCTGTCATATTTCGCCGCGCGGTGCCGGTTGTCCTATTCATACTAACAGGCGGCGCCGCGCGGTATCGCGCGGTGGCCTGTCATACTTCACCGCGCGGCGCCCTACGGCGCCGCTTTTTTACTTTTGGTTTTGCTCTTCTCAAAAAATGTGTATTGGTTTAGTTGAAATCTGACGGGGCGCCGCAAAAATTACAAAAACTTATTCATACTTCAAAGGCGGTACCGCGCGGCGCCGCGCGGTGAGGTATGACAGGGCCTTAAGGCGTCATATCAAGTTATGAACATCATGTGGAAGATTTCAGAATGCTAGTTTCAGAAGAAACAGTTTTTCGATCAAAAGCCGTCCGAGTTCAAGACGATGTCATTGCGCCGTTCGTTGCAGGGTTAAGTGAATAAATAAACAAACATACCGAACATAAAAAATGTAAAAAATTAAAATTTGAGAAACTAAAATAATAAAAAAATTGGTAAATTTACGGCACGGTTAAATTCGTATTATGATCTTCAAGGGCGACTTTCTGTTGGTCATGATGTTTGTATTGTTTCGAATACGGTATATGGTGGTGATGACCTATATCGTCCAAATAATTGATTAATTTTTCGTATTTCGACACTTTTCTCGACGGCGATGCAAATTTTTCCGGATTGAGAGTTGAATTCAATGTATTCAACAATGTTTTTTGACTACCTGAAAAGTATAGACGGTTCCCAAAAATAGTCTGCCTGGAAGGGTATCACATGTCAGAATTTCACGCATTCGAAATTAGCCTCATGCAAACAAAATCAGTCATTTTGTTATTTTACATTATCTACTTTGACAGATGTAAAAAAGGACCGCCAAAATTATAGAATACCTACTATTGAAAAGTATTATACCCAATGAAAAACGCTTAATGAGGATCTATAAAAAATGGGATCATTTATATCTAAATTCTGAAGCTCTCGATAGTAGATCAGCAGACAGAGATATATTAGTGCTGAGTCCGTTTAGTTTTAATTAGTGGTTAGAGCATTTTTTACAGTAAGCTGAGTATATACTGAAGGAAGATATTTACTATGAATGAATACATCTCATAATACTAGAGGTGCAATGGTTAAACGGAACTACGCGCAGAACTGAATAGTTTGAAATTTCAGAATTTTTCACTGGAAAATACCGCTTCTAAACGGTTTCACCATTCGTTCTTTTTTCGAAATTGATAAAAAACGTAGATTTTCTAAAATTTCGGAAAATGCTGACCTGAGCCTAAAATTTTGTCGCTTGCAGCTGAATCAACGACAATGACTTAATTTATAGCTTTTCAATCGCATTCATTGAGCGCAATTCTATCACTGGCGTGGTTAAATTTTGATTTTGAGCTCATCTTCATGTAAATTTTTTCTCAACATTTTATATAGTTTATGAAAAACTCCACAAGTATTGGCTTTTGAGTACATTTAAGGTCAATTAATGATAAAATATAATTGTTCCCAACTTAGACCGGCGGAAATGATTCATTTCTTGTACAACATTTTTCCAAAACTTTCGCAATGTTGGACACATGTATCCGAGAAGGAACGTCTGTAATAATGAGACGATACAGACCATTGTGAAATCAAATTATACCGAAAACTTTATTTTCGTTGAAAAGTTAATTAACATCCAATACCAAAATTTTGTGAATACTTATTACCTACGGAATAGACTGAAGAAGAATGTGACTTTTCCATATCTGGATGAGTCGACCTTTAATTCTTCGTTATCAGAACATTTCAATGCATACTCAGCAGCTGATTATTGACCATTCAACCTGACCGTGCTGCAGTTTGCTTTTGCTTTTCTATCAAAATTATGCTTGGATAAAACAGAGTATCGAAGTATAAACAAAAAAATCAGTCCGTTATAAAACGTCAATTTGTATACTTGGTACACAAACCAGAACTCTACGGTTTCTGGAATTTTGGAACGGGAACTGATATTTCAAAAGTTCTAGAAACGGGACAGGAGACGATATTCAAAAAAACGGGAAATTACGCTTCTATTTTTTGGCGAAAAAAGCTCGAATATGCTAGATTAACTGGCTTAGGTACTACAGACTTTAAAAATTCCTCAAAAAAATTAAAATCGATGAAAAACCTGACCATACATTTTTACAACAGATTATGCTCTTCACGTACATTTTCGACCATTATCCGCGGCCGGAAAAGGCGCTGCTCCGAAAGGATCGTAATCTTCCATAACGAGACTTTCCCGACTTTTTACGTTAGCTATACCTTAAAAATCGAGTTCGAAAAAGTGGAATTCGTTCAAAAATTAAAAATAAAACCGGAAAAAATTGGATAATTATTTAAAACTCACTGCTAGCCGATCCTCTACGCCGCCTGGGTAACTCGTCGAAATGAACGCCGAACGACTGATCGTCCAAGTCGAACGGATTCCACGACGGACTCAACGTCAAAGGGTGTTGAGGACCGGCACCAGCGCTTTGCGCCTCCAATGTATGAGGTGGCGTTTTAGCGCCGCCTGGTCGCAGACACGGATGCACAGACGGTACTGAAACTTGGTGCTGGGAATGATACGGTCTGAAATATTAATTTGTTCGATTTATGCGGATTTAAAGAGCAGCGAGAGCAGAAAAACCGTCATCTGTAAAGAAAAACAACTATTACAAAACATGACTAATACATAAAAAACTTTATAGAATCTCATTAATAGTACATACTATAGCTATACTCTAGCACATCGTAAAAAGCCATGGCGCTTTGCCTCAGAAAGTAAATAGTAACTAAAAAATTTTTTTTGCTTGTGGTAGTCTGTGATAAAAGGTTATCTATTGTATGTCTATTGATGAATTAATAAAAATGCTGGGAAAATTTTTTCGACAACTTTTTCAAACTTAACAATAAACAACATATTGAATAGTTACAGATTAATTGCGTCTGCAGTGATTCAGTTAGCCACCTGACTTGATTCAGCCACCACATTTTTAAATGGAGTGTTAGTTCACCACTGACTTGATTCAGCATCTTAAATGTCTTTTTGAACATTTTTTCGTCCCATTTTTACACAATACAATTCCGTGAAAACAGTGGAAAAGATTTTAATGCCAAATTGTAGAGCACATTCTTTTAAACATGATAAACATTCAACTAAAAGTCATGTATTTCCGGGTCGGAGATATCATCAATTGCGCGCACAGACCAAAAAATGCTACATTGAAATATTTCAAGCTTTAGGTTACTTTAACTATGTGAATTTTGATTTTCGTGTTTAACGAGTGTTGCTTTGATAGTCCGCGTAAAACACTACCCAAAATATATAATTTATAGATACAAATAATTTATCACAGAAGGACATTTCAATCGGCTGAAAGCGATCCATTCAAATTTTCGTTCTTTTATTTCAACATCATCAGAGCGAATCAGGGTTCATGCGCCTTTTTAAAAATAAAATTCAAGAATTTCAAGAACAAGTTTCAGCTTCTTCATCAAAAAATTTTATTCATTTCGACTTACAATTTTATATCTTTTTTTTATTGTGTCCTGTTACTACAAGTAATGCTACAAATCCCAATACCCCAAGTAATACAACTTTTTTTGCAAAAAATGGTGCCCCGTTACTCCAACAATGCTATATTAATCTTTTAAAATACTATTACACTTTAACATAACAACTTGAACAAACACTTAAGCGAATCACAAAAAAACGAAAGAAAAAGAAATACAAAGAGTGTAAGACAACGAGAACATAAACCATAACATAAACAAAGACACAGAAAACAGAGTAATAATAAATACAAAGAAAAATAATAGTTAAAAAAAGAAAAAGATAAGAAATGAAAAAAACTGAAAAAATCAACACGAAGAAAGAAAAGCACTTTGGCGCCGAAATGGCGGCACCGAAACGTGCCTTTCCGTACTTTGCATGACCTTTACAATTTTATATCTTCAGAGAAATCGTTGTGCGATGATGAAAATTGAAAACTAAAAATATATGCGGGAAAAAACTAAAAATAATTTGCTTATATAACTTCTTATACACACTGCGTTCAAAAAAAATTTTTTACGCGTTTTTCAGAAATATTTGACATTTGTAAAAACGATTCTATCGTGTTCACAACTTATGATTGTTTTGTTCATGTCGTTTAGGAATTATTTATTTGTTCTGATGTTCCTAAAGTCAGTAATTTGTAAAGATGGAGGAAAAATAGGAAAATTTTCGTCAGGAACGTCAAGTCGGCAATATTCAATAGTCGATCATGCATGAATACGCGTCTAATCAACAATCTACTATCTGTATCTGATAGGGTTGTCCCGGGGCAGACATTTTAGCCGAGGCCGGGGCAGCTGCCCCGGTGCCGGGGCCGGGGCAGACATATAACGTACTAACATATACGTCACCAGTGGTACCATACTTCATGTATCATTCATGGAAAAATTTTTACGACTATTGTTTTTCTTTTCATATCATGTCAGCTATGATAACGCATTGATTGATATGTTAGAAACAGTTTGAATATTTTAGACAAAAAAAATTAATTTTTAAGATAACTGTCATTACTAAGTACGAGGAAGCTCAATCTTTTCCCAAAGAAACTGCGTTGCACACATGCCTAGTCACTTCTATCGATTCATCTGCAGGGTTTTTAGCACAGTGCTAATGAAACCAGAGCCATGCTAATGGAAATTTTTCGACGTCAGCACGCATGCTAATGACTGGAAGTGAAAAACTTTTGAAAAAAAGTTTGAGAAAAAAGTTGAAGATATCACAAAACTTAAACAATTGTACGTTTTCTGAAAAAAAATCAAGAACCTGTATTGAAGTTGAAGTGCAGTTCCAGATACAATGAAAATATGTAAACTTTTATCCGAACAGAATGTGAATTTCGCAATTCCTAAAAGTGTTACTGTCAAAATGACTACTGAAAATTTACTTGTCATATTCTAAACTTCAGTTCTATTATAAATCGAGCTTGTTTTCCTATCAAAACTACTAGTTTTATGTAGTCTTGCCCCGAACCGGGGACAACCCTAGTATCTGAGCATATATTTTGAAATTATTCTTTGGCGCAGAAAATTTTTTTAGTCATTTCTGCACGGTGCAGGTGGAGGCGTGCAGAAAAAAGCCTGGATGATTAGACATGCACTAGACAGATAATTTTGAGCATTACAATGATATCTATTGAAAGAAGTGTTCATCTCTAATACCCATAAAATATACTTTAATTAAGTTCAAGAGTCCACAGATCGAAAATAGAGCGAGATTAGATTGCATTCCTGTGAAAAACTTTTCATACGTCAGCGAACTCTATCGAATGTGAGTAATCAATTTTTCATATCTGCGAATTCTTGAGATTAGTAAGATTGTTTAGTATATTTATATATATTTCAGTGTAAAGATGGTTTAAGGCCGAAAAGGGACAATCTAACATTACTCAGACTGTTGTGGGATATCGAATGCACTGCAACAGGCACTATTTCAGAGTTTACATTTGACGACCTCCCTCGTCAGATATTGCATTCTTAAATTTTCGGGTTCCGGACGTGATTGAAGTATCAGAAGTTAATCATTTCTCAACAATGTATCACATATTACATTTATTATTTATGTGGGAACGCAAGTTCAACAAAATCGATGACAAATTCAACTGATGGCCGATTACAATTGTCAAAATATGAAAAATATGAGTCAATGGGAAAACTTGGAATTTAATGTACTTATAAATTTCACAAAATATTAAAAACATGTTTTTCATGTGGGATGAAAGTTTTTTTTTCTGATAAAGCTCATCGGAAGATTCTATAACTGAAGATAAAAACTCGAGAAAAAATTAAAGATGATTCATGGGATCAGTGGTAAAATTTCCCGCTCAAATTTATTGTAATGAGCATAAGTGTAACTTTTAAAAAAGTCAAAGTGTACGGAAATTTAAAAAATTGGCATTTTCTTTACAAATTCTTCAAGGAAAAACACTGATTACTTTCACTATAATATACTCTACCTGAAGGCGCTATATCTTTCCGTTTCGATAGCAGCCGTGGAAGGATCGCTGATGTTTCTCCGGTGTCCTTGCATATCGCTGGCCGATAACCTACAAGACTCTTGATACGATTCAATTTGATCCGACTTGACAACTTCATTTTTGATCTTGGATTGTAAACTTTCATCATTTTTCGATTCTACGTCGTAATTATTAGGATTGAGGAAATTGGAAGGCGCTGAAGCTAATATTACTTTATAATCTTCAGAATTTCTGAGATTATATATTTTTTCTTACTTGTATTTTCTTTCGTACCCTGACTCGATGTACTAATCGTATCGACCGTCGAAGAAGTTTTTTGCTAAAAAGCAACCTTTAAAAAATTGACCCTCAATTGCGTGACCTCAAAATACGAAAATTTTTATGAGTTTTAACCAGAAAAATATGTGCGAAAATTGTGGGCTATTGTGATAAACTCATCGAAACGACAACTCGATTTGCTACCCAGAAAATGCTTCCCCACATGCTGTTCACCCCGAATAAGAAAATTTTTTAGCCTCACGCAGGGTTTTTTAGGCCAATTAAGAGCCATAGCTCCTAAAAATTATGATTGGCTCCTAAAAACTTAGGAGCACAAGTCAAATTGGCTTGTTAACATTGGAGAACTAACGACTCTTTTGATTAGGGGAGTTTCCTGTCCGGAGATGCATTCTTATGCGTTTTGAAGGAAAAATATCGAAAATTTTTCGGCGCTAAAAAATGTCGGCCTAGCTTACGCTTACTTATAGCTTACAAACATCAGCATGTCATGGATGAATGTTTGACCTTGTATTGTTTTATCACGTATTCGACAAAAATCAAGATTTTTTTAGATTATTTTCACAAACTTGTTTTGTGGTCCGTTAGAATTTTAGGCTTTCGTGAATATAACTTTTTGCATTTGGAAAATGATTAAGACATCATGAGCATGGGATAGTGGCAGAGGTTCTTCTGTCTCGCGAAGCCATCCAAATTCTTTCTTGCCTGCCTAATTTTTGAATTTTAGTTTGCCCGACTGAAAACACGTTGAATTCACTGGGAAGTTAGACCTTTCATGCAGGAAATAGATATTAACAATATTCACATTCCAACGTTATAGAATATCAAAATCCAAAATTCTGTTCCTGTGCTAAGCCCCGACATTAACTACCGATATCCAAGTCCGAAGTAAAATAACTATCGCACTTTTTTATGCTTTACACGTTTGAAAACAATCTTAAATAATTATGATTGGTAAATTACTGGCTCTAGATATATTAGATCGAAAATGTTAGAAAAATCTTTGAACGCTTTTGCCAACCAAATCGTGAAAACATCATAATCGGTCATCGATAATTGCCAAAAAATGTGCAAAAAAAAATTAATTTCCCAAAGTTTTAAGGCCTCGAAATCAAAATTTTTCACGCTAGGAACAAGTTACTTTAGCTAACCTTTTGATTTTCCTCCAGAAGTCGATAAATTCAGTTTTAAAAGTCTGGAAATGACGCGAAGTGAATGAAATACGAGGGGAGTAACTTGTAATCATTTTTTTTTCTGATGAAACTAAGCGAATTAATCAATTTTAGAGTGAGCAACTAAAAATGTATCTGAGCACGTAAATTTTTTCCCCGAATTGCAACCTGGCTTTTGTAAAAAAACCCAATGATTGATTTGAATAATGACTGATCTAATATGTGAGCCTTATTATTCTATGTTTGATTGAGAATGTGTTCAAAATGATTGATCAGTTATGTGGACTTCTGTGATTTTAAAGTTTTTGAACGAATTAATTGAAAAAAGGATTGCTTTTATACTCCCACATTCCTCTACAAACTTTTTAGTTTTGGCTAGTTGAAATACGGATTAGCCTGCAGAATTTCGATTCTAGGAGCCAATGGGCCTGTGGAGAAAAAATAAAACCCTGGCTCCATGTGTGTTTGCGAGAAATTTAGCTTTATAATAAACTGTGTCATTTCAAAGCGTTTCCATGTTTTCGGCGTTACAAGGCCAAAAATTCTCGGTTTTTAGCCGTCATTTTTTAACACGGTGCTAATGAAAATTTTATTCATTCTCATACATGCGCGTGGGGGGTTCGACCCCTGCAATGATTGAGAAGATGAAGAAGAAAAATGAGCAAGAGAGGAGGGAAAGTCGTCATAAAAATGGGAACGATGTTACCAAAGTTACCAATTTTTAAACAAAGCATACTTGATTCCAAGGAAGTAACACTAAAACATTGAAAAGTGTTGTCCAAGCAAAAAATTTCACATATCTGACTTATATAGGTTGAAGAATATGTTGCTTGGATGTTAGAAGACCTTTCTTTTCATTACCATGAACGAAAAAAATTCTATTACACCCCCTGTCCTGGCTGACCCCAACAGAATTTCTATGCTGTGCGCAGGGTTTTTTTTGGTTTTTTTCGACAGGCTATTTGGCTCCTGAGGTCAAAATTTTAAAGGCCAATAGGAATTTCAACAAGCCAAAACTTAATAGTTTGTAAATAAATATGGTAGTAAAAAACAATGTTTTTTCAACAAATTTAATCAAAAACACTCTTCAAAATCACAGTAGAAGCCCACATATGTAACAGATCAATCATTTTGAATACATTCTTAATCACACACAGAATAATACGGCTGACAAATTAGATCAGTCAATATTCAAATCAATCATCAGGGTTTTTTCGCACAAGCCAGGTTGATCTGTAACTTGGGGAAGAGTTTGGTTACACAGATTAATTTTTAGTTGCTCACTCTAAAATTGATAAATTCTCTAAATTTCGTCAGAAAAATGATTGAAAGTTACTTTCCTTGCATTTAATTCACTTCGCGTCAGTTCCTGACTTTTAAAATTGAATTTCTTGAGTTTTGGATGAGAAATCAAAAGTCTGGCCAAAGAAACTTGTTCGGTGCCTAGCGCCGAAAAATTTTGATTTTGAGGCCTCTAAAATGTTGGAAAACGCATTTTTCAGCATATTCTACTGCAACTGCCGATGAATGATCTTTTCACCATTTGATTGGCGGAAGAGGTCAAGCATTTTAGCTTTATTTTGAACTGGAGCCAGTAATTTACCTTATCAAAAGCGATTGTTTCTACATGATCTATAACATAACAAAGCGCGATAGGTATTTTACTTCGGACTTGAATATCTTCGGCGCTTAGCACTGGAAGAAAATTTTAGATTATGATATTATATAGCGTTGGAAAATGAATACTTTTAATATCTTTTTCCTGCATGAAGGGTCTATTTTTTCAGTGAATTCAATGTGTTTTCAAATGGGGCAAACTAAAATTCAAAAATTAGGCAAGCAACGATGAATCTGAATCGCTTCTTCAAATAGCAAGAACCTCTGTCATTTTCCCATGCTGATGACGTTTCAATCATTTTCCAAATGCAAAAGTTATGTTCATCAAAGTCAAAAATTCTGAACCGCCGCAAAACGATTTTGTAGAACTTATTCAGAAAAATATTGATTTTTGTCAAATACGTGGAAAAAACAATACAAGGTCAAACATACACCGATAACTTGCTGGTTTTTGAAAGCCATAAGCATAAGCTAGGATGACATTTTCTATCCGCGCAACATAAACGATACCAAGAATCATAAATGAATTGAAAAATGGCGCGATGCCCTGAAAATTTTTTGGTATTTTTCATTTCAAGATGCATAAAAATGCATCCCCACACCAGGGATTTTTTTCCGCACAGTGCGGATTTTTTTGGGGTCGTGCGGAAAATTTTTTCAGAGTTTTCCGCACAGAACGGAAACTTTTTAATGTTTTTAGTGGTTTTTAATGGTGGTGCGGAAATTTTTTTGGCCGATTTCCGCAAGATGCGGAACGACCGGTGCGGAAAAAAGCCCTGGCTTCACACAGGAAGCTCTATAGCCTAATCAAAAAGGGTGGTTAGGCGCCCATTTTTACAAGCCAATTTGGCTTGTGCCCCTAAATTTTTAGGAGCCAATCAGAATTTTTAGGAGCCATGGCTCCAAATTGGCCTAAAAAAACCCCTGCCTGTGCATGAATGGTTGGCCGTGCTAATGGGACTCATGTTATTTTGACCATCTAAAATTTGATCATAATATATTTCCGTCAAGAAATCAGCCAGACTCAGAACCGAGGCTACAATCATTTTTATTCAAACTTTTCCAACCAACTCCAACGCCTACCTCTAAGTATGTTTATTCGAAAACCATGTCATTTGGCGAGAATTAATCCTAGTTAGTTGCGTGGTTTGCTACCTTCCGCTCAGAAATGTGTGAATTACTTCAAGAATTTTCATCGGAGCGCACAATTCAGGTTTTCCCCACAAACAAAACTGCCCAAGTCGATGTGCCTTCAGGCCTTTTTGCACAGGATGTTTTATAATGTGTAACTCGAGGAGAAACTTCGGTTTTACACATAAATTTTTGGTTGCTCACTCTAAAATTGATAAATTTGCTTACTTTTATGGGAAAACGATTAAAAGCTAGCTTTCTTTTATGTCATTGAATCATACCTGTAAGACCTCCGACCAGTTGGGGGGGGGGCTTAAATCCGCAATTTTGGGGGGGGGGGTAGAAAAAGTCGAAATTTTTCCCAAAAAAGGCCAAAAACATACACTTTTTGGCAAATTTTTTAATTTTTTCCAAACTGGGGGGGGGGTAAATGATTTTGGGTACTGGGTTGGCCAAGTTGGGGGGTCCCCCCCCCAACCCCCCAAGTACAGGTATGCATTGAATATTCGTTAGCTTTAGACTATTTAGGCGATGTGCCGGTGCCGACTTCTTAATCGGTGCAGGTGCGTAAGCACCGGCGTCGGTGCTACACAAACGTTAAGAAATTGCTTAAGTTGTTGGATATCACGTGCATGCGATGTAAATCAAGAAGATTACATTTATCCGTTGTTGTTGTTGCTCATTGTTAGTTATTTTTAATAATACATTGTTGCGTTTATTTCAGGCCTTTTTGCTTTGAAAATCATGGGCCAAATTGCTCCTAGGTCTAAATTTTTAGAAGCCAAATTTAAATTTTAAGAGCCAAAAATTCGTATTTGAAGAATATCGAAAATTAGACGTGTAACACGCGGTGGAATGTATATGATTATATAGATATTCGATCAGTAGATACGTGTTCAAGAAAATTACAGTTAAAAATTTTATTTCCAAACAGTTTTTGTCTCTCCCTTACATGTACAAAAATCGGCCAAAAAATCTTTGTACAAAGAAAATTCAATAAGCATCAGGTTCGAATTTTCTGTGCAAAACCATATCTTTATCATTAGAAAATTTAAAATCTTGTTTGAAAACTTTTAATTGAAATTGAAATTTCTGAAAATCATTCCATGATGGATATGAATTTGAAACTCTTCTCCATGTTCATGAAATGCATCAAAATTCATCTTTTCATTTCAACCCCCATATTTTCCCCCTCTTCCGAAATTAACTTTATTTCCTGTTATCTGTTATTTTCCCCAAAAAGTTTGATTTGCAGAAAAACAGTGGATAGATCGATCCGAAGAATTATAGAATAAATAAAGAGCGCAGCGCCCGAAAACTCTCTATATGTTCTCTGATTTTAGAGCCTGCAAAATACTTTAAATCTAAAATTGAATGAAAATAACCATAATTCATTAAAATATAAATATGTAAATCAAAATCTTAGGAGCCAAAATGGCTCATAGACCCAAATTTTTAGGAGCCGTTTCCAAATTTTTAGGGTTCCAGGCCTCTAGAATGACTAAAAATTTTGGTTCATTTTTAGTTATATATCTTATATCTCATACATGTAATTGGGGGAAAGTGCCATAGAAACCCCCTGCCTAAGAAATCGTCGGCCATACGGCTAACTCTCCAATCCTGCGGCCAGTCAAATGGTAGTCATAGGAATCCCCATACGTTCGGTCGATTGAATACTGGAAAATGTCAATTTTTTGATGAAAAACGTCAATTTTTGAACAAAAATGGTCAAAAACGCCATGAATACATATTTCACGGTTTTTAAAGACAAAAATCACTATTTTTTGAATCGTTTTTCGAACTTTCATGGGAATTTTTTACCCTCAGAGACCCCTCCCCCTAAAATTTTGGCAATCGCTGACCCTCGGCCCCAGAAAAGTCGCCCAACTCCCTCAGACCTCGGGGCCCCGTTACATGTATGTTATATATTGATGCTTATTCATTCTTTCTTTGCAGCGTTAAAGATCGATTTAGTATATTTTAGTATATTGCATCTAAAAATTATTGGCACCGGGAAAAATTCACAATCATCGGCCCGGTGCAGGTGCCTAAGCGCCGGTGCTTTCGCCATCCCTATTTTAGACTTTTAAAATTGTTT
This sequence comes from Romanomermis culicivorax, assembly GCA_963922205.1. Lineage (NCBI taxonomy): Eukaryota > Metazoa > Nematoda > Enoplea > Mermithida > Mermithidae > Romanomermis > Romanomermis culicivorax. The sequence goes on along the minus strand of CAWUHX010000399.1, from coordinate 37,322 downwards.
TCCTTGAATTTAGCAAAAAATATTGGAAAACCTGGCAAGAGTTTTATTCGGCGAAAAAATTCCGAATTTGATGTATAAACGTCGGAAATGTAATTTTTCACCGTATTTTTGGCAAAAATCGATGATCGATCAGGATCACTGTTTTTTTGAGGTCAAATTTTTTTCGTAATTTTTTCCAAGTTGTTTTTCTCTGGATATTGATGTTTTTTGTTTCTGACAAGTCTTCCCTATGGAAAACCTGACGAAGCATCGGGAAATTTTTTCTGGATTAATCAAATTATTCTTCATGGGATAAAAGCTACGTTCTCGCAAATCCATCATTTTGAAATTTCGGAAAAAATCCGTTTTTAAAAATATTAAGAATTTAAACGTCCGGCTGAACTTTTGTCGAAGTGTCTGGACTATACTGATGTTGAGGTAAGCGCAAATGAAAATTACTTTCGGTTTCCAAGGTCCGACCGCATTTTCGGCTCTATTATTAATCAGTGTGAAAGCCGTTGCCGGCGAAATGGCCGTCTGTTGAACCCTGGGCCTTTGCCGTGGGACGACGCTCGTCGAATTGGTGGTCGGGTTTACAATTTCTGGAACCATCTGAGTTGTTGGTTTCGTCGTACCGATGATAGCGTTCATATCGCAACTGGAAAAACGAACCGTCAGATTAAAGATTTGAGAATCGAAGTCTTTTTTCATAAAAATCAAATTCTTTTTCTAAACTGAAAAAAATCAGAAATTTTAAAACTTCTGCATAAAAGTTATACTGAAAACTTTATTCTATTTTATTTTAGCCTTAATGACCAAACCCCAAAAACTATGTTATTTTGTTGATATTGATATGAAATTTATGCGGTTTGCTGATGTGTGGAAATTTCTGTAGGTAATTCTACTGAACGAGCGCATTTCTCTATCCTACGATCCTACGGAAAAGCGTTTTTCCAAAGAAGTTTAACTCTTATTATGTTACTTCTAACTGTATGAAAGAGTTTTGAAAATTGTCTGATTTTCACATGCTAAAATTTGTGTAAAATATTTTTCTCTCAAAATGTAATGCATTAGGCAGAGAATTTTATCGCTTTGTGGTTATTTTAGAATCGCAATTGGCCAAAACGCGGGGATTTTTTTTATTTTCATCTAATTTTTGTCCGGTTGTTCAATAACATGGGTAAATCCCCACAATTCATCAATTTAAGCATATCATTTCGTAGACTTGAGAATGTACATTCTAGCAAGAAAATGCGTTTTTTAATATATTATTATTCATCAAACGCTCGCCGAATTTGTGCTTGTATCAAAACGCAATGCATTCGAAGAAATGCGGCTTCTTATTTTCGTGCAGAACGTAAAGAAAGATCTAACCACTTGATCAATACATCTGGATAAAATGTCTCGAGATATAATTTTTCGGCGTTTCGTAGTTCTGAAGTCCGATAAAGCGTTTTCTCACCGGAAAATTCCGAAAAAAATCTTTTTTCCCCGGAAAAAGCTCCAAAAATCTTTGTAATGAAGCCAAGAATATTTTTCTCAAAAAAGAAAGAAAGTCATGAGAATCAGAAATTCAAAACACTACTTTTGACTGGACGAACTGGATAATTTAGACGGCGTAACGGCGGTTCTGTTATTTGGAGAATCGATCGAATCTGCAATCGTGGTTGATATACAGCGATTCTTATTTTGAAAATTAGCGTATAATTGTACGACATACTGCATACTGACTGCTTCAGTATTCTGAATGGAAAAGTTTGAAAGCTATAATAAAAACTAAACTAATTAGATAGAGAAGAATAAACACAACATGGATTGTAAATTTTCACAGAAATTTATAGTGTATCTATCTTTATGCAAGTTCAGATATATTATGGTGATTCGAAATTTCGCATCGGTTTCGAAAGTAAATCTTTTCATATACTGTATGATACCACAGAACTGGGCAATGTGCTGATGTTTTCAACCAGTAAGAAAATTGAAACAAGATATAAATCAATTGAGGCAAAAGAACAAAAATCATATTAACTTCGAACTGAAAAAACAGGTAAGTAAAATTCAAGAGTCATACAACGAACTAAAAGTTGGTTGGCTTGACCAGCAAGCATTTCTGACATTGCCCAGCAACGATGTGCATACTTCACACGATCATTTTACAGATTTACGACTTACATTCAAATTTTTTACTGGACACTCTTGACCCAACAAACAAAAAACGACGGACGCCAGTTGAAAAATATCGGGTCGTTTATGAGGATCGGGATTAAGAAGATAAACTACAGACAAAAACGAAAAATATTAAAAATAGTAGGGAAAAGCAAAAAAAAAATACTTATCAAGCCCAATAATTCGGCCGGATAGGAAGGTTCGGAGGGGAACGAAAAAGTTGCACTTTGTATAGCCAGCGTACTTTCGCCGAATGGAAGAGTAAAGAAACATAACTTGAATAACATGACGCCCAGAGCCTGGTAAAATGAAAAATTCGGTTCAAAATTAACATTGTGTACAGTTGCTTTCCAAAATGAAATTTCTTATTTTTTCCCAGGACATTTTTCTAGAATTTTTCAAGTTTCAGGGTTTCCAGCAGTCTTACAAAATGAAATTCCTCGACTTCTTCAGATTTTCCAAGTAATTTTTTCATAATTTTCCAGGTTTTTTCAAAGTAAAAATCAATCATTCCTATATAAAACGGTAAAAATGCGTGTACCATAGAAAGACCTAATGCGCACTTTGCTGATGTTTTCAATCAGCTAGATAGTGCCGCCAACAAACTAGAAAACAAAAAATTTCGGCTAGAAGTCAACCATATTTCAAAATCAAAACAACAGAAATCAAATCAGTTTTGGACTGAAAAAAGCAATAAAAATTCAGAAGCCAGGCAACCAACCAAAAATTGAGATTCTTCGACCTGCAAAAACTTCTCTCATTGTCCAATACTGACTAGACGCTGTAAACATATATAATAAAGCAGGCATAAAAATATAAAATCCAACTAAATTGATTTTAGAATATTTTCACATTTTTTCGATTCAGCGATTTGTAAGCTCAACAATATTTTTCTGGAAATAAATTGTCTTTAATATGACAGTGCTTATTTTTCAACAATTCAATTGTAGTTGTCGCATTTTTTTGTTTCAGTATTTCTATTTATCTTCGAGTAACTCTGTGTCAACACTTTGACAGCTTCTTTGTGTCGAGAACGGCAGTTTATTGCACGATCCTTTTCCCACAATTGTGTAAAGCACCCAAATTTTCTCTCAAATAAGAATTTTTTAAAACATGTCTCCGCTTAAAAAGGCTAGTGCTGCTTATGTGCAAGTTAGCATAAGAAATATTTATGGTAATGGGTCGTGTACTACTATGACCTCCTGTTTTATTACCACTCTACATAAATACATTCTCATTTATTGAAAGAAATTAATGTTAGAATGCTTATGTAATATGTAATCTGAATCTAGTGGCTAAATGGTCAGAAGAATTTCAACTTTATTTCTCATCAATTGTACTTCTCGGCCGTGAAAAATCCGAAATATGGATGCAGAATTAAAATGAACTTCTACTCAAAACAAACAATTGTATCAAAGATCTGGCTGTAATTTATCCGAAAATCAGAGACTTAATGAAATGTCAGTACACAAGTAAAAATGCTAATGCTGGACTTCATATTTTCAGAAGTTTTGTTATTAAAGACCTTTACTTGAATACGCTACAACTGTATGATCATCTCATTCATTAGCTAACATAAATGGTTGAAAAAGTACATAAATATTCTCCCAAGTGCGTCATAAACTTCCCGGATAATTACTATCCTAAAAGTCTCGCTATTCTGAAAGTATATATACTTTTGAGAAAATGCGAGTCCTAATACTGCATTTCTTTCTATGTTTCTGTGCCTTTGCTCTTTTTTCGACTTCTGCACTATCATGCGGTCGACCAGAAATTTACGAAAACACCTGAAACTAAAAGCGATATCGACCTTTCCCTAAGCAAAACAGCCAACATCGAGAACAAACACTTTCAATTTCCGTCAGTAGAAATAGGTTATTTAAAGCTTTATCAGAAAATTCGATTTTGGACAAATGAAAATTCACTAGCCGATTTGGACCTGCAGAGTAAAAATATCAAATTCTGAAATGACATCTATAGTTTCTGATTCATTTGTGAACTATTCACTATTGGCTTGTTTCATGTCTTTCACTAATGTTCTTTGTTTTCTTTTTTGTAATTATGCCGCAATTAATATTGTCATTCTTATTTTTAAACGCGTTTTTGCAGTCTACTGTAAATTACATGGAACATTCTCAAAACCAAGGAAATGGCAAATCATAAATTCGTTCTAATTTCGTGATGTACAAAGAAATACACGTTATTTCGGTACAAAGCATCTCTCGCCGCATTTTTCCGTTTCAGTACCTAGCTGTTTATTTTCCTTCAAGGAACTATGTTTCAACTCAATGATAGCATAGAATCACTGTTTTTTAGGAAATTTTTTCCACAATAGTGTAAAGAACGAAATGTTTTTACACATGTGAAAAATTTTTCATAACTCGTTTTCTGCTCAAATATTATCGGATAGTTGCTCTTTGTGCGCGTCTTTAAGCATACGTTTGCATTCAGCTGTTACTTACATGGTAATTCATCAAAATAGATGGAAAACTCGAATTTTTTGAAATCCTTACAATGAAAAAAATATTGTATGTACAAACAAAAGAGTTGCATGTTTTCAGGCTGTACTTAAATCAGAACCATAAAACTCATTGCGCAAGTGCCAAAAGAAAAATGGAGCTATCAAATATGTACACATCAAATCATACATGCCCAAAGGTCTGCGACAGAGCACCCCATGGGGGGTGTATTACCCCGATCCTAGATTTGGAAATTCATTTACTATCCCCATAAAAACAGGTCACTATAGCAAAAAATTTTGGTAGACCTCATCCTCTCCTCAGTAGCTTATAGTAATTCGAGAAAAATTGCACAATGTTGAGACGAATTACTCACCGGTCTTTTTGACACATTTACTGAGCAAATGATAATGAGAAAGTATGCAACTTCTATGCCATACATAGATTTTTAGGAAAGGATATCAGCACATTAATATATACTACTTGTAGGAAGTCATTATATATATAATTGGAAGATCAAATAATGATTTATGTTAGTGATTTATCGAAAAATCGCCCCTTGGGAAGAAAAACATTATGTTCTTAAAATTCTTCATCTTCATGCTCTCCTTTCCTTTCTGTACGCATATGGTTACCCAAGCTGTGGCATACTTTCCTACTATGAGTTGAGACGTGCGAGGTCCGTTGACGTGGATCAGGAGTGGTACCTGGTTTCAAACTCGTGGTTCATAATCTAATGGGATTAATAATACTAAAGCCACATTCAGCATGAGCACTTTCAATTGGAAGCACTGTTTCAACCCTTATCAGTGATGGAATAAGCTCATACTCCTGACGATGCTGGTTCAAATAATGTTTCCAAAAGTATGTTGTGACCGATTCTTGAAATGTGCAGGAATCAGTTGACACGACAATCTACAAAGTGTGACTTTTCTCTGCGTATAATTAGTACATTCAAGTTGCTTTTTATAAGTTGTAATTGAGAATTGATTTGTGGTGAGAGTACTACACTACCCCGTCCTCTGCAAAAAAGTTGGGAGCAAAAAAAAGGTCACGGCATATTTCAAGTACTACCCCTACAATTTACGATTTTACCCCTACCTAAATTTCCTACCTTGGGGACCCCTGGTCTGGGAGATCAGGAAATCATATGTTGGGGATATTTTGCTCGAGACATTTTGTTAGAGACTTCGTCGTAGATCTCCTACAATATAACAGTTGACACTTCTGTTGCACCTGCCAGATCATACATGTAACGGAGCCCTGAGGTCTGGCGGAGGGCACTGAAGAGAAACAACTTGATTTTTTCACAAAAAAAAGTCCGAAAAGCGGTTCAAAAAATAGTAATTTTTGTCTAGAAAAACGTAAAAAATGTATTCATGACGCGAAGCGCCGCGAAAATTGACGTTTTTAACCTCTTTTGTTCAAAAATTGTCATTTTTCATCAAAAATTTATTTTTTTCAGTATTTTTTCGACCAAAGGTATGGGGATCCCTGTGACTGATTCGAAAATCTTGAGTGGAGGTCACCCAATGATTGGCCATATGGCCGACGATTTCTGGGTGGGGGTAGGTTACTATAAGTGAATGGACAGACGAACAATGAGATTTCGCCATGCCGACCTTCTGCTCCCGCGCTTTTTGTATGCATTTTACAGGCTAGGATGATATGAATCAACTTCCAAGTTTCTGAGATGAACCAACTTCAACTGGAGGGAACAAACATGTGTGTTCTGTGCAACTGACGAGGAAAAATACAAATTGATCAAGTTCAACATTGATTTATCCTGCCTAGAAATGTATTAATTTTGATCCAAAAGTTCACCTTCTTGGCAGCGTTTTTTTTGTACAAGACAAATATTTTTGGCTCTCTACAAAGATTTTTTTTGCATCTTTGTACAATGTACGAAGAGATTTTATTGACATTATCTTGTCAGAAAACGCTTCTCCAGGCTTTAAAAATCGGAAAACACCGAAAATATTCCAGCGCTTCGTGCCGGATTTTATTTTATGATTCTTTACATTAATCTATCCACAATTTTTCCACAAATCGTGGTTTTGGGGAAAAATTTCTGGCAGGAGAACAATGCTGGTGGTCCTATATGGAAAAGACGAAGTTTGGTGCTTCAGATTTATGAGAGTATGAGTATATTTTCTTAATTTGTAAAATGATATATGAAGGACGCGAATTAGAGTGCTATCAGGAATAAGGTTTGTGCAAAAATACACGCAAGATCGTGGTTTTTCTAATGTAGAACAGAAATTTCTTCATACTAAGATCTTTTGGTCGATGTTGTACAAAGTGACTTGAACAAAAAAGAAGCATTTTATTCGGCATCTATAGATTCTGTTTCATCATTGAAATCTTCTATTTCGGAAAGTGATTCTTCATCCACGTAAGACAAATCTACACTTTCATATCCGATAGTTCGTAAATTATACTTTTAAAAACCTTTTGGATATTGATCAACAGAAGTCTGACCTAATCACCACTTGCAATATCACAAGCACATTTGAATTCTCTTTCGCTAGATACGGAGCTAATTGGTGCCGATAAGTGCGGCAAGGCTAGCTGTGGAATGTTTTTTAAATAGGTTGACCTAAGCGTGTTTTTGAACTAATGACCGCTTACTTTAGCCAATTCTGTGTATTTTTTATGATTAATTTTCCAAAATGACATTTCTTGCATAAACGCACAAAAACACGAATGTTATGTCGACTTTTCTGATTTATATTCCAAAATGGAAAACCTCCGGCCGCCAGCCATGTTTTTCCCACATCCGACTCGGAAACCGGAGGTCCGTCCTATCCCAAGTTCCTATAGCACTTCCTCCCACCAATTACATGTGCATGAAATAATAAAGTTCAAAAAAATTTCGTAATTCAACTTGCCCATAAGCATACATGTAATTGGGGGGAGTGCCATGAGAACCCAATTGGCAGAAATCGTCAGCCATGTGGCTAACTATTGGGTGTTCCCCATACAGGATTAGCCAATCATACGGCTAGCCACATGATGGGCATAGAGATCACCATACTTATGGTTGGAGAAATGCTGAAAATGTCCATTTTTTGACGAAAAATGTCAATTCTCGGACAAAAATATCAATTTTCTCGGCGCTTCGCACCATTAATACATTTTTTACGATTTTTAGACAAAAATTGAAATTTTTTCAACCGTTTTGGGACATATTTTTCCTTCAGGGAACTCCTCATAAAATTGAGGAATCGATGACCCCCGATCTCAAAAAAGTCGCTTAACCCCCATGGTTTCGGGGCAGCGTTATGCCAACAACTATCATACCAATCATTAACTGGGAAAAATAAGAATAAGAAGGGCAGAAAAGTTAATACTAACTACCCTTGAAAAAACGTCACATATCAATTGTTAGAGATGAAATAGAACATTACGGATGCACTAAAACAATTAATGTTAATGAGGAAATGGTGCTAGACTTTTCAAGTGCCGCTCTTGGACCAAATTCAGATAAATAATTGAGGCTTGAAACCAGCGCAAAGCGTCGGGAGATTTCGACGTTCTAAAACGCGCCAGAATGCATCCTTTGGATTTTAATAGTCAAATTTTTCTCTCAAAAACAAATACATTAAAAGAACATTAAACTAATTTTTCTGACTTTTGTAGGATTTTCAGACCGCTGTACACTCTGAATTAAAAAACAGGTGAAATTCAAAAAGAACGAACAGAATAAAAATTTTTCTAACAATTAGAGATAGCATTCAAAATTCTAACGAGGGAAGGTGTGTAAATTCCGAAATATTACATGCCATAGCCCAAAATAACTTTAATAATTGATGTTATACTGGTAACTCCCTCGCAGACTTCGTCTAGGCTAAAATTGGCATAAACGTGACAAATGGAAACTTGGCATATATATCTGATCTGCAAAGCTTCTACAACAAAGGTGCATTCGATAGCGCATCTGAAGACTGCAATAACAATTCTCGTATGAAGAGTCTTTTGAAGTACCCTTAATACTTTCTGAAATAAGGAATCCTGAATTTCTAGCTGATGACGCCGCCAGGATGTAAAGTTGGACCTTCATTAGGCGAAAATCTTTTTTGATGTTGGCTACATCTATCAAACGCGTTTAGTTGTACAATTGTATCTTTTGTTTCTTCTTTAGGAAAGTATGAACCAAAGTTATAATTTTACAAAATTCTGCCTAAATAAAGCTCACGGGGGAAAAAATCAGTGTAACACGTTGAAATCTTCTTCGTGTAAATCATGAGAACTACAGAAACGAAAAAAGAATTTTCACACGCTTCGGATTATAAAATATTTTGAACTGAATTTTTTCGGTCAATCACGTGGTGTTCATTCGATTCTAAAACCAAATGTCAATTTTTAATGGGAAAAACAGAAAAAAATATTTCATTTTCTTTGATCCAAATTTCTATTCATTTCTATCCTTTCTCACCCATATATCTACTTTAGTGGTAATCGGGAAGCCGGAATAAAGATCGACCAATTCCGGTGCTCTATAAGACAAGGTCGTAAAACGGGCGATTTCGTCCTGCAAAGCCAACATTGTACTACTAGTAGAAATCGACGACGCTTTATCTCCCGGCGTCACATGACGCGTCGTACAGCTACCGAAATCGCACAAAACACAATTGAACGGGAATGTAGAAGCCTGATGATTATGATGATGAGGATGCGTTGAACTTCTGTCGCTCGAAGAACCGGATTTAGTACTGGTTGTCGGTTCTAATAGCAAATTTTCGACCTTCAAGTCTCCTAATGAAAAATTTTAATGAATAAATAATTTTTCACGTTGTGATTGATTTTGAAATATCGGTTCTGGTCCCAGTATAAAATATATAAGTTGATATTCTATACAAAAATATACGTTGAATATTATTAGTTAATATTCGGTAGTTATTAGTTAATGTTGATGAGAAGAAATGCAAGATTGCCTAATTTAACGGAGTAGATATGAAAACACCACATTTTTCTCAAGTGTCTGCCATATCGTATAACTATTTACGAAACTTTGATATTGGGAAGAGGTTGAGACGAAAGTAATTTCTCTGGAAGTTAATTTTCCAATACAAATACATTTTTCGCTCATCATACTTCTTTTTAAGGACCTGTCCTGCAGAAATTTATCACTGCTACTTGGCGAAAGTGGCGGAAACTACTTGGGAACGTTTCATCAAAATTAATCTTTTCTGTCGTTTCAAGTTGAAAATAATAGTTCTTCCAAAACATTTTCAAAATAGCTTTACATAATACATGCTCAAAATTATGACGTTCTCGAGTTAATAATTAGAGAAAATGGATAGTTTGGAAACAGACATGCACGGCAAGAATTTTCCAAGGGGAGAGGGTCCTCAGAGTTTTTATCAGTCGTTGAACAATTGTTTGTCTTGGTGTCGGAGTCAAGTAGAGCAACCCTCCAACTGTTACACTGAATTTGTATTTTATTTGTATTACTTACTTTAATGCACTTTTGTATTGCTGATTATAGCCATGGAAAATTCACTTCTATAGTACACATAATCGCATTTTTTAAGTTTTTCAAGTATCAAGTTGTGCAGTTTTATTTTTGTATGGATTCGGCAATTTTTAAGGTATTGCCATGAAATTTTCAATTAACAAGCCATATTGATATGAGTTTTTATTCATGAAGTTTCGTGATGATAGCACCACTATACATTGTTTGTCGCGCGGACGAATGCGGATTTTTTGCGAAACGTTTTTGCACGCGATACGAATTTTCAACAGAATTGACAGATCGGATTTTCTTTTTTTCCACATCACGAACTGATACAGTGTCAAAAAGCTGGAATGCCACTAGTCATTAACAAGTCATAGTGAAATTTCGCTGAAGTGTCTGATGACGACACTCCTAGTCCACTTAAAATTTTTGCACATTTCTAAAATCAAGTAACTCCATTCCATCAATATGCTAGAACCAGGCACGGAAATTTTATAAATAAAATACTAATGTCCACTTTTCATTCTACCAAACTCCCGTCACGTTCACACAAAAACTTCGTGTTTTACAACAAATCGAAAGTTGCGCATAACAAGTGGACCACCCATACATGTGCATGGTACTAGTTTCAGGCTGGGGATAAATCCCAAAATCCCTGGGTAGCAAATTTTCTTCCTAATTTCTTTAAAAGTACAGTTTTTTTAGGATAACATGATCTTCAGTTGTTTCTACTGACTTGCACTTTTAATGTTCAGTGTGAATATCGATTTGTCAATAATGGAGTAAAGAAATGTTGTTGCAAAGAAACACTCATACGTGCACACTGGGAATGGATTTATCCTACCCTAATAATTTTGGTAGAAGCTTACTATAGGCCAAAAATTTGGCAAAAGTTTACTATAGGCCAAAAATTTGGCAAAGTAAAATGTAACAAACATTTTGAAAAGATTAGATTGTAAAAAAAGATCAATTTAAAACACAGTTTATGATTAACGTCAGCAAACAACTTTGTTGAGTAATTATTTATACAAAAGGCAATAAAATTTCATTTTAAAGTAAAAAAATTACTAAATATCTGATTTATAAAATAGAAGATTTCAATAAAAAAGGTCTCAAACTCCATCCGAAAAACTTACTATGTATAACAGGCGTTTGACAATGATGTAAACGAGCAACGGCGCAGCAAACGTCGCTGAATATTTTTAGAATTTCCTTGATGGTCAAATATCTGCAAAAAAGATATTTTGTGTGTATTGATCGGAAGGTTATGTAGTTTGCTTCGTTTGACTCAAAATTGCGTTATTTACTGTGGCTCCCGAAATTTACTATAATATGTCATTTCTGACTCATTCTACTTCAAGGCCATTTTTCAGCGTTCAAAATACAGAAAAACTTTCAGGGAGAAATTAAGAAATTTTGGATTTTGATTATATAGTATTTGACTATAATATTTCTTCGAAACCAACAAGTCAGATAATTTTAGTACATTGTGTCAATCTCAGAATCATAATTGGTGCAAAAAAAATTTCTTTCGATTTTAAGTGTTTTCAGATTTCTCCTTTACGTGAATCAATGCGGAGAAATATTTTTTTCTCAATTAAGCAGCTCACTCAAATTATGTAGATTTCAGAATACTGATTTCAGCAAAAGAATATTTTTTTTAATACTTAGAATAATAATATTTCATAATAATAATTTGTTAGATTGAAAACAATATGCTGTAAATATAGAGATTAAATGAACGCGAAAAATCTAACAAACAGCTGCAGAGATTAGGAATTAAAGAAGTTACATCTCTAGGAAAGGTATCAGAGTTAAACTTCCAAGTCTAGAAAAAATTTTTTGCACTACCAGCACTTATGGTACTTTTATCAAGAGAATTCCATAACCTGACTACCCGACTGGAAAATTCGTATTTTAACAAATGATAGCGGCGATTACAATGCCCCTATTTTTTTGACGGAGCTCCAATATCTGATGAGGGACTAATGCCATTTTTTGAGCCGAGGGTCATCTATTGCCCAAAACTTGAAGAAGAGAATCCTTTAAAAAACTTTCGATTTTTTGATCAAAATCCGAAAAATGGTTCAAAAAAGTAATTTTTGTCCCGTAAAAAATCTACTTATGGTGCGAAGCACAGAAAAAAATGAACATTTTTGACAGAGTTCAAAAATGACTATTTCGATCAAAAAATTGACATTTTTCAGTTTTTTTAGATCAACAGTATGAAGGATCCCCATGGCTACCATATGGTTAGCTGTATGATTGGCGAATCTTGAGGGGGATCATCATATGGCTAGCCATTAGGCCGGGAATTTCTGTCAGGGGGTTCTTGTGACACTCCCCCAAATTACATGTATGTTTAGAATCAAAGGCCTGACGAATTTGTGCTCAAGTCTCTATCTCGTGCATTTCAGGATTGAGATGATCGAAAGATATGTTTTTGTACAAACATGTACCTATTTTGTATATCCAGCACCGAGTTAAGGCCCTGTCATACTTCGCCGCGAGGTACCGCGCGGCGCCGGTTGTCCTATTCATACTAAAAAGCGGCGCCGGCTGGGAAGTATGAATATATTTTTCTAATTTTTGCGGCGCCGCGCAGTACCGCTTTCAAAGTTCAACTCAACGAAATTTTCGAACTCATGTGTTTTAAATCTGTAATATATCGTTGCTATAACATATTGATGCATACTATAACATCTGTATATGCAGTTCAATCGTATTTTTTACATGAATTGTGAATTATGACATTTTCAAGTATTATTTTATCATGCCTCTTAATAATACATGCACAACATGGAAATTCAGCCAGTACAAGCAGCATATTTTTTCCAAAATCCAAGCAGCATTTTTTCAACCTATATTAGCCAAATATGTGAAATTATTTGCTCGGACAGCATTTTTAAAGTTTTAACGCTACTTCTTTGAATCAAGTATGCTCCGTTTGGAGAGATCGTTTAACTACGGTATCATTTTCATTCATGATGACTTTCTTTTCTCTCTTGATCATTTTTCCGTTCGTCATCTTATCAATTATTGCAGAGGATCAGATCTGATGGGGGTCAATAGCCCCAACCCCGCCCCCCAACGTGCATGTATGCTACATTCGGAAAAAATTCATCCTACATTCTGAAAAATTCACGATTGACAAGTTTTGGCCATGCACTCAGAAATTTTCCCAGTGAATTTTTTCCTGTAATTTTATTCTAGAGCTATTTTTAATGACGTTTTCAGAAATAGATTTTCAGGAGGATTGGAAATATGTATAGTTGGTTTTTATAAAATGTTTGTAAATTGAAAATGGATAAAAAATGGACCGCCCTCAAAGTCGTTTACATAAACCGTTAACTATAGAATTTTTGGCGTAAAAAAATCGTGAGAACCAGTTGAGCAGACTCGGTAAATTATGGAAATATAAAGTGATACTTGCTATTCACTTTTTTATTCACAAGCATTTCCAGAAAAAGAGGCTATAGGTTCTTGTGATTACAAAACTTACAATGGAGATTTGAATGTCTAAAATCATCAATATGCAAAGTAGGTGTCAACAAGTTTCCACGGTCGGATATTGTCTTGGCAATAAGCGAAGTGCAATTAGTAGTTTCAAAAACAATAAAAAAGAACAGTGCTTGCAAATTTTTCGCGAAAGTTTTTATTCAGAGAGCAAAATCCGAAACTAAAGAAGCGGCGCCGTGCGGTACCTCGCGGCGAAGTATGACTGGGCCTTTACACTTGACAGTATATCGAAAGCATGCAAATACAGCCGCATCCTGATAATGAAGACTAGGGACAATGAAATTTGTCGGCTAATGAAGACAGTTACGTGAGGGTACCGGCCAACTAATATGTTAAAACATACTGCAGTACCTGGGTTAATGAAAACTCCGATAATGAATAATAAAGACGCCTACAGGGTGGCCAGTTGTTCTCCAAAATGAAATTCCAGGTTTTTTCCCGCATTTCCCGGTTACATCATCTTTTACTCCGATTTGTCAGCACATATACAGGCTTTTTTGGCTTTGAATATCATGCGCCAAATGGCTCCTGGGCCTAAATTTTGCGGAGCCAAATTTAAATTTTGGGAGTCCAAAATTTGTAATTGAAGCATATCGAAAAACAGGCTTTCAACACGATGTGGAATGTATATAATTATATGGATTTTCAATCAGTTGATACGTGTTCAAAAAAAATTACTATCCAAAATGCTATTTCCAACCAATGTTTTTTTGATACATGCCTTTTCCAACATGTACGAAGATCGGTCAAAAAATTTTCGTCCAAAAAAAAATTTGGTACGCAAAAAACCATGATCTTTCGTGTATTTTTGCGGAATCCTTCTTCGAAGATACACAGCACTTGATTTCATGGCCTTTCTGGCATAAAAGTATTTGGCATTGCAAAATGCAGCTTTTGTTTATATTCCTTCCGCTGTTTCCTACCTTTACGGCGCATAGCGCCGAAAAATTTGTTAGATATTCCAAAGTACTGGAAAATCAATTTAAGGATATTTGTTCAATAAGCATTAGGTTCAAATTTTCTGTGCAAAAATACGTCGTTATCATCATGCAATTTGAAAAACTCATATATTCGGTTCCATGCTTGAAATTATAGCTACAAAAAATAGGAAAATTTGAGATTCTGACCCATGAAATACACCAAAATGCATGTTTTCTCATGTTAAAACCTCATATTTTTCCTCTTTTTTAGAATTCTTTTCCCCAAAAAGTTTGATTTGTGCAAAATCAGTGGAAAGACACGTAGCTGAGGAGGGGACAGGAGGAGACTGGTCTCTCCTGTAAAAAATTTTTTGTTTTTAGACTAGCTTAAAAATTGCTTAAAACTTTTTTGCGGAACCAAATGCCGGATAGTCGCACCTGTGATTTAAGCGTCTTGTACATTAAGAGGCAACAATCCAAAATTTTTCAAAATTCGAGAATAATTCATCTTTTTCACTGAAAACTAATCGTGCCATTAACTTCGTTTTGCTTTAAGTAATTTATTTTTCAAGTATATGTATTTCCGCTTTTGCAATAAACCTTTTCGAAAAACTATTGTGATAAATTAAATTCTCAATTGTGCGAAAATCGCAGCTAATAGTTTCTTATCCAAGTAAGTATGACCAATACAGTGTGTTTTTCACGATTTGCTATATGAAAACTTACAAAAAAATTGGTCCCACCTCCAAATTATTAGACCCAGCTGCGTGCCTGACAGTGGATAGACCAATCTGAAAAATTATAGAATAGAATCTGGCGCGAAGTGCCGAAAACATTTATGTTGTCTGATTTTAAAGCTTGCAAAACACTTACATTAAATCTGAGATTGAATGAAAATAACCATAATTCCCTAAAATATAAATATGCAAATCAAAATTTTAGGGGCCAAAATGAAAATCTGGAAATCCTGGAAAAGTCATAGAATTCCGATTACGATTGTAATGCTGCAGTTGTTTTCATTGAAAAATTTCTCTGGAATGTTGAATGATAAGCCAAATTTGCATGTTAAGAGGTTGAGAATATCAGACTTATCTGGCGCTTTGCGTCGATTTGAAATCTGGATTTGGCTGAAATGCGGTTTTAGGATATCCAGTAGCAGACTGTCCATAGGGAGGGGTGTGATGGATGTATTACCCCTACCTAAGAACCTAAAAATTGATCACTGGGTGCCAAATGTTGAGACAAAATGACGTGTTTAGTAGATATTTAGCTACACTATCCAGGCAAATTTTCAACTTTACCCCTACTTAAAAAATCTGACCTTGGCAGACTTTCATTTTTAGGCCAATTGGGAGCCATGGCTTCTAAAAATTCTGATTAACTCCTAAAAATTTAGCGGCAAAAGTCAAATTGGCTTGTAAAAATTAAGGGATTTTAGTGTGATTTGGAGGTGTTTTCAGCTTAGAATTTCAAGAATATCGCCGCTTCACAGAATTATATCATCTGTCTGTACATACCTTATGTTTTTGAATGTTATTCTGTGATGCTGTAGTTGTGTACATCAGATGTGTTGCACGAAATGTTCATTTGCTCAATAATGAGAGCTTTATATATCTTACACATGAAACATTGATTTGATTTTAATTTTTATGAGTTCAAACTATCCAAAACTATGTTATTGCATTCGGTCGAATCAACAAAGTGATGTTGCATGACCTAGGTAAAGAAATTCTTGTGGAGGCACTGAAAAAAAGTCGGGAATTCGAAACTGCTAAAACGGCAGTTGTTGCAAAATCGGTCTTACCTGTTCCTGATAGAATCATGCTAATGGACAATGATCTAATTGTCGTAAAAGCTGAGCAGCTATCAGTACAGCATAAAAATTGCATACGTTGTTATATGAGCGATCCGCTCAATTAGACAAAGGAACATGTGGTACCTCAATATAAGATCGAATATTTTTTTAACTGAAATTGTAATACATATTATTTATTGAATAATGACTGATCTAATGTGTGAGCCTTATTATTCTGTGTGTGATCGAAAACGTATTGAAATGCTTGATCTGTTATATGGGCTTCTACTGTGATTTTGAAGCGTGTTCTTGAATAAATTTGTCGAAAAAACATTTTTTCACTACCACATTCGTTTACAAACATTTTAGTTTTGGCTCGCTGAGTTGAAATTTGGATTGGTCCGTAAAATTTTGATCCTAGGAGCCAATTGGCCTGCGGAGAAAAAATGAAAAATATAACCTAGGACCTTGGGGACACCTGTCCACCACTAGTAATAAAATTAGTCTTCAATTGTTTTAGTGCATCTGCAGTTATATTTCGTCTCTTTCTAACTATTAACATTTAATGGGTTTTGAAGAGTGATTAGGATTTCATTGCCAGCTCGATGATAGTCGAAACCTTATCACTGATGCAGATCAAGAAAACGCTTTGAAACTTAACTTTTAATCACGCACGCTTTCCAGATACCAAGAGCCAATAATGCAGTGAAATGTATCGTCCTGATCAAAGAACAGCTGAACATTAACGAGAGATGCTTTGTGTAACATTAGTTTCTTGTTACATGTGAGTAACAATGTACTACAAGAAAAATAATATTAATTGCAGCAGCTTAACGAAAAAAAAACATGTTTTGTAACTCAACTCTGAATCAGCTTCGGCTCTAACTTCTTGAACATTTGCCAACAGCTGTTTTGACATGAGCTGAAGTTTACGCAAATCAATACTAATGAATAGTAAATATAGTTGTACATTTTCTGAAAAAATCAATTGAGAACCTACATTGAAGTTGAAGCGCGGTTCCAAGTACGACGAAAACATGTAAGCTTCTATTCAAACTGAACGCGACTTTAGCGATTCCCAAAAGCGTTGTCAAACTAGCCACTGAGTATTTACTTGGGTCGGTTAACTAACCAAGTGAAAAATACAAGAATGAGCTAATTCAGTTTGAATAAAAAGAGAACTTACTTCCTTTTGAGGGCATCAACATCAAGCATACATACATAGATGTAATTATGGGTAGTGCTAAAGGAACCCCACCCCAGAAATCGTCGACCATATAGCCAGCTATCGGGCGATCCCCCAAGCATTTTCCAATCCTATGGCTAGCCATATGGTTGTCATAACGACCCACATACTTCTGTTCGGAAAAATTACTGAAGAATGTCCATTTTTTGAACAAAAAATGGTCAACAACGTTAATTTTCTTGGCGGTTCACGCCATGGATACATTTTTACGATTTTTATGACAAAAATTACCATTTTTGAACCGTTTTTCGGACTTCTTTTCAAGAAAAAATCGAATTTTTTCCATTCGTAGGCTCCTTCCCAAAATTTTGGGGAATTAGTGGCCCCCGGCCCCAAAAATGTTTTCCGTCCCCCCAGACCTCGGGGTCCCTTTATATGTATGACATCAAGCATGATTTCACGCGTCGATAATACAATGAAATCAGGTGATTTGAATTGATAAGGTCAGTGTCAGGTCAACAGAGTACCATTTGCCAACCGTGCTAACTGTGCTGATGAAATATTTTTTCAGTAGCACGAGTGTTGATAGGACTCGTGCTAAAAAACCCTGTCTATAGGGCCTGCTGACATATGTAACCATTTGCTTTTGCACAGATGATAAAAATTCCTTTCCCGGTTATTTCCCGGTTTTTAGGCTTTTCCGGTTCGAAAAAAGATCCCGGTTATTTCAAACCTCAATTTTTTCAATATCAAAAATTGGTGACTGATTTTTCTACCGTTCTTTTGCACAGTCGTCAAAGTTTTAAAAAAAACTGTTTTTAGTATTTTTTTATATTTTGTACTTTTACATATCTCTTTTTTTCGCTATACTTTTATGCAATCATACAAACACATGAAAAAATATAACAAAAGAACTATGTTAAAACACAAACAAACTATATTTTGCAATTCTTGGAACTGTCAAAAAGGAACAAAAGGTGAACAAATCTTACTTTCCAGCGGCCAATCGATCGTTCATCATTTGCAGCACGCTATCCTTATAATAATTCGTAACTAATAAATATTCGTAGACGCCGTCGGGTCCGGCTTTCAAACTACTAGAAACGTAACTGACGATATTCGGATGGGCGCCTAAAGTTCTAGTAATTTCGATTTCTCGTTTACAAGCTTCCAAAAGTCGCAATTCGTTCACGAATTGTCGTTTTAGAGCGTAAACGCGATTAGTTTTGTTACAACGGACAACGTAAACGAAAGAAAATCCGCCTGGTAAAAAAACATTCAAAAACTTTTTTCTCTCGGGAAACCAACTAACCTTCGGCGATTTTATTTTCAATGGCGACGTGTAAACCGCTAACGTTGAAAACGGCACCTTTTAAGTCTTTCTCGACGGCGCTCGCCGTCGCCGTATTCTGTTTCGAACCATGGAAAATCCGCCGCATTTTTCACGGGCGAAATGTGGAATTTCTGTTCACAGAAAGGAGAGTACATATTGTATTCATTTTTGGACGCGAAGTTTTTCACTTATTAGAACATGTACTAATCAAGATCTTAAGCAATCTAATTTTGAATATTCTGTTTGAGAGTTTTAAATCAATAATTTTTATACTTCAGAGAATTTCAACAACTTATGTTTCTTGATAAATTCTAGAGATGTTTGCACGGTGTCCAGCGTTTTCCAGAATGAAATTACCTGACTTTTCCAGGTGATTTTCACAGACTTTATCTGGGTTTTTTTCGTAGCAGAAATCAATAATTCTCACATGAAATGGTCAAAAAGTATACGCCACAGGATGACCTGAGCAATGTGCTGATGTCAGCTGAGATCAGGCCTGTGGCCGTAGGCAGGGAAAGTTGAGGGGCCATGGCCCTCTACCTGGACAATAGTTTCAACTGGATGCAACTCGGTACCAGATGACGCGACTTCGGTAACAAATGACTTACATCTCAGCCCCAGATCAGATTTTGTGCGTGAACCGATTTCGACAGCAAAAACGGGATAGAGGACTTGGAGATAGACCATCAACCACTAAAAACGCAATATTCAACCAACTAGGAGATTAACCAACCGCACCAACTTATCACGGAAAAATCCATCAACCAACCAACAAATCAGAGAACCAACTAACCATAATTGATGAACCAACCGACGATTAAATTAACCAACAAATCAGAGAGCTAACCGTGCTTTAAAGAACCACCCGAAGAATTCGAGAAACAATGAGATAACCAGAGAATCAACCAACAAACCAATCAGCCAACTAACCATTAAACCAGGAACTCAACCCACCTATCAGGGAATTAGCGAACCAACCAACCACGGAATCAACCAACTAACCATTGAACCAGAGAATCAACCAGTTAAACAGGGGATCAATGAACGAACAACCATGAAATCAATCATAAACCTAATCCAACCATGGAATCAGCACAATCCCAACCATGAATCGACCAACCGATCAGGGAACCAACTATAAAATCATGGAGTCAATAAAAGAACTGACCAGGAAATCAACCAACCACCCAATCCAACCAGGGAATCAACCCACTAATCGGGAAATCAATCAATCAACCAGAGAATCAACCACATAATCAAAGGATCAACCAACTAATCAAGAAACCAACCAACCGATCAGTGAATCAACCAATCAACTAGGGAATCAATGAATGCGATGCACCAGAAAATTTTGAGATTTTGACCATCTAAAAGCCACCGAAATGCACTTGTTCAAATTCTCTGACTTTTCATGGTTCCAGCCATATTTTTACCCTGACCTTTCAGTTTTCCAGGTTTGTTAGATATACTGGCACGTCCTAAAAAGTGTAAAGATTCTGCGATAAGATTGAAAATCAACTTTGAATGCATTCCGTCTATTATGTACAAGATAGACGTAGTATACATCTGGTACCCTATTCCACCCCCGTTTGGCTTGACAACCACCGAAACAATTCGGCAAACAAATTGCTTTTTGGACTGTCTGATACCAGATGAACCGATAGACTTTCACGAGGTATGCATGAATAGTTTTTTTTTAGCATTTTACAAGCCATGGCTTGTTGGACTGACGAAATGGCTTGTAGAATTTTAGTCTAACAAGCCAAAATGGCTCGTCAGAATTTTTTGAGTCATGTGTTTGATCACATCGGATACAGAAAAGATGCATTTTGGTGGATTTTAGAAGGTCATAATCTCAAAATTTTCGGGCGCTTCGCGCCGGTTATAACTTAAATAAGCATTATTATTTAATTCCTAGCTCAGGCGCCGCTTCTAACATGTCTACCTTCGCTTATCATTTAATCTTTAATAGTTTTAATCATCTTTAACGTATTATCTCATGTTTTAATTGGTAATCTTCAATATTTCATGTTGATATTTAATGAAGATTCACATTTTTTCCTTGACACATTTTTTCAGAACGATCAATACGTCAAGTCTGTAAACTTTTTGAAGCGATTATTCCTTTTTTAACGTAAAATCAATCCAAAGGTTCATGGAAGTAGTTTTCGGAAATTCTATTCTTCTTACTCACATCTTTTTGGCCAAGTTCATGAGTTTGATCGATTGCTGTGATGCTCAATATGAGTTTGATCGATTGCCGTGATGCTCTACTTGTTTTGCTCAGAACGAGCGCGAATTCTCTTCAAATAGTGCATTTGTATCGTCGCACCAAACGTGTCAAAGATTGATGAATGAATTAGGAATTCTGAACTTCCTCTATTCACCAGTGGGATTGGGAACTGAAATTCTTATTTTTGGTGTTTGATTCAAACAGAAAAATTTACATTGTGGACATAATTTTTCGCTTAAACAGTTAAGCAATTTTCGACTAAAATTTCCTTCAGGAGTGAGCAATTATAGACATCTTCTCGGTCCTTAAATCATTTGTTTCCAGAAAGAAATTCGTAACCGAAAATTAAAGGAGGATATAAACTTTCTCAATAATTCAATAAAAATATTTGAATTGTCGCGGCATTCCTTCTCTTTTTGGATTTTGAGATGATCCTTAAGATAAAAAATAGAGCAGGTGGGCACGATTTTTACATATGCATTGGTGCGGTGCGGTAAATATTTTTATCAAACTTTTGGCCTGAAACGTTTTCGCAATTTTCAGCATGCTTCTAACAAGAATTTTTTGGCTTCTTGTGCCAATTTGTGCTAATTGGTATAAATGTCCGTGCACTAAAAACACTCTTACAAGGTAGGGTTTTTAGGTTTGGACACAGCAGCCAAATTTCGGACTATGCGAAATGTCACCATATGCATTATTTGTATGCATTTTTAAACTTTCAGGACATATTCATGCTTCTGCAGTCAACATATTGACAAAAAGATAATAAACATATTGATAAGGATACATCAAAATTAATAGCACCAAAAATTTAACAAAAAGCTAAAGCGAGGAAAATATAAATTGCATAGAAATCGGACTGCTGACACATCTGTGCTTAGCCAAAATGAAGAATCATAGGCTGCATTTGAATCATACCTCCTTCATAAAAAAATTTTCTTATCCAGATATACACTATAACGTTAGAAAATGAATCTTTTCAACACTTATTCCATGATTTCAAATTTGATTTTTCCGGCCTAATGATTTTAGGCTTGAATAATGAGCAGGTGTTTTCAATCAGCTAACCAGCTAACGAATCAGCTTGAAGTCAACAACGTCTCATAAATTTGGACGGAACAGCGAAATTTATAAATAGACTTTTGGCGCCGAGAGCCGAACTTTTTTTTGACATTTTTGATATTCTCGAATCTTTTCAATATTATTTCCTGGAAGTGTTCCATTCAATCATTTTTCATAGTCGAACATAATTCCGAAATTCATATTTAATACATGCGACTAAAAATTGAAAAATCAGACAAGCAACCAATAATTTGGGGTTTTCAATCAGCAAGAGCATCCGTCGAAGTTCCAAACAGATAGTGTTTCAATAATTTGCCGAATGCAAAAAAATTATGTTCACAAAGTTCAAAAATTTTAAAGGACCGCAGAAAATTTTTGTGAAAAAAATCGAAAAAATCTTGATTTCCGATAAATACTTCAACGCAATATGAAAGATAAACTGACTAAACTATGTACGAGATAAGACATTCTAAAGTACTCACAACTATTGAATGCGAACTAGAAAGTGAAGCAGACACGCTTCCGTGAGGGTTTCATCTTCCAAAATGCACCAGAATGTATCTTAACGACTTGAAAAATCCAAGTTTTTTCGGTCATTTGACGATTGAGCCCACAATTTTTTCGCATCTCCAGGTGTTTCGCCAAAAACAACGATATGGCGAAAAAACCGTGCAGAGAATAAATGTTGAAAATATTTACTCTCCACTCAAGCGTTCTTTAATCAAAATATAAACTAATGATATTGGAATCCAATATAAAACACTTGCCGCGCTTTTTTATGCTTTATGTTATTTGAAAGCAATACCATGATTACTAAAATAGTGGAAAATGCTTGACCTCTTGGCCAAATGGCGAAAAGATCACGATCGATAATCGACAGATGCAGAAAAAATGAATTTTTCGAAGTTTTGGAAGTCTCAAAATCAAACTTTTTTCTTTAAAACTCAGGAAATTCAGTTATAGAAGTAAAACTGACGCGCATTCAATCTAATACAAAAAAAACTAGCTTTTCATCGTTTTTCGAATAAAATTCAGTGACTCTACATTATCAATTTTACAGAGAGTAACCAAAAATTTTTCTTTGTAACCAAAATTCTACTTCAAGCACCGTTTTTTTCGCCAAATCGATGTTTTTGGCGAAAAAAATCTAGAAATGCGAAAAAATTTTAGGCTCTTTCGCCAGATGCCGAAAAAATTGGAAATTTTAAGTCGGAAATGCGCGTTCTGATGCATTTTAGAAGATCAATTCCTCAAAATTTTTCGGCGCTTCGGTAAGGATCGTTTTGATCATTGTTTGCTATAATTCAGCTCGAGGGCTACCGTAAGCATGTCTACCTTACTTGCTGGTTATGTAGCATCTAATAGTTGTTACCACCTAATATATCGGTTTAATCAGTTTACCTTTGATATTGTGTCGTAGCATTTGACGAAAATGAAGATTTTTTCGATTATTTCACAAACTTTTTCTGCAGCCTATACAAATTTTTGAACTTTGTGAACATAATTTCTTTTGCATTCAGAAAGTGATTGAAACACTATCAGTTTGGGACAGTGGTAGATATTGCTGGTTGAATAATTTAAATTTTTGGTTGCTTTAATGATTTTGCAAATTAAGTGACATGCTTTCAATATGATTTTTTGAATTTTGTCCGACTATGAAAAATGATTGAGTTGAATGAAAAATTAGACCACTTATGAAGGAAATAAATGTAGAAAAAAATTATTTTCTAGCGTTCCAATATCAAAGCTCAAAAAATTTATGGCGCTCCGCGCCGGAAGTCTATTTACGAATTTTAGTGTTTCGTCGGAATTTATGAAACATCGTTGACTTCAAGCTGATTTTCTAACTGGTTACCGGGTTGAAAACATCTGCACATTGCTCAAGTATGAAGAATATTAGGCCGGTAGTGTATGCTAAATGTCCACTAAACACTTCATTTTGTTTCAAAACTAGACAACCAGTGATTAATTTTTAGGACTTTAGGTGGGGGTAATACCCCACTCATGTACGCCTTCCTATGGGGCAGTCTAAAAAAACCACTAGGAGCTTTCTCTATCATCTTGGAGTGATTCGGGAGTTTAAAATTGGCAGCTAGAAGTGTTAATCTTATCGGAAGTGTCATCACTCTATGCTATAGGAAATTCCTATTATAAACAATAGAAATACACACAAGAAATAAACGTTGAATGAAGAAAGTAAGAGAAGTAAAAAGAGAGCAGAGCATGCCATATGTGAAGATGGAATTCAAGAAAAAAGAAGAAAAATGACAAACAAAGAGAAATATACAATACGTAATGTACGTAATCAACTCATAAGAAATCGACCACAAATTTGTATCAATGCATCGTATATATAATGCACAGAAAATTTGAAATGACAGACAACTTTAAAGTAAACCATTTTTGGAAAGAGGGTTTTAAAGCATACCTGTAATTGGGTGATCAGAGGACCTGCCAACATGATCAACTCTATACCCTACCAGGGTTTTTTAGGCCAATTTGGAGCCTAAGAATTCTGATTGGCTCTTAAAAATTTAGGGGCACAAGCCAAATTGGCTCGTAAAAATGAGAGCCTAACCACTTTTTTGATTAGGCTATAGGGCTTCCCGTGAAGATGCATTTTTATAATACCGAAAATTTTCCGGCGCTTTGCGCCAGATTTCAATTCATTTATGATTCTTGGTATCATTTCTGTTGTGCGGTTAGAAAATGTGATCATAGCTTATGCTTATAGCTTTCAGAAACCAGCATGTTATAGATGAATGTTTGACCTTGTATTGTTTTTTCCACGTATTTGACAAAAATCAAGATTTTTCTAGACAATTTTTACAAAATCAATTGCAGCGCTTTAGAATTTTGGGCTTTGATGAACATAACTTTTGCATTTGGAAAATTATTAAAACAACACCAGCATGGGAAAATGGCGGAGGTTCTTGCTATCTGAAGAAGCCACTCAGATTTGTTGATACTTGCCTAATTTCTGAATTTTAGTTTGCCCCACTGAAAACACATTGCAGGGAAAAATATTAAAAGTATTCATTTTCCAACGCTATGGAGTATCATAATCTAAAATTTTCTTTAGTAAAATCTGAGTCCGAAGTAAAATAAGTACCTATAGCGCATTTTTATGTTATAGACTATGTGAAAACAATCGCTTTTGATAAATAATTGTGATAGGTAAATTACTGGCTCCAGATGTGTATGTATTGTATAAGATACAAAATTGAGGTAAAATGTTTGATCTCTTCCGCCAAACAAATGGTGAAAAGATCGGTCATCGAAAGTTGCAGTAGAATGTGCTGAAAAATGCATTTTCCGACATTTTAGAGGCCTTGGAATCAAAATTTTTCGGCGCTAGGCATCGAACAAGTTACTTTATCCAGACTTTTGATTTCTCACCCAAAACTCTAGAAATTCAATTTTAAAAGTCAGGAACTGACGCGAAGCGAATGAAATACACGAGAAGTAACTTCTAATCATTTTTCTGATGAAATCAAGAGAATTCATCAATTTTAGGATGAGCAACTAAAAATTAATCTGTGCAACCAGATTTTTCCCCAAGTTACAGATCAAGTTTTCAAGTGACTATGGAAAAACACCGGAATTTTCAGATATTTTGTTTTTTTATCAAAAAACCAAAGCCTTGTCAACCCTTATGAATTTAGATAATTTCTTTTTATAATCTGACCGAAAATATCAAAAATTTTGGTTTTTTTCCATTTTTGACAAATTAATGGCTGCAGAACATTGTTTTTTCCTTGTACTACTTTCCGGGAAAAAATCTGGAATGTAGAAAAATTTTTTGAGGTCTTTCCACAAATGTGGAAAAAAATTTGGGCTTTTCGTATAAAAAAGATGCATTTTAGAAGGTCCACATCTCAAAATTTTCCGGCGCTTCGCGCCGGTTATAACTTTAATAATCATTATTATTTATTACCAAGCTCAGGAGCGGCTTTTATCATGTCTACCTTCACTCACAATTTAATGTTTAATAGTTTTCATCATCTTAAACGTACCATTTCATGTTTAACTGGCAATCTTCAATATTATATCCTTATATTTGATCATGATTCACATTTTTTCCTGCATACTTTTTTTGTGAAAGATCAACTCCTCATTTTAAACTTTTTGAAGCGTTTGTTCCTTTCTCAACGTAAATTGAATTCAAGAGCTTCATGGAAGTAATTTTGAAAAATTTCCATGCTTCTGACTCATAGCCTTTCGGTCAAAGTTGTGAAAGGGAACAACTGGCTTTGGAATTTTTCAAATGACAAATTTTTAGAAATTATGATTTGTGAACACAAAATTCAAATCTAGTTTTTGAGATATATGTTCGAAAAATTGATTATCAAAATGCTTTAAAAAGCTCAAAAAGCCGTAAATTAAGCGTCTATGAACATTTTTAAGCAAGAAAAACGAGTTCTGGAGAAATTAAATTTTTAACCCTATTCCCCATTTTTTTCTAGTTATTATATTTTACGTATTTGTTTATTAACTCATAGGATTTCAAGACGAAAACTTTTCGCCAAAAAATTTTCCACATGTGGAAAAAAATTTGACCTATTTCTACATTTGTGGAAAAGGGTTCGTGGAAAAACTGCAGAAGTGCTGCAGAAGCATAAATATGTTTAGAAAAGGTCAAAAATGCACTGGTGGCATTTTTAAGCAAAAAAACGATATTCGTGGTGGAAATGGAGAAAAAATTTTTGACCTCTCCCGGCAAATAGCTAAAAAATCTCTGCGAAAAAAACAGTGACCCCAAGTTGCACATTGCAACCATAAGTGTAAGAGGTCCGACCAGTTGTGGAGGGGGGTAACCCGAAATTTGGGGGGGGGGCGAAACAAGTCGAAAGTTTTCCCAAAAAAGGCACTTTTTCCCAATCTTTTCAAGTTTGGGGGGTTGGGTATAGGGTGAGCCAGGTTGGGGGGTCTCCCCAACCCCCCCCCCCAATTTACAGGTATGATTGCAACGTGGTCTGTGCTAAGATAAAAAACCTGCTAACAGGAATGGAATTTCCCATTTCAAAACGCATAAAATGCATTTTCTGACAGAAAACAACTCCGCGGGAAGAATTTGGTTGCACAGCCTGAGATTTGGTTGTGTGCAAAAAAATAAACCCTGTGGAGCAGTGTTTTTTTGTGCCAAAACATTGTTTTCAGCACAAAAAAAAGTGTTTGTGCCAAGGCACAAATTTTTTGACTGATCTAGGCTGAATTTCTATGATTTTAGTAATTTAAGGGGTTGAAAACGCAAAATTTTCTCGGCGCTTCGCGCCGAATCAGTAAATATATATAATGTTAACTAATTTTATTTGCCTCGAACGCGAGCAAATTTCATCCAAATAGTATATTTGTATTATCACAACAGAGTTTGATTTGAGATTGTCAATGACTGGTGAGAGAATAGAAATTGTTAACTTCTCCTTTCCATTCAGTGGGATTCGGAACCAAATTTATATTTTGGGTGTTTGATTCAAACAGAAAAATTGACATTGTTGGCACAACTTTTCAACCAAAAATTTACGCGACGCGACTAATAGATATCATTAATTTAATCTTTATATCGTTGTTGGGAAGAAATCCCTAAGCGAAAATCGAAGAAAAATATAAACTTCCTACTAAATTCTATAAAAATATCTGACTTCCCGCAGCATTCGATTTCATTATGAATCATATAAACCGTTTTCTCGATCAATTTTTCTTATCTCACTGACGTTGTTAGATAAAATAGAGTACGCACCAGGCCTTTTTTTGTACGTGACCCATTTGCACATGTACAAACGACAGCCAATATTTCATTTGTACAATTTGTACGTAGCAAAAATAGGTATAAATAAGTAACCTGTATTCCTCTATGTCATGGCCAAAGACTAATAACCAAATCAGTGTATCAGTTATTTTATTTTTAACTACAAAAAAATTCATTAAAATTAAGCAAAAAATTGAAATTTTCGAATTTCAAGTCTAATTTACAAGCATTGTGGAACAATTTGTCTATAGTCTGTTTTCCTTGAAATGCCTCTAAATAATGAAAGTGGAAAGCAAGTAGTATTTAAGATTTTCACGATTTGCTGCTAAACAATATATCATATAGGATTGAGAATTTGTGAGCGTACTGACATAACCTTTAACAATTTTTTGAATAAACAATTTTACAGTAAGATCTCTATGTTAACGATTTTTACGACAGTGCTGATTTGTATCGCTTTTCAATTTGGAAGCATTTTATAAAAAACGGAGTATAGAAAACTATCCAATAGCATAATAAATTTGCATTAGATGATAAACCGATTTGTTAAGTCCTCCATGATGGCAAGTGAAAGCTCAAAAAAGATGTTAATGTTTCCGGCGCAAATTTTTTTTGTGTATTGACATTCAGCGACGCTAGAAAATCAATTTTCCAAACATTTCTTTGATTCGAAATTTGTGTTCAAAAGTCGTAATTTTTAGAATTTTATTATTTGAAAAATTTCAAAACCAGTAATTTATTCGTTGACTCTCATGAACTTGGCTGGAAAGATATGAGTGGAAGAGTAGAAATTATTAAAAACTACTTCCATGAAGCTTCCGAATTGATTTTACATTAAGAAAGGAACAATCGCTTCAAAAAGTTTACGGACTTGACGTAATCTCAAGAAATGTTCCAATGAAAAGCTGTGAATTTTCATTAAATATCAAGATAAAATATCGAAGATTACCACTAAAGACATGAAATAATACGTTTGAGATGATGAAAACTATTATACATTAAATGATGGGTGAAGGTAGACATTCTGAAAGCCGCGTTTGAGCTAGGTAATACAAATGATTATTAAAATTTTGAGAATTTGAACTTTTAAAATGCGCCAAAATGCATATTTTCTGTACCTTAACCATAAAACATTCTTCCTTAAATTGGGAAAGATCCGTTTGTACATGCACAAATGACTAATTCAATTTCATTTGCCCCAAAAAATTTTAATTTGCCTCCGGCAAAAAAACACTGGTAGGTACCATACCCCTATCCAGGATTTTAAAAAAAGAGGTGAATTTTCCAGATTTTTTTCAGAATTTACTGAATAGAAAGAAAAACATTTTTGCAGTAAAGACGACTTATTTTCAGTTAGTTTGTGTGTGCTTGTGCTTGAATTAGTGGCTAAATTCTATGTTTGGCGAAAAGTATGCAAATAATTTGGGAATTGTGATGTATAAGTACAATGATATTGCTGAAAATTTTATTCTTTGGAAACAACAGAAAAAAATGTAAAAAAATTTAGGGGGGAATTACCCCTTCCCCCTCAAAGTACGGTCCTGGTAGGCACGATTTTTATGCAAATTAGAGCAGCGAAAGTATCTGTAGTTATGCTTTTATAAATTTTTTGGCCATACCTGTAATTGGGTGGGAGGTTGGGGTGGGGGGACCCCACCCCCAACTTGGTCAACTCTATATCCAAACCCCCCTCAAACTCGGAAAAAAGTGACTTTTTTCCCTTTTTGGCAAAATTTTCAATTTTTTTCGACTTTTTTGGTTTTTTTCGACCCATCTCCAAAATTTTTCTTCAAATTTTTTTTTCAAATTCTTGCCAGTTGACAGATCCAAATTCTTAGTCGCTTGCGTAGTTCTTGAATTTTAGTTTGTCCGACCGAAAATTGATTGAATTCACTGAGAAATCAAACCTTTTTTCTGGAAATAAAAGGTGGAAAGATTCATTTTCCAGCGTTCTAGAATATTTAAATTCGGAAAAAATTTTCGCCGAACAAATTACTCTAGTCTAGTCATATTAATCTTTTCATTTTCTCTCCAAAACTCAGAAAATTGGGTTTTAAAAGCCTAAAATCGACGCGCATCGAATACAAGAAAACTATTACGATAGTTTTTCCGATAAATTATTGATTATAGAGTGAGCAACCAAAAATTTATCTGTGCAACCAAAATTGTTCCCCAAGTTGCACATTGCAACCTGGCCTGGAACGAGTATATTTTAGCTGAAACTCTCAAATTTGCTCAAATAGGGCTTTTCCAAGTAGTTTGACACTTGAGAAAGCCAACCAGCACATTTTCAAAGCGCGGCAAATAGTTTCGAGTTAAGAAATTGGTATTTTTAGGCAAAATCAATGATTGTTAAGCACTTTGCAACACAGGGAATCGAATGGGCGTGTTTTCAAAACATGGAAAGACAGCTTAGGCCGGAAAATTCACATATTTAGGAAAATGTAAAAATTTAGATATTTATTTAAGTGTTCCAAAAATAGTGGAATTTTTTTACAGGTCGGTTCCCTTCCCAATTATGGTCCAAACTGGCATTTTCGGACTCCTCAAGATGTCAGCTAACCAGATCAGTTCAAAAATCTAGGAACTCATGGCATTCAGGAACTCATTTGCATAAAATCTCCACACATGTCACATACTCATTGTCCCTGCGGAATGGCCCCTACAGAAAAATTCTACCTATATCAAAAATCGAACCTGATCCACGAACCTATGAACTTAATGCGTTTACCACTACACAATTTTTCCAGAAAATATCAACACTATATTCCTTTAAGACCCTTGATACTATTTAAACTAACAACTTCATTTGGAAGAGCCTCAACAGCGCTACACAGCGGCTGTATCCTGAGCCTGAGCCTAAGGAAAATTTTAAAGGAAAAATAAATGTCTATACTCACTAATCACAGAAATCGATGAAAATCGAAATTATTAAAACACTAAACTCAAATTAGATTTCCCAATTCGTTGACTTTCGACAATAAAGGGTAATATTTCCAACATGGTCTGAAAATTTGCATAATATATATAAAAGTCTGAAAATAGTTATATGCTTCGCGCCCAAAATGAATTTTACCCACACTTTTTTGCAAATTTTTTCCAAACTGGGGAAGGTTGGGGGAGTTGGGTATATGGTTAGCATACCTGTACCTGGGGGGCCTTGGGGGG
Source organism: Romanomermis culicivorax (assembly GCA_963922205.1). Lineage (NCBI taxonomy): Eukaryota > Metazoa > Nematoda > Enoplea > Mermithida > Mermithidae > Romanomermis > Romanomermis culicivorax. Next base: position 6,292 of record CAWUHX010000399.1, on the reverse strand, counting down.
GGGGACCTCCCCCCAACTTGGCTAACCATGTACCCAACACCCAACCTCGCCCCAGTTTGGAAAAAAATTAAAAAAATTTGCAAAAAAGTGCATGTTTTTTTGCCTTTTTGGGGAAAAATTTCGACTTTTTTCTACCCCCCCCCCCCCAACTAGTCGGAGGTCTTGTTGTGGGGCAAATTGGCGTATTTGTAAAGTTTGTGTTGTTTTCGAGTAAAGATCGGCAGGTTAGAAAAAGAAAGATCATGAGGAGACCTGCGAAGAGGCGTGGCTACAATGTGAAGAAATCGTCAAAATGTTTTTCCATTGAGATTGTTTGTACTGTAGCCAGACGGTTGTGTTTTCCTGTTTGTCTGGAGAGTTTGAGGCGGAGATTTGTACATTAGTAAATTGTGTTGTGAGAGTGTGTTCTAGGTTGAGCCAAACTATTTGGAAAATAGTTTGGGTATTCAGGTGAAACTCCTATCAGGTTAAGATAGCAGGACCCGAATTTCAGCATCCCAAAACCTTTGACGACCTGAGCGAAGATCCCTGGATAAATTTGACATAGCACTCTCTACGAGCCTGTCATTCTCCTGCGTACGATTATTGTTGCGTTAATTTCGTCAAACACTCCGAGTGTTCCATTTCTAGCGTTCCGCATGCTCTTCTACGTTCCGTACGTCTCTTCTCAAAATGCACGATAACTCGTCAAGCTACACAGCTTAATTTTTGTCGTCTTATTCTCACGCATGACAGTCTTAAGCCCCTGCTATACTTCGCCGGCCGGCACTGGCCGGCGCCAGCTACATATTTTTTGCTGCTATACTTCATCTGGCGTCGTTCGGCAAACGGCACATTTAATATTAATCATCTGTTTGTTGATTTCCTTCGATTATGTGTTTTCATAATTTTTCATTCTCATTCTTATTCAGATAAATATTATGGATTCAGGCTCTGAAACTCTGATGTTGTTATTATTGCTTCGTCGTCGAAACAAAAAGAAATCACGACGACGTTGGTGTGTCAGACCGATTAATGAAGGGTGACTAATTACTGGCCAATTCCATTCTCTAGTCACTCAACTGGAGCAAAACGATCCTGAGTGGTACTTCAAATATTTCAGAATGACACCAATTAGATTTCATTATCTAGTTGAGAAGGTCAGTATGGAACTTTTGAATTCTACATTCAACCATCTACATTCAACTTTGTTGCGATCGCATTCCATGCATTGTGGCGCTTGATTGAGTCTTTGTAGCTCTTATCCGCTTTTGACCATAAATACGGGCGACTATGCACCTCGTTTATTAGATTTTCAATAAAAGAATTATCATCCATTGGAGAAACAATTGAATAAATTCTAGCAGTGCTAAAATAAGTAAAATATTAATTTTTCTGTCACGTTATAACATAGACGCCGGCTGCCGCCAGCTCTGAAATTTCGATTGAATCGAATTGTCAAACCGGCGCCGGCCAGCACCGGCCGTCAACTGAAAAGACGAAGCATAGCAGCTCGCAACCGGCGCCAGCCAGCGAAGTATAGCAGGGGCTTTACAGGTATGATGGTTGGCCAAGTTGGGGGGGGTCTCCCCAATTACATGTATGCCCCTTTTTTAATCAGTCACCCCACTTCACCTTAAACACCAGACAAAATAAAAGTCGAAAATTGTGTACATTTTCTGTTGAAACATTGTACCATTACCAACGATATCGATTTTTCTATTTGAATCAATCAAACACAAAAAGTAAGAATTTCAGTTCTGAATCCGAGAAAGTGGACTGAATGAACAGAGAATATTCAGAATTCCTTTTCATTCATCAGTCATTGAAAGCCTATAAAGTTTGCTGCAAGGACACTAACACACTGTTCGAAAAGAAATCGTTCGCGTTTGGGTCAAATATACGAATAGAAAAAAATATTTTCGGTGACTCGGCGCGAAGCAACGAAAATTTTTTGCATTTTCATCCCCAAAACATCCAAAAATCAAGGAAATTTAATGTTTGACCAGCCAAAAATTTTATGCCAATTGGCAAAAATGCTCAAAATTTTTTGTACCATTCCAAATTTTTTTGTGCCAAAAACCATGTTTTGGCACAAAAAAACACTGGTGGAGTGCACGAAATTAAGTCCAACGAACGAGACAGTAGCACTGTTTTTTTCCACGAACGTCAAATTTTTTTCCACATGTGGAAAAAAATTTTTTCCGTCTTAAAATCTCCATTTTTTGGCTTAAAATGCTCACAGACGCTTTATCGCACTGTTTTTGAGCTTTTTCAAGCCTTCCGGTGTTTTTAGAGAAGTTAATTCATTAAAATTGAAGAAAAAATTGAATTGTTCAACTTAAAAGCCTAATCTACAAGCATTGTTGAACAAATTTTCTAGCAAACTATCCAAGAGCATAACTGACATGAATTACACAAAAAATCAAATGGTCAAGTCCTCTATGATGACAAGTGAAAGCCCAAAACAGATGGTAATCTTACCAGCGCGGAAAGCCGGAAAATTTTTTTGGGTATATTAACATTCTGGGATGCTAGAAAATCAATTTTCCGAACATTTATTTCTAGAATTAGATTCCGAAGTCGTAATTTCTAGAATTTCACCTGAAAAATTTTAAAATCTGTAATTTATTTGTAAACTCTCATGAACTTGGTCGAAAATATATGAGTAAGAAGAGTATAAATTTCCGAAAGATATGTCCATGAAGCTTTTGAATTGATTTTACGTTAGCAAAGAAATAATTGCATCATAAAGCATAAAGACTTGACGTATTGATCTTTCTCATAAGGAAAAAATGCGAATCTTCATTAAATATTATAATAAAATGTTGGAGATTACCAATTGAAACATGAGATACTACGTTTAAGATGATGAAAACTATTATAGATTAAGTGATAAATAAAGGTAGACATGATAAAAGCCGCGCCTGAGCTACTTAATGAATAATGATGATTATTAAAGTTAAACCGGCGCGAAGCGCAGGAAAATTTTGAGATTTGGACCTCCTAAAATGCATCTTTTCAATATGAAAACCCCAAATTTTTCTTCCACATTCGTGGAAAAACCTCAAAAATTTTTTACACATTCCAGATTTTTTTTCCACATTATAGTGCAAATGTGGAAAAAAACAGTGTGACACAAAGATTGTAGACAGTAGTGACACAGAGATATTGTAGACAGTAAAGACATCCTTCCTAGTTTGTAAACGTAAAATGCTTTACCTGCACATGTAATCAAGAAAAATTCATCATTAATGACGTTGTTAGCTCGGTTAATATTACAGTGTATGTTGTGACATAGTTTATTTTCGTCACAAAACGTTTCTATAGTTCGTTTTCATACAGTGCTTCTAAAGTAATACAAATATGAAGGTGGAAAGTGGATTACTGTTTTATATTTTTTCAGCGATTTTCTGCAAGCCATATGTCACATGGGGCTTCAGAATCGGTGGGCGCACTCTAATTAAGCTTCAATAATTTTTGTGTATGAAAAATTTTACAGTAAAGTGTTGGTGAAAACGGCTTTGAAGACAGCACTAATTATTGCTAAAAACAAAGAGTAGTCGATGAAAAATGGTGTGATGCGCACAAGTATAACTCGTGAAAAAATGTGTAACGTTCATGAAAACCCATCCCTGAGTCATAAGGCGTGTTGAGATAGAGAGCTTCATTTGACCCAGTTTCCTGCTAGAAAACAAAAATAACTGAGTAGATCACGATGGCGCATTACGTGAGCAGGGAAGGCGTGGTGTGGTTTCTGGGTATTTCGTGCGAAGTCTGATAATCCAAAATCTAAAAATCATATTCACACCGAAAATAGCGCAAAAAATTTTGAATATTCCACTAATCCTAAAAATAAAAATTTAGTACATTTTTATCAAGTGCTTGTAAATTTCAAAATGAGAAATACGCACAGTATGAAACCATCTACTCGATGAAAATTCTACCGTAATTATATTCGTGAAGATTGCCAAGGGTTATAATTTTTCCATGATAGCTGTAATTATCCCATGAAGTAATTTCAACACAGAAAAACTGTAGAGCTCATTTCTCTAATGAATGAAGAAAGTTTCCCGTTCATTACACTTCCTTACTTGGACGGTCAGAATTTATCGAGTAAGACTCAGATGTCAGGCACAGCTCTATCAAAGTCAAAAGTGATGTGGATAAGCAAGATGTTTTTTGTGATTTCAACCTCTCCTATTGTCGTTAGGAATTCAGCGTTTATTCGTACGAAGTTTTTCACTATTACGCGAAAATTGCGTGTCAAATTGAACCTACTCTTTTGAGTGACGCAGCGACTATTTGCTATTGACTGTAAGAGGAGAACAACATGTGATAAAACGATTTCCCCAAACGACGCAGGTTTACTGTCCGTAGATTATTTTGCATTCCGATCCCATTTAAATGAATGGACTATGTGCGGTTCATTTAGACAAAAATTGAACGAAACGAGATTTTCTCAGACCTATAAAATTTTATTGCTATATACGAATCCATAGTTACAGTATCAAAATTTCAAGCTACTGTATCCACTGAATGGCTTTTCGCTAGAGTCCAGCCGTTGCACGACACTGTTTGAAGCATGGAAAACTTGGAGCAATCGTCTGACTATGAAATAAGCCAATTCAAATAGTCCCAAACACGATGCCCCGTAAAACGAAAACCAAACATTCGCCAAATAGATAAGCAAATCGGCGAACGTGAAAGCTTGAACGTCCACCCAGACGAAAATTTGATCGCTTTGCCAATAAAAATTGGCCAAAGCGACGTTTTTTTCCCACAAACTTGTGTTTGATGAATTCGGCCATGAATCATTCTTGGATAAGTAAGTCAGATTTCTGAATAAACATAGCTCTTCATGGCTCTTCGCCATACATTGGCGCAGAGGGCTTGAAGGTATTAAACACATACAGAAAATTCCTGATCTCACAAAAATAGTGACTTTTCAAGGCAAGCGGTAGGTTTCTCTTTCAAAATGCAAGAAAGTGGCTACCAATGGATAAATCTTGTTGAAATCTATTCAAACACTAGATTTATATATTTATTCATATACCCATTTTCTTATACCTGGAAAGGCAGGTTTTACAGGATTATACGGTCATATGTGCCCACCCTAAATGAGAGGCGCCTTTGAGTGCTTCTGCCGCCTGGTGGAGACCACATTCCACAGTTTAGCTTATATCTGACCAAGCATGACTAGCTCATAAATGGAATAGGCCCGCCTCCTTATTCGTCGCACTTTATCGCCAAGATGCTAAAGGCCCATTTCGGACCGGGGCTTGTATTGCATGCGCTGCTTATACGTTGCGTTATATTACTTACATTGCGTAAAAAATCGCAACGGAAGCAACGTAATAAGACGTAAGCAACGCAAACCGCGATCATCCATACTTGGACTTTGTGGCGCAACGGATGCGAGAATTATGGCATGATTACAAACTTACGAATGGGATGGTAATTTTGTCTCACAAATTTATGACAAAGAAATAATCATTTGGACCAAAAATAATACGTTTACAAAAAAAATATTTCAAGTAAACTGTGATTAGCATAAAATCATCATTTCGCAGAAGAATTTCCTGGAATCTAATGGAAATTGAACGCACTTCTTCGAATTTTATACATTTAGAAAGCTAAGTTTACATATGGCGACACAAAATTCCGCGTTCATCTTTCTTCTCCGTGATTTCAAATCAAGAATTTGCCCCTGTCGAGATTTTCTATTCGTCATCTGCTGGAACAAAAGATAAACTCATTGAATTTAAATATATGGAAATGAATTTTCGAAGGAAGTGAAGAATTTTTAAAACTGTTTGAGAAATTTTGGATGAAAAACTTTAAGAAAATTATCATTTTTGGAAGCTTCGAAAATGATGGAATTTAACATTGCATCCTTTTTGGACGTTTCACTTATGAACCTGAATATTTCAAAATTTTAATATTTTTTGGACGCCATGTTTCACTTTTTAACATGCTTATGAGGCGCCGGTCTACGATTTTCTAAATCAATCAACAATCAACGTATTGTCGACAAAATGGATGCTGCAAACTGAGCATTTATAAGCAGCCGAAACGTTTTCCACTAGCATCTTTCGATGACGAACAAGATGTCATTGAAGACGACGCCCAAGAAGTTTGATGTTTTCATCTTCGAGATTTGATGCTAAACGTGTTAAGAGAAAAGTCAAAACCAGTTTGGAATTTTGATATTCGAAAATTCCGCAATTCAAACATTGCTTAAATCAGAAAAACTAGAATTTAAAAGTAAACTAAGGCCAAAGTTCAAAATTTTCATAAAAATATTCTTAAC